>CM076572.1:1255944992-1255949992 GCA_034641835.2 Pinus albicaulis | reverse complement strand
GACATATCAAAGAAATTGGACTTTTACAATGAGGTTGCAGATAGATCTGGAAAGATGTTAAAGAGGAAATTGCCTTTACATAGGATGACGACACACCTATGTAGAAGGAACAAATGGTTGCAATCTGATAGAATGAGGTTACAAGATCAATTCAAATATTTAGAAGCCCAAATGGAAATGATACAAGATGAACTTTTGAAGAGGGGCCTCAAATTCATTATTGTTACTGATGATGCTCCATGAATATGGTAATACCATCAATTTTTGTTTATACTATGGATAATGGTAAGAAATAGGCTTATTTAAGATTTAAGAAGTGTTTTGGAGGCGAAATAATAATGAAAATGAAAAATATCAGAAAATAGGCACTTTCATAGTAACTCCCAGGCTTGAAGGAAAAAATTTGCTACGAAACTGTTGTAGCTTTCAATGGAGGCAAACACCAGTTAATATTTCAGAAATATGAGGACTCAAGGCATGTATTTATCTCATAAACCTCAGAGAATACCCTTGAACAGTCAGAAAAGTCAAATTATATGCAGAAGGGTAGTTTTGGCATTTCCTACTAAAGTTTGCTACCAAACTGTCTGTACCATGTTTTTTCTAGCATTATGGAGTTTTGATGATTTTCAGGCAGTCAAACAATGAAGAAATGGATAAACCATCAGTCAAGAGCATACACATCATTATCTCATTTTTCAAGGGGACAAATCAGTAGGTCAACTTCCTTATAGTTAACAGCTCATCACTACTGTTCATCATCCCAGCTCAATCCTATGAGGTCTTTATTCGAGTGCAAAAAATATCAAACACCACAGAAGTAAGTTGGGATCGATAAGGATGACTAGCATATTCTGTTAGAGTTTTGTTAATTTTATTAAATGATCATAAATTCCTTTTTGCATACAAACTTTGCCAAACAAAAAATATCCCTATAAACTCTCTATGTGATGCAATCCTACTAGAATTAGGTATCTTGGTTAAGGTATCAAGTCTAGCCCAGGTGGAAGACTAGTGTAAAGAGGCTTCCCTCAATAAATGAGGGGTTTTTTCACTTTGGAGGGGTTGATGAATGTTATCATAAGGCTACTATGTAATTTTTCTTTATCAAGCTAATATGCATTTTGCAGTAGTCTATTATACAACCTGAGATTCCCCTTGGCTTATGTCTTTTATCTCTTCAATATGCACATTGTTATTAGTTTCATGGTAGTATGATTACTTGGAATTCATAATTAAATGCTATAATTTCCTTCATACGTTGTGTCTGGTGTAAACGTTTATGTTTAAGCCAATTTTCCTCTGCTTCCATGAATACAATTGTTTGTAAATTGAAATTTCCTTAGTTGAATCCATGTCCAATGGCGGCTAACATACACACTTCCATGTGTAAAAAAAACACTGCATAAAAAATAGTATAGAGTTAGCCATCTGCAAATTCAATTTCAGCTAGAATATTTCATCGTTTTCTTTTAGAGAGCCCTCTCTGATTAGAAGGGCTAACTTCCAGTCAAAGGTTGGTTGAAATAGTTATGCTAGGTTGATAGTTGACACAACCCAACTTTCTCCGGCCCGGTGATAACATTTTGGTGGGTCTGTTGTGAGCTGAAAAGCTCCATTTCCCAGATTTTATTTGAGTCTCTTCATTCTCATTCCTGAGGGTAACAAGAAATCATAGCTTTTTTTAAGGTTGTGATATTACCATGGCGACTCCAATCACAAAAGATACAGAAGATCAAAGCTTCATGGTGACTCCAATGATTGAAGATCAGTAGCTTGAAGAAGTTCCAAGATGAGCTCCATTGCAAGAAAGAATGCCAAGTATGCCCCTATGAATTGATCTCAAATCCCTGGTTTTCCAAATCCTATGGATAGATTTGATTGGTTAACTTATCTTCCAAGATTTAAATATGAAAAGAAAGATAATTATGCTCTTCACTTGGTGAGATTCCATATGCATGTACATAAGTTTCGAGTTGAGTTTCCTAAGGATTGTTTCATGAAATTTTTTATGGCCACCTTAGAGGATGAAGCTATAAGAACATGGTATGAAGGGTTGCAACCGGGAAGCTTGTTCTCTTTTAAATCTAGGCATAGAAGACTACCAATCATAGATCTGTACAACCTCTGATCCACATCCTTATATGAGTCGTCTATGCTCAATTTGCAACCTGTTACCATCGGAGTAAGGACGGGTTTGCAATCTTTCATTTTGAATTTCTTGAGCATTTCCTTGATGTACTTGGCTTGAAATATAAATATTCCTTTCTCTTGCTGAGATATTTGAAGCCCTAAGAAGTATGTCAGCTCACCAAGTAAAGACATCTCAAACTCACTTTGCATCTTTGTAAAAAAGTTCTTACTTAGTCGATCATCATTGCTACCAAATACTATATCATCCACATATACCTCAACGATTGTTAAATTATCTTTATCTATTTGTACATAAAGATTGCTATCAACAGTACCTTTCTTGAACCCTTGTTGACATAGATATCCATCAAGACGAGCATACCATGCTCTAGGAGCCTGCTTGAGACCATATAGAGCCTTATTTAACCTGCAGACATAGTCTTCTTTTTGTGATAGTAGAAAACCTTCAGGTTGTTCGATGTAAACTTCTTCTTATAATTTGCCATTCAGAAATGCTGACTTAACATCCATTTGGTAGACTTTTATTTTTCTTGAACATGCATAGGCAAGAAACATTCGGATGGATTCCATTTGGGCAACTGGTGCAAATGTTTCGTCGAAATCAATTCCTTCCACTTGTGCATAGCCTTTGCAAACCAATCTTGATTTGTTTCTGGTAACCTGCCCATATTCATTCAATTTGTTCCTAAACACCCATTTAGTCCCAAAGACATTTTTATCTTTTGGTCATGGAACTAATTCCCAGGTGTTATTCTTCTCAATTTTATCCAATTCTTCATTCATAGCTGCTACCCAATGTTCATTATGGCTGGCTTCCTCAAAACTACTAGGCTCAAAGGTTGCTAGAAAAAGCAACGTGAGCTTGTTGTGATGAACGAAGTTGTCAACCTTCATTTATGTCACCAATGATTTGATTTGATGGATGGTTCTTTTCAATCCACTCTTTTGTTCTCCTTGGAGGATCTTCTTGTTGTTGTTATGGTATATCTTGATGATCATTGTTTACTTCTTCCTCATTGATAGTTGCTTCTTGTTCTACAATTTTATCTATGTCCTTTTTAGCCTCCATCTCAAGTTTCAAAGATTCTAGATCCTCATCATTATTTGCTAGAACACCATCCTCGTCAAATGTAACATTTATGCTCTCCACTAGCTATTTTCATCTTAGATTATACCATTTATAGGCCTTTCTTTTGCATGAGTAACCAACAAATATACCTTCATCAACACATGATTCAAACTTACCTAAATTTTGATCTTCTTTTTTGATATAACATTTGCTTCCGAAGATTTTGAAATATTTTACATTAGTTGGTTTTCCTTTCCATAATTCATATGCGGTCTTGTTGCAATTATTTCTAAGAAGACTTTGGTTGATAATGAAGACTTCCGTATCAATCATCAACCTTTAATTTTTCATCCAATTTTGAGTCCTTCAACATTGTTCTACCCATTTCCTATACGGTTCTATTCTTTCTTTCAGCAACTCTATTTTGCTGAGGTGTTCATGCCGTTGAAAATTGCCTTTTTATTCCATTTTCGTCATAGTATTGCTGAAATAATTTGGAAGTGAATTCTCCACCATTATCTGATCTTAAACACTTTATTTTCAAATTAGTTTCATTTTCAACCAAATCCTTGTAGATCTTAAAACACTCAAATGCTTCAGATTTTTTCTTTAGGAAACTGATGGCTTCCATCTTGGTATAGTCATCTATCATTAACATGAAATATAATTCTCTATCTAAGCCTCTTGTTCTCACAGGACCACATAGATTAGTAGGTATCAATTCCAATGGATGTGATGCAAAGTGTTCTTTTGTTTTAAATTGGACTTTTTTCTGCTTTCCATGTTGACATGCCTCACATAGTGTGTTGGAAGGTTTTGAGATTTTTTGCATTTCTCGTACTGCTTCCTTTTTGCTTATCCTAACAAGATTGTCAAAGTTTATGTGACCCATTCGTTTGTGCGATAACCATCTTTCATCTTCTTTAGCTAGTATACATGCTTTAGTTGCTTCATCCATAACATATATGTCGTTTGGAGCTCGACTTGCTATAGCCACAATTTTACCATACTTGCCTTTCCTGATTTCACATTTTTTGGAGTTGAATAGCATTGTGTGTCCCTGATCACACATTTGTCCAACACTGAGAATATTGTGATTCATGTTTTCGACCAATAGAACATTATTGGCTATAACATCTTTGCTTCTGAGATTGATGGTACTTGATCCTATAACATTTGAAGATCCATCATTTCCAAAGGATATGGTTCCATCCTTCTTCTCTTTCAAAGATTCAAATTTCTTTCTATCTCCAATCATATGCGTTGAGCAACTGCTTTCAACATACCACACATCTTTATTTTTTTTGGGCCTTGAGAGTGAGAGCACAATTATCAGTCTTCTTCTTCTTCCATGCTCGTTCATTCTGTGGCTTCGAAGATTCTTTTGGAGGATTTTCAAGTCTGTAGTCTCTGGCTATGTGTCCAAAGTTCTCACATTTGTAACATTCCATATTATTTCTTAAATGTTCAAATCTATTGATGTTTCGTTGAGCCCTGGGAGTTTCATATTTGAAGCATCTCTTGGAATTGTATTGGTTCCTAGGGTACGTGTGACATTCTATAGTTTTATGACCAAATTTTCCGCATGAATAACAATAGCCATGAAAAATATGTTGGTACCTGGATGGAAATCTTCATCAAGGAATCATCTTCCAAGGTTTTTTTTGCGAATATTTCCCAATGAAGTCTACATGTGTGTCAAATATCATAGGTTCATTTTATTTTGTTGTAGAAGTTCTTGCTTCCTCTTCTTTGTAACCGAGGCCAGTTCTGTCAT
>CM076572.1:1255919587-1255944892 GCA_034641835.2 Pinus albicaulis | reverse complement strand
CGAAAAAACTGGCCTCGGTTACAAAGAAGATGAAGTAGGACCTTCTACAACAAAATACAATGAACCTATGAGATCTGACATACATGAAGACTTCATTGGACAAGATTCGCAAGCACATCCTTGGAAGACGATTCCTCGACGAAGATTTTCATCTAGGTACCAACATATTTTTCATGGCTATTGTTATTCATGTGGAAAATTTGGTCATAAAGCTGTAGAATGTCGCACGTACTCTAGGAACCAATACAATTCCAAGAGATTATTCAAATATGAAGCTCCCAGGGCTCAACGAAACAACTTTTAAAATGAAATCTAAGATTCGGGGAACACCCTATTTCCTCAAAGATTTTATTCTAAAGGACTTAGAAAACATTAAAGATTTACTGATAATTACAGTCATAGAAGAGGGAACACCTAAAAAAATCTATGATCATAATTATAACGACCTTTAAGCCAATTGTTTAAGTGAGGACAAAGGGAAAGATCAAAACAGACCTCTCTGATTCACTGTAAGCAAAGAACTTCAAAGGGAGACTTCAATAATGGTTTTTAAGCGGGAGCAGACAAGCAGGGCAAACCATAATCATGCTGAAACCAACTGTTCAAACTATTAAGGAAATAAACAAGCATGAATACTAAAGAGAAAGATTAAAGCCTCTGAAATACTTCAGCAGCAGAAAACATTAAATAGTGAAGGGTGAACAGGTCTAAGGTGCTTCCAAGAGTCATTTCTTAGCCTAAAAATTTCAGCCTACTGTAGTAAGAAATTATTGAACATAATGAAAATAGGGGAAAAACGTAAAACAGTTCAGAATACTTCACCAACAGCCAAGCTCATGGATCCAATGATAGAGCCTTCTTAGGAACAAGCATGCAACAACATCATCAAGACTTCAAAGACTCCAGTTTCTTCTTCAACTTCAACAGACTATGTATTTATTTTAGAGGGTTTCAGTGTTACAACTTGTGATCAAACAACAACCAATCAACCAACAAATTCTCATCTTCTACAGCAGTATTTATAGAAGGATGAGGAGGTGAGATCTAATAAAAGATCTCTTAAGTCAATTAATACAGATTCAAGACTTCTTGGCCTTTTGAGGGGCTCGATGGAGAATTTTACAGGTGGACTACTATATTAACGGTTTTACAATAAATATCAAAGCTCGGTGGGAGCTTTTATTGACTTTGAGGCTCTATGTAATGTTTGGAGTAACTCTGCAGATATTTCTGCATTGATTTCCTTGCAGAAGTAACTCCCTGGCTGTGCTGAGGCAAAATATTTGGTTTTGCAATAACTTCGGCCTTTGTTTGAATGGTTTGAGGCAACAGGTGGCTCCTTTGGTAGCTGAGGAATCAATTCGCCTCCTTTGAACCGGTGGAAGCCTTTTCTGTCTGTGAAACACTTATGATTTTCTATTAATTGTGTTTTAACCCAAGGAATTAGTCTTTTGATAATCATTCTTAGCCGTAATTCCCCAGATCTATCTTTAATCTCCATCTGCTGTGCTTTGTCTTCAAACTTATACTCTTTAACTGTTCTTTTGAATAAAACAGTGTCTTGTCGATGTGCAGGGACGCGCAGGGCTCTTTATGTTATCAATGCTCATGAAACATTGATAAATATTTGAACAGAGCCCGTGAATGGTTCTCTTTTATGGACTAAAGGCACAAGAATCGTCACCCCCGGCCCCTGGCCTTTCTTCAATATAATAGTGAAAACCATTTAAAACCTGCATAAAACATAAAACATTTAAGAAATCCTACGTGTTTTAGGTTTAACTGCTTCAGAAGGCAGGGAAAGAGCGTGGTCGTTGGATGACATCATCCAACGGTCAGGATTGATCGAGAGGGATCATAGACCAGATGGAGAAAAGATTAAATCTGAGCCGTCGATTGCGCAGAGATCGACGGTCGGGAGCGGAGGTTTAAAGTCAAACGGGGAGAATTTGGCGATGAAATGTGGACCGTCGATCTGCAGATCAGATTGACGACAGAGATTGCTTGGACGACGCACCATAGCCTGGTTATCGCGTGGACACCTTCGTTAACTATCGTGCATCTTCGGTGAGCGATAGATGTTGGATGGCCCGCCCCAGATCGGACGGTCCACGGCAATATCGTTGGGCATCCGCGTTCGAACAATAATGCGCGATGGACTGCGGTTATGCGCGATGGATGGCGGTTTTGAAAAAGGTACAAGGGACGTGTGTCAACCATTGTATGGTATCGCTGGCCATCGGGAAAAAACCACCCTTGCCCTAAAGGCGGTGTGATAGATACTGCCGGTTTTGGGCAATCGGCTTATGGGCGGTGGGGACCACGGGGAGATGACCTCCGCACCATCTGATCTATGGATTAGATCGACAGTGTAGATTTATTGAGAAAACGCTCCGGCGGAGAATTTTATAAAATAAAATAAAACCCAAAGTTTATAAATAACAAAGGTTTTTTATGGTTTTGGACGGGATATATATGCGATATAGTATTAGCGCCCGAATGCGGGGCCTTTGGACTTATGGAATACAATGGGCCCGGAGATT
This sequence comes from Pinus albicaulis, assembly GCA_034641835.2. Classification (NCBI taxonomy): domain Eukaryota; kingdom Viridiplantae; phylum Streptophyta; class Pinopsida; order Pinales; family Pinaceae; genus Pinus; species Pinus albicaulis. The sequence goes on along the minus strand of CM076572.1, from coordinate 1,255,942,349 downwards.
TATATAACAAGGGCCAATCGCAATCGCATTTTCGGGCCTGGGCTTTTCAATCAACCCATTGGAAGACTTGCGATGCGATTGTGCGATCGGTCTTTCAATCAACCCATTAAATATTTAAAACATGTGCTTCGGGTTTTTAACTTAATACTTTGGAAAAGTGGGTTTTGGGTTTTACAAAGAAAAATATCGATCGGGAGTGAAATATATAGGGGTTTAAGCGCCTGAGGCGGGCTTTTTGGTTATATGGAAAATAATGTAATCAGGAGCTTTAAACACATAAAAAACCAATCGCAATCGGAACTTTCGGTCCATGGCACAAGACTTGTATTTTTTATGAATTTTTTATAGTTTTCAATGGAATGGGGGGTTTCGGAATAGTTAAAAAATGAGTTTTTAACTATGGAAAAGTGATTTTCACAAATGGAAGAAGAGGATTTATGAAAACAAGGGGGTTTTTAAGGAGAAAAAGGGAAGCAAATGAAGGTTTGAGAAGGGGGAAAATAAAGGTCTTTCAGCAGTCTTTCTCTTGGAATCAGCAGAATTTTCTGAGTATAAAAAGGCAAAGGTAATGAAGATTTTGGACAGAGGCATGAGGCCTTTCAAGAGACTTCAAGAGCCAACAATTTTTAGTAATAAAATTTGTTCTTTGAAGGCTCAAAAAGTCTTAGCCACCTTTTGGTATGACAAATTTTATAGGTGGCTAACAGTGGCTCCACTTGGGGATGATGCCTTCTTGAAGGCATCAAGAACTTCATACTTGCATTCTCTGGGAGGCTAAACTGTGCTTGATCCATTGGGCTGCTCTTCCTTTGCTAGGATGATCTTTCTCTGAAAACATATTAGCAGCTATGAAAACAATGGATCTTTCATCAATCAAGCTTGCTACCTACCCAATCCTACTGATCTAGCATTTTTTCTTCATTTAGAGTGCACTTGGATTGGCAAACTCTTTACACAACATTTTATTCTTTTGAAAGAAGGAAATCTAATCTATTTCTACTCCTTATTTCTCCCTGAACTCAGATTAAACAGTTGAGTTCAGATGCTTCTCTATCTAATCTACTAATCTGTTAGGATTAAACTGTCCAACAGACTTTCATTCTCTAAATTCTACAACAGAAATTGAAAAACATTCAACTTAGGATTGGAAAGTCTAACTTGATGCTAGTCTATGGCATAAAAGACAAACTGCACATAGACATTTATTTTGCACAAAATTTAAAACAAAAGGGAAGGCTTGAGATCTGAAATTTGAAAACATTTCCTTCCTCCTTTCTACAGCTCTGTTTGATCTTTGTTTTGAGCTATCTTTGCTTTTCTTCTGGTTCAGGTTTTAATCTGATTAGAACCAGATTTTACATCTTTTGACTCAGAATTTGAAACATATTTGAGTCATTTTCTCTTTGAATTTTTAGGTTCAGATTTTGAGCATGTTCGAACCTTTAATTTCTATCCTAAACTATCTACTGATAAGCCAAGTTTAGACAGTTTGGAAAATCAAATTCACTATCCTTATCAGTAGTAAATTGAAACTAATTAGTCAAGATTAGGCTGTTTGACTAACTAGAAGTGTGTTTTGCAGGAGTTGCATTTAAGCTTGCACACTTTTAGAATTTATTTATTTATTTATTTATTTTTCGGTATGGGGCTGTACCTTTCTTGTTTTAAAATCTGCCCTCTTTTCTCTTTTCTATTGTTTTTAGATTTTTCTTTTTCTTACAAGACAAAAAATCAACAACTAACTAAATGCTCAAAGCTGAGTTTTATTGCTTTCCTATCTAACCTAATATAACTTGGAACATTTACATGTTTTAGCTGATGAACTCTCTTTTCCAGTACAACCAATCCAGCAAATGATTCCATGATTGGTCCTTCTTCATCTCCTTGGGTAGGCTGGTCAAATAGGGCCACTCCCATTATTTTTGTTTTTTAGCAGCAATGCTAAATAATCCTCTTGGTTTTGGTAATATACTGCTCCTAATAACCTTTATCCCTTCTTCGAAGATTTTTAAGAAAAGATCATAGGGATCTTGAAATAATGCCTGGTTAAGAGTATTTGGAAGACGTGTTTCAACCAAGATCATCTCTTCTTTCTCCACTGGATTAAGGCAAAGATACTTATGAGAAAGAAAAACTTCCTCATCTTAATTATTATATGAACTAGAGGTTTCATCATATATTATAGTGTTGTCCTCTTGTAGTTGTGGTATGCTCTGATTCCATGGATTGTGCTTTGTGAAGAGATCATCATGTTCTTGAGCAGGGTTATCTCTTATTACCTCAAACCTTTCATGAGGAGGTTCCTTATATGCATCCTGTTCAATAAATTCCTCTTTCTTCTCAACCCCAACATTACAACTAATAGATAGCTGATTCCCAATTATGTGAAAGCTATTGATGATGCATTGAATTGGCTGATTGTTGCTCTCAAGATGATGATAATGAAATTCATGATACCAATCGACTGTTTTTTGCCCTGCATGATTAGTTTCTGTTTGGAGCTCATTATCATCATCAATTTGATCAGAAGTTGAAAAATCATTAGTATAAACAATTTCACCAATCAAGCATATTGGGTTATCAGTTTGCTCTTTTAGTTGATCTGCAAGTTTATTTTTTGTTTCAAGACAACTTGGTTTAGTAAGTAGATGAGCAGAAGTGTTTTGTTCACATGGAGGTTTGAGGGTTGGCTGTCTGTTTAAAATTAGATCAATCTCTTCTTCTGTTAAGAGAGAAGGAATTGTCTTTTTGCTTAGGACAAAAGCACAGCGGTCTTGATGAGCCTCTTCTAATGGATCTCCATTTGAGTTTTCAGGGGAACTTTGAGGTTTTTCTTGTTTTTCCTGGTCTATCTCATTTTCAAACAACACCTCATGATTTTCATGGTAGTCACTTTGACTGTAAGGTTCATGAATTGTTTCAAGTATATTGTCAGGATGCCATCCTCTTTTAATCATCTGAAATGATTCATAACATAAAGGAAGAGACTCTGGTTGTGTTGTATCTTCTCCTAATTCAGATTTTGTGGGTTCAAAATGGCTTATGTTTTCCTCAAGGCACTGCTCACTATTAGTTTGTGCAATATGGTTATGGAGTTCTCTTAATAGCATGGCACAAGATATAGGTAGATAATCAGGAATTTCCTTACAACCTTCTTCATTGATTTATTTGTAATCTTGTTCAACGCACATATCTTGTAATGTTTGGGTTTGTTCTTGATTTGAAAGGAGCATGGGCTGCTCTAGATCATCAATATTCAAATTAGCCTCATACCTTTCCAATCTTTTCCCAAGCATGTTCACCATTTTCGCCATCATGACTAGCAATTTTTCTTTATTGTTTTCTCTATAGTTTTTCTCACCTTCTTCTATAAAGTCTTGATCATCATCTATGTATTGCTCATTGTCTAGGTCTTGTAATGGTTGAGTTTGTGTTTGAGGTCACTGTATCTTTCTAACCAGTTTAAAGTCTTCTGCCAGTGGAGTTATTAGGTCTTTTGAGATTATGGAGTCGCCAGGTGGAAGATTTTGAAATTTGCTGTCCACCAACAACATGATTGAGATTTCTCAATGCATTCCCAAGGGAGTCTACAAGGACTGGAAGGGTAACAAGCCTACTGGAGGCCAGTGGAGTCACCAGGTGGAAAATTTTTAGCTTTTATGAAGGTAAAATGTTTTATGGTTCCACCACCATGTTTATTATGAAGCCAAACTGAAATATTTTTGGGTTTTTCTAAGTTTCTACGGTTGTTTGAAAGACTAAAGAGTCTATAAGAGCTTGCTAGGCAACTATGAACTCAGTGGTCCCACCGTGATCACCATTATGTTGGTGGCGATGAGGTGGCTAATAATCAGTGGATATTATTGAAAATAAGGGATTTCTGGAGTCCTAAGGGGTACTTAGATTGTCACTGACTCAGAAGTGGTCCCACCGTGATCGCCATTATGTTGGTGTCCCGTGTTTTGATAGTTTGGAAAATCAAAAGACAAGGCAACATCAGAACCAATATTTAGAGTTACAAGATCTAGTCCTCCTGTTCTCAGAGAGGGATCTCTCAAACATTTGTTTGCAAAGGTTTATCTTATGTGCTTAGAATATTGATTTTAAACTAGTTATTCAGTGCAGGTGTTTATTTGTTTTATTGTTTGGTTGGAATGATACAGCAGAAAATGAAGGGCCTTGGAAAGATATATAGGACAACAAAATATCTGTTTCATTGGGCAATGGAGTCAAGAAAAGGTCATAACAAACTCATCAATGGATATGGGATATCAAAGGGCAAATCTAACTTGGCCACAGGATCCTTTTGCTTTTGGAATGAGATGAACATTAATGATTTGGAAAGAGAATTTTAATTCTCAACAGAGGGAATTTGAAAGCATAACTTGAACAATAAAGAGCCTTTTAATAGACAGGGCTAACCATGAAATCTAAAAATCACACCTTAAGCAAATAATGACTCCAAAAAAACTTTTAAAATGAAATCTAAGATTCGAGGAACACCCTATTTCCTCAAATATTTTATTCTAAAGGACTTAGAAAACATTAAAGATTTACTGATAATTACAGTCATAGAAGAGGGAACACCTAAAAACATCTATGATCATAATTAGAACGACCTTTAAGCCAACTGTTTAAGTGAGGACAAAGGGCAAGATCAAAACAGACCTCTCTGATTCACTGTAAGCAAAGAAATTCAAAGGGAGACTTCAATAACGATTTTTAAGCGAGAGCAGACAAGCAGGGCAAACCATAATCATGCTCAAACCAACTGTTCAAACTATTAAGGAAATAAACAAGCATGAATACTAAAGAGAAAGATTAAAGCCTCTGAAATACTTCAGCAACAGAAAAAATTAAACAGTGAAGGGTGAACAGGTCTAAGGTGTTTCCAAGAGTCATTTCTTAGCCTAAAAATTTCAGCCTACTGTAGTAAGAAATTATGGAACATAATGAAAACAGGGGAAAAACGTAAAACAGTTCAGAATACTTCACCAACAGCCAAGCTCATGGATCCAATGATAGAGCCTTCTCAGGAACAAGCATGCAACAACATCATCAAGACTTTAAAGACTCCAATTTCTTCTTCAACTTCAACAGACTATGTATTTATTTTAGAGGGTTTCAGTATTACAACTTGTGATCAAAAAACAACCAATCAACCAACAAATTCTCATCTTCTACAACAGTATTTATTGAAGGATGAGGAGGTGATATCTGATAAAAGATCTCTTAAGGAAATTAATACAGATTCAAGACTTCTTGGCCTTTTGAGGGGCTTGATGGAGAAGTTTACAAGTGGACTACTGTATTAACGGTTTTACAATAAATATCAAAGCTCGGTGGGAGCTTTTATTGACTTTGAGGCTCTGTGTAATGTTTGGAGTAACTCTGAAGATATTTCTGCAATAACTTCGGTCTCTGTTTGAATGGTTTGAGGCAACATGTGGCTCCTTTGGTAGCTGAGGAATCAATTCGCCTCCTTTGAACCGGTGGAAGCCTTTTCTGTCTGTGAAACACTTATGATTTTCTATTAATTGTGTTTTAACCCAGGGAATTAGTCTTTTGATAATCATTCTTAGCCGTAATTCCCCAGATCTATCTTTAATCTCCATCTGCTGTGCTTTGTCTTCAAACTTATACTCTTTAACTGTTCTTTTGAATAAAATAGTGTCTTGTCGATGTGCAGGGACGCGCAGGGAAATTTATGTTATCAATGCTCATGAAACATTGATAAATATTTGAACAGAGCCCGTGAATGGTTCTCTTTTATGGACTAAAGGCACGAGAATCGTCACCCCCAGCCCATGGCCTTTCTTCAATATAACAGTGAAAACCATTTAAAACCTGCATAAAACATAAAACATTTAAGAAATCCTACGTGTTTTAGGTTTAACTGCTTCAGAAGGAGGGGAAAGAGTGTGGCAATTGGATGACATCATCCAACGGTCAGGATTGATCGAGAGGGATCGTAGACCAGATGGAAAAAATATTAAATCTGAGCCGTCGATCGCACAGAAATCGACGGTCGGGAGTGGAGGTTGAAAGTCAAACGGGGAGAATTTGGCGATGAAATGTGGACCGTAGATCTGCAGATCAGATCGACGGTGGAGATTTCTTGGACGACGTGTCGTATCCTGGTTATTGTGTGGACACCTTCGTTAACTATCGTGCATCTTCGGCGAGCGATAGCCGTTGGATGGCTCACCCCAGATCGGACGGTCCATGGAAATATCGCTGGGCATCCGCGTCCGAACAATAATGCCCGATGGACTGCAGTTATGCGCGATGGACGACGGTTTTGAAAAAGGTACAGGGGACGCGTGTCAACCGTTGTATGGAATCGCTGGCCATCGGGAAAAAGCCACCCTTGCCCCAAAGGCGGTGCGATAGATACTGCCGGTTTTGGGCAATCGACTTATGGGAGGTGGGGACCACGGGGAGATGACCTCCGCACCGTCCGATCTATTGATTAGATCGACGTTGTATATTTATTGAGAGATCGCTCCGGCGGAGAATTTTATAAAATAAAATAAAACCCAAAGTTTATAAATAACAAAGGTTTTTTATGGTTTTGGATGGGATATATATGTGAAATAAGATAAGCGCCTGACTGCGGGGCCTTTGGAGTTATGGAATACAATGGGCCTGGGGCTTTATATAACAAGGGGCAATCGAAATCGCATTTTCAGGCCCGGGCTTTTCAATGAACCCATTGGAAGATTTGCGATGTGATTGCGCGATCGGTCTTTCAATCAACCCATTAAATATTTAAAACACGTGCTTCGGGTTTTTAACATAAAACTTTGGAAAAGTGGGTTTTGGGTTTTACAAAGAAAAATATCGATCGGGAGTGAAATATATAGTGGTTTAAGCGCCTGAGGCGGGCTTTATGGTTATATGGAAAATAATGTAATCGAGAGCTTTAAACACATAAAAAACCAATCGCAGTCGGAACTTTCGGTCCATGGCACAAGACTTGCGCATTTTTGAAAATGTGCGATGCGATTAGCACCGAAAGGCTTTGGCGTTTGGTTTTAACGCATGGGTATGTGGGGGGAGGTGGTTAGGACTTAGCTCAAGGGGCTTAAGTCTATAGTAAAGACTTGTATTTTTTATGAATTTTTTATAGTTTTCAATGGAATGGGGGGTTTCGGAATAGTTAAAAAATGAGTTTTTAACTATGGAAAAGTGATTTTCACAAATGGAAGAAAAGGATTTATGAAAACAAGGGGGGTTTTATGGACAAAAAGGGAAGCAAATGAAGGTTTGAGACGGGGGAAAATAAAGGTCTTTTAACAGTCTTTCTCTTGGAATCAACAAAATTTTCTGAGTATAAAAAGGCAAAGGTAATGAAGATTTTGGACAGAGGCATGAGGCCTTTCAAGAGTCTTCAAGAGCCAACAATTTTCAGTAATAAAATTTGTTCTTTGAAGGATCAAAAAGTCTTAGCCACCTTTTGGTATGAAATTTTTTATAGGTGGCTAACAGTGGCTCCACTTGGGGATGGTGCCTTCTTGAAGGCATCAAGAACTTCAGACTTGCATTCTCTGGGAGGCTGACCTATGCCTGATCCATTGGGCTGCTCTTCCTTTGCTAGGATGATCTTGCTCTGAAAACATATTAGCAGCTATGAAAACAATGGATCTTTCATCAATCAAGCTTTCTACCTACCCAATCCTACTGATCTAGCATTTTTTTTTCATTTAGAGTGCACTTGGATTGGCAAACTCTTTACACAAAATTTTATTCTTTTGAAAGCAGGAAATCTAATCTATTTCTACTCCTTATTTCTCCCTGAACTCAGATTAAACAGTTGAGTTCAGATGCTTCTCTATCTTATCCACTAATCTGTTAGGATTAAACTGTCCAACAGACTTTCATTCTCTGAATTCTACAACAAAAATTGAAAAACATTCAAGTTAGGATTGGACAGTCTAACTTGATGTTGGTCTATGGCATAAAAGACAAACTGCACATAGAAATTTATTTTTCACAAAATTTAAAACAAAAGGGAAGGCTTGAGATCTGAAATTTGAAAACATTTCCTTCCTCCTTTCTACAGCTTTGTTTGATCTTTGTTTTGAGCTATCTTTGCTTTTCTTCTGGTTCAGGTCTTAATCTGATTAGAACTAGATTTTAGATCTTTTGACTCAGAATTTGAAACATATTTGAGTCATTTTCTCTTTGAATTTTTAGGTTCAGATTTTGAGCATGTTCGAACCTTTAATTTCTATCCTAAACTATCTACTGATAAGCCAAGTTTAGACAGTTTGGCAAATCGAATTCACTATCCTTATCAGTAGTAAATTGAAAACTAATTAGTCAAGATTAGGCTGTTTGACTAACTAGAAGTGTGTTTTGAAGGAGTGGCATTTAAGCTTGCACACTTTCAGAATTTATTTATTTATTTATTTTTTGGTATGGGGCTGTACCTTTCTTGTTTTAAAATCTGCCCTCTTTTCTCTTTTCTATTGTTTTTAGATTTTTCTTTTTCTTACAAGACAAAAAATCAACAACTAACTAAATGCTCAAAGCTGAGCTTTATTGCTTTCCTATCTAACCTAATCTAACTTGGAACATTTACATGTTTTAGCTGATGAACTCTCTTTTCCAGTACAACCAATCCAGCAAATGATTCCATGATTGGTCCTTCTTCATCTCCTTGGGCAGGCTGGTCAAATAGGGCCACTCCCATTCTTTTTGTTTTTTAACAGCAGTGCTAAATAATCCTCTTGCTTTTGGTAATATACTGCTCCTAATAACCTTTATCCCTTCTTCGAAGATTTTAAAGAAATGAGCATAGGGATCTTGAAATAATGCCTGGTTAAGAGTATTTGGAAGACGTGTTTCAACCAGGATCATCTCTTCTTTCTCCACTGGATTAAGGAAAAGATACTTATGAGAAAGAAAAACTTCCTCATCTTCATTATTATCTGAACTAGAGGTTACATCATATATTATAGTGTTGTCCTCTTGTAGTTGTGGTATGCTCTGATTCCATGGATTGTGCTTTGTGAAGAGATCATTATGTTCTTGAGCAGGGGTATCTCTTATTACCTCAACCCTTTCATGAGGAGGTTCCTTATATGCATCCTGTTTAAGAAATTCCTCTTTCTTCTCAACCCCAACATTACAACTAATAGATAGCTGATTCCCGATTATGTGAAAGCTATTGTTGATGCATTGGATTGGCTGATTGCTGCTCTCAAGCTGATGATAATGAAATTCATGATACCAATCGACTGTTGGTTGCCCTGCATGATTATTTTCTGTTTGGAGCTCATTATCATCATCAATTTGATCAGAAGTTGAAAAATCATTAGTATAAACAATTTCACCAATCAAGCATTTTGGGTTATCAGTTTGGTCTTTTAGTTGATCTACAAGTTTATTTTTTGTTTCAAGACAACAAGGTTTAGTAAGTAGATGAGCATAAGTGTTTTTTTCACATGGAGGTTTGAGGGTTGGCTGTCTGTTTAAAATTAGATCAATCTCTTCTTCTGTTAAGAGAGAAGGAATTGTCTTTTTGCTTAAGAAAAAAGCACAACGGTCTTGATGAGCCTCTTCTAATGGATCTCCATTTGAGTTTGCAGGGGAACTTTGAGGTTTTTCTTGTTTTTCCTGGTCTATCTCATTTTCAAACAACACCTCATGATTTTCATGGTAGTCACTTTGACTCTAAGGTTCATGAATTGTTTCAAGTATATTGTCAGGATGCCATCCTCTTTTAATAATCTGAAATGATTCATAACATAAAGGAAGAGACTCTGGTTGTGTTGTATCTTCTCCTATTTCAGATTTTGTGGGTTCAAAATGGCTTATGTTTTCCTCAAGGCACTGCTCACTATTAGTTTGTGCAATCTGGTTATGGAGTTCTCTTAATAGCATGGCACAAGATATAGGTAGATAATCAGGAATTTCCTTACAACCTTCTTCATTGATTTATTTGTAATCTTGTTCAACGCACATATCTTGTAATGTTTGGGTTTATTCTTGATTTGAAAGGAGCATGGGCTACTCTAGATCATCAATATTCAAATTAGCCTCATACCTTTCCAATCTTTTCCCAAGCATGTTCACCATTTTCTCCATCATGACCAACAATTTTTCTTTATTGTTTTCTCTATAGTTTTTCTCACCTTCTTCTATAAAGTCTTGATCATCATCTATATATTGCTCATTGTCTAGGTATTTTAATGGTTGAGTTTCTGTTTGAGGTCACTGAATCTTTCTAACTAGTTCAAAGTCTTCTGCCAGTGGAGTTATTAGGTCTTTTGGGATTATGGAGTCGCCAGGTGGAAGATTTTGAAATTTTCTATGCACCAACAGCGTGATTGAGATTGCTCAATGCATTCCCAAGGGAGTCTACAAGGACTGGAAGGGTAACAAGCCTACTCGAGGCTAGTGGAGTCACCAGGTGGAAAAGTTTTAGCTTTTGTGAAGGTAAAATGTTTTATGGTTCCACCACCATGTTTATTATGAAGCCAAAATGAAATATTTTTGGGTTTTTCTGAGTTTCTACGATTGTTTGAAAGACTAAAGAGTCTATAAGAGCTTGCTAGGAAACTATGAACTTAGTGGTCCCACCGTGATCGCCATTATGTTGGTGGCGATGAGGTGGCTAATAATCAGTGGATATTCTTGAAAATAAGGGATTTCTAGAGTCCTAAGGGGTACTTAGATTGTCACTGACTCAGAAGTGGTCCCACCGTGATCGCCATTATGTTGGTGTCCCGTGTTTTGATAGTTTGGCAAATCAAAAGACAAGGCAACATCAGAACCAATATTTAGAGTTACAGGATCTAGTCCTCCTGTTCTCAGAGAGGGATCTCTCAAATGTTTGTTTGCAAAGGTTTATCTTGTGTGCTTAGAATATTGATTTTAGACTAGTTATTAAGTGCAGGTGTTTATTTGTTTGATTGTTTGGTTGGAATGATACAACAGAACATGAAGGGCCTAGGAAAGATATATAGGACAACAAAATATCTGTTTCATTGGGCAATGGAGTCAAGAAAAGGTCATAAAAAACTCATCAATGGATATGGGATATCAAAGGGAAAATCTAACTTGGCCATATGATCCTTTTGTTTTTGGAATGAGATGAACATTAATGATTTGGAAAGAGAATTTTAATTCTCAACAGAGGGAATTTGAAAGCATAACTTGAACAATAAAGAGCTTTTTAATAGAGAGGGATAACCATGAAATCTAAAAATCACACCTTAAGCAAATAATGACTCCAACACAACTTTTAAAATGAAATCTAAGATTCGGGGAACACCCTATTTCCTCAAAGATTTTATTCTAAAGGACTTAGAAAACATTAAAGATTTACTGATAATTATAGTCATAGAAGATGGAACACCTAAAAACATCTATGATCATAATTATAACGACGTTTAAGCCAATTGTTTAAGTGAGGACAAAGGGAAAGATCAAAACAGACCTCTCTGATTCACTGTAAGCAAAGAACTTCAAAGGGAGACTTCAATAACGGTTTTTAAGCGGGAGCAGACAAGCAGGGAAAACCATAATCATGCTCAAACCAACTGTTCAAGCTATTAAGGAAATAAACAAGCATGAATACTAAAGAGAAATATTAAAGCCTTTGAAATACTTCAGCAGCAGAAAAAATTAAACAGTGAAGGGTGAACAGGTCTAAGGTGTTTCCAAGAGTCATTTCCTAGCCTAAAAATTTCAGCCTACTGTAGTAAGAAATTATGGAACATAATGAAAACAGGGGAAAAACGTAAAACAGTTTAGAATACTTCACCAACATCCAAGCTCATGAATCCAATGATAGAGCCTTCTCAGGAACAAGCATGCAACAACATCATCAAGACTTCAAAGACTCCAGTTTCTTCTTCAAATTCAACAGACTATGTATTTATTTCAGAGGGTTTCAGTATTACAACTTGTGATCAAACAACAACCAATCAACCAACAAATTCTCATCTTCTACAACAGTATTTATAGAAGGATGAGGAGGTGAGATCTGATAAAAGATCTCTTAAGGCAATTAATACAGATTCAAGACTTCTTGGCCTTTTGAGGGGCTCGATGGAGAAGTTTACAGGTGGACTACTGTATTAACTGTTTTACAATAAATATCAAAGCTCGGTGGGAGCTTTTATTGACCTTGAGGCTCTATGTAATGTTTGGAGTAACTCTGCAGATATTTCTGCATTGATTTCCTTGCAGAAGTAACTCCCTGATTGTGCTGAGGAAAAATATTTGGTTCTGCAATAACTTCGGCCTCTGTTTGAATGGTTTGAGGCAACAGGTGGCTCCTTTGGTAGCTAAGGAATCAATTCGCCTCCTTTGAAGCGGTGGAAGCCTTTTCTGTCTATGAAACACTTATGATTTTCTATTAATTGTGTTTTAACCCAGGGAATTAGGCTTTTGATAATCATTCTTAGCCGTAATTCTCCAGATCTATCTTTAATCTCCATCTGTTGTGCTTTGTCTTCAAACTTATACTCTTTAACTGTTCTTTTGAATAAAACAATGTCTTGTCGATGTGCAGGGACGCACAGGGCTCTTTATGTTATCAATGCTCATGAAACATTGATAAATATTTGAACAGAGCCCATGAATGGTTCTCTTTTAAGGACTAAAGGCACGGGAATTGTCACCCCCGGCCCCTGGCCTTTCTTCAATATAACAGTGAAAACCATTTAAAACCTGCATAAAACATAAAACATTTAAGAAATCCTGCGTGTTTTAGGTTTAACTGCTTCAGAAGGTGGGGAAAGAGCGTGGCCGTTGGATGGCATCATCCAACGGTCAGGATTGATCGAGAGGAATCGTAGACTGGATGGAAAAAAGATTAAATCTGAGCCGTCGATCGCGCAGAGATCGATTGTCGGGAGTGGAGGTTGAAAGTCAAACGGGGAGAATTTGGCGATGAAATGTGGACCGTCGATCTGTAGATCAGATCGACGGCGGAGATTGCTTGGATGACGCACCGTTGCCTGGTTATCGCGTGGACACCTTCGTTAACTATCGTGCATCTTCAGTGAGCGATAGCCGTTGGATGGCCCGCCCCAGATCGGACGGTCCACGGCAATATCGCTGGGCATCTGCATCCGAATAATAATGCGCGAAGGACTGCGGTTATGCGCAATGGACGAAGGTTCTGAAAAAGGTATAAGGGACGTGTGTCAACCATTGTATGGAATCGCTGGCCATTGGGAAAAAACCACCCTTGCCCCAAAGGCAGTGCGATAGATACTGCCGGTTTTGGGCAATCGGCTTATGGGTGGTGGGGACCACGGGGAGATGACCTCCGCACCGTCCGATCTATGGATTAGATCAACGGTGTAGATTTATTGAGAAATCGCTCCGACGAAGAATTTTATAAAATAAAATAAAACCCAAAGTTTATAAATAACAAAGGTTTTTTATGGTTTTGGACGGGATATATATGTGATATAGGATAAGTGTCCGACTACGGGGCCTTTGGACTTATGGAATACAATGGGCCCGGGGCTTTATATAACAAGGGCCAATCGCAATCGTATTTTCGTGCCCGGGCTTTTCAATCAACCCATTGGAAGATTTGTGATGCGATTGTGTGATCGGTCTTTCAATCAACCCATTAAATATTTAAAACACGTGCTTCGGGTTTTTAACTTAAAACTTTGGAAAAGTGGGTTTTGAGTTTTACAAAGAAAAATATCAATTGGGAGTGAAATATATAGGGGTTTAAGCGCCTGAGGCGGCTTTATGGCTATATGGAAAATAATGTAATCGGGAGCTTTAAACACATAAAAAACCAATCGGAATCGGAACTTTCGGTCCATGGCACAAGACTTGCGAACTTTTGAAAATGTGTGATGCGATTAGCGCCGAAAGGCTTTGGCGTTTGGTTTTAATGCATGGGTATGTGGGGGGAAGTGGTTAGGACTTATCCCAAGGGGCTTAAGTCTATAGTAAAGACTTGTATTTTTTATGAATTTTTTATAGTTTTCAATGGAATGGGGGGTTTCGGAATAGTTAAAAAATGAGTTTTTAACTATGGAAAAGTGATTTTCACAAATGGAAGAAGAGGATTTATGAAAACAAGGGGGTTTATATGGAGAAAAAAGGAAGAAAATGAAGGTTTGAGAAGGGGGAAAATAAAGGTCTTTCAGTAGTCTTTCTCTTGGAATCAGCAGAATTTTCTGAGTATAAAAAGGCAAAGGTAATGAAGATTTTGGACAAAGGCATGAGGCCTTTCAAGAGTCTTCAAGAGCCAACAATTTTTAGTAATAAAATTTGTTCTTTGAAGGATCAAAAAGTCTTAGCCACCTTTTGGTATGACAAATTTTATAGGTGGCTAAAAGTGGCTCCACTTGGGGATGGTGCCTTCTTGAAGGCATCAAGAACTTCAGACTTGCATTCTCTAGGAGGATGACCTGTGCCTGATCCATTGGGCTTCTCTTCCTTTGCTAGGATGATCTTACTCTTAAAACATATTAGCAGCTATGAAAACAATGGATTTTTCATCAATCAAGCTTTCTACCTACCCAATCCTACTGATCTAGCATTTTTTCTTCATTTAGAGTGCACTTGGATTGGAAAACTCTTTACACAACATTTTATTCTTTTGGAAGCAGGAAATCTAATCTATTTCTACTCCTTATTTCTCCCCGAACTCAGATTAAACATTTGAGTTCAGATGCTTCTCTATCTAATCTACTAATCTGTTAGGATTAAACTGTCCAACAGACTTTCATTCTCTAAATTCTACAACAGAAATTGAAAAACATTCAAGTTAGGATTGGACAATCTAACTTGATGCTGGTCTATGGCATAAAAGAAAAAATGCACATAGACATTTACTTTGCACAAAATTTAAAACAAAAGGGAAGGCTTGAGATCTGAAATTTGAAAACATTTCCTTCCTCCTTTCTACAACTCTGTTTGATATTTGTTTTGAGCTATCTTTGATTTTCTTCTGGTTCAAGTTTTAATTTGATTAGAACCAGATTTTACATCTTTTGAGTCAGAATTTGAAACAGATTTGAGTCATTTTCTCTTTGAATTTTTAGGTTCAGATTTTGAGCATGTTCGAACCTTTAATTTCTATCCTAAACTATCTACTGATAAGCCAAGTTTAGACAGTTTGGAAAATCTAATTCACTATCCTTATCAGTAGTAAATTGAAAACTAATTAGTCAAGATTAGGCTGTTTGACTAACTAGAAGTGTGTTTTGCAGGAGTGGCATTTAAGCTTGCACACTTTCAGAATTTATTTATTTATTTATTTATTTTTTGGTATGGGGCTGTACCTTTCTTGTTTTAAAATCTGCCCTCTTTTCTCTTTTCTATTGTTTTTAGATTTTTCTTTTTCTTACAAGACAAAAAATCAACAACTAACTAAATGCTCAAAGCTGAGCTTTATTTCTTTCCTATCTAACCTAATCTAACTTGGAAAATTTACATGTTTTAGCTGATGACCACTCTTTTCCAGTACAACCAATCCAAAAAATGATTCCATGATTGGTCCTTCTTCATCTCCTTGGGCAGGCTGGTCAAACAGGGCCACTCCCATTCTTTTTGTTTTTTAGCAGCAGTGCTAAATAATCCTCTTGCTTTTGGTAATATACTGATCCTAATAACCTTTATCCCTTCTTCGAATATTTTCAAGAAATGAGCATAGGGATCTTGAAATAATGCTTGGTTAAGAGTATTTGGAAGACGTGTTTCAACCAGGATCATCTCTTCTTTCTCCACTGGATTAAGGCAAAGATACTTATGAGAAAGAAAAACTTCCTCATCTTCATTATTATCTGATTCCTTGGATTGTGCTTTGTGAAGAGATCATCATGTTCTTGAGCAGGGGTATCTCTTATTACCTCAATCCTTTCATGAGGAGGTTCCTTATATGCATCCTGTTCAAGAAATTCCTCTTTCTTCTCAACCCCAACATTACAACTAATAGATAGCTGATTCCCAATTATGTGAAAGCTATTGCTGATGCATTGGATTGGTTGATTGCTACTCTCAAGCTGATGATAATGAAATTCATGATACCAATCGACTATTGGTTGCCCTGCATGATTATTTTCTGTTTGGAGCTCATCATCATCATCAATTTGATCAAAATTTGAAAAATCATTAGTATAAACAATTTCACCAATCAATCATATTAGGTTATTAGTTTTCTCTTTTAGTTGATCTACAAGTTTATTTTTTGTTTCAAGACAACAAGGTTTAGTAAGTAGATGAGCAGAAGTGTTTTGTTCACATGGAGGTTTGAGGGTTGGCTGTCTGTTTAAAATTAGATCAATCTCTTCTTCTGTTAAGAGAGAATGAATTGTCTTGTTGCTTAGGAAAAAAGCATAGCGGTCTTGATGAGCCTCTTCTAATGGATCTCCATTTGAGTTTGCAGGGGAACTTTGAGGTTTTTCTTGTTTTTCCTAGTCTATCTCATTTTCAAACAACACCTCATGATTTTCATGGTAGTCACTTTGACTCTAAGGTTCATGAATTGTTTCAAGTATATTGTCAGGATGCCATCCTCTTTTAATAATCTGAAATGATTCATAACATAAAGGAAGAGACTCTGGTTGTGTTGTCTCTTCTCCTATTTCGGATTTTGTGGGTTCAAAATGGCTTATGTTTTCCTCAAGGAACTGCTCACTATTATTTTTTGCAATCTGGTTATGGATTTCTCTTAATAGCATGGTACAAGATATAGGTAGATAATCAAGAATTTCCTGACAACCTTCTTCATTGATTTCTTTGTAATCTTGTTCAATGCACATATCTTGTAATGTTTGGGTTTGTTCTTTATTTGAAAGGAGCATGGGCTGCTCTAGATCATCAATATTCAAATTAGCCTCATACCTTTCCAATCTTTTCCCAAGCATGTTCACCATTTTCTCCATCATGACCAGCAATTTTTCTTTATTGTTTTCTCTATTGTTTTGCTCACCTTCTTCTATAAAGTCTTGATCATCATCTATATATTGCTCATTGTCTAGGTCTTGTAATGGTTGAGTTTGTGTTTGAGGTCACTATATCTTTCTAACCAGTTCAAATTCTTCTGCCAGTGGAGTTATTAGGTCTTTTGGGATTATGGAGTCTCCAGGTGGAAGATTTTGAAATTTGTTGTCCACCAACAGCATGATTGAGATTGCTCAATGCATTCCCAAGGGAGTCTATAAGGACTGGAAGGGTAACAAGCCTACTGGAGGCCAGTGGAGTCACCAGGTGGAAAATTTTTAGCTTTTGTGAAGGTAAAATGTTTTATGGTTCCACCACCATGTTTATTATGAAGCCAAACTGAAATATTTTTGGGTTTTTATGAGTTTCTACGGTTGTTTGAAAGACTAAAGAGTCTATAAGAGCTTGCTAGGAAACTATTAACTCAGTGGTCCCACCGTGATCGCCATTATGTTGGTGGCGATGAGGTGGCTAATAATCACTAGATATTCTTGAAAATAAGGGATTTCTGGAGTCCTAAGGGGTACTTAGATTGTCACTGACTCAGAAGTGGTCCCACCGTGATCGCCATTATGTTGGTGTCCCGTGTTTTGATAGTTTGGCAAATCAAAAGACAAGGCAACATCAGAACCAATCTTTAGAGTTACAGGATCTAGTCCTCCTGTTCTCAGAGTGGGATCTCTCAAATGTATGTTTACAAAGGTTTTTCTTGTGTGCTTAGAATATTGATTTTAGACTAGTTATTGAGTGCAGGTGTTTATTTGTTTGATTGTTTGGTTGGAATGATACAGCAGAACATGAAGGGCCTAGGAAAGATATATAGGACAACAAAATATCTGTTGCATTGGGCAATGGAGTCAAGAAAAGGTCTGATAACAAACTCATCAATGGATATGGGATATCAAAGGGAAAATCTAACTTGGCCACAAGATCCTTTTGTTTTTGGAATGAGATGAACATTAATGATTTGGAAAGAGAATTTTAATTCTCAACAGAGGGAATTTGAAAGCATAACTTGAACAATAAAGAGATTTTTAATAGAGAGGGCTAACCATGAAATCTACAAATCACACCTTAAGCAAATAATGACTCCAAAACACCCTATTTCCTCAAAGATTTTATTCTAAAGGACTTATAAAACATTAAAAATTTACTGATAATTACAGTCATAGAAGAGGGAACACCTAAAAACATCTATGATCATAATTATAACGACCTTTAAGCCAACTGTTTAAGTGAGGACAAAGGGCAAGATCAAAACAGACCTCTCTGATTCACTGTAAGCAAAGAACTTCAAAGGGAGACTTCAATAACAGTTTTTAAGCGGGAGCAGAGAAGCAGGGCAAACCATAATCATGCTGAAACGAACTGTTCAAACTATTAAGGAAATAAACAAGCATGAATACTAAAGAGAAATATTAAATCCTCTAAAATACTTCAGCAGCAGAAAACATTAAACAGTGAAGGGTGAACAGGTCTAAGGTGCTTCCAAGAGTCATTTCTTAGCCTAAAACTTTCAGCCTACTGTAGTAAGAAATTATGGAACATAATGAAAACAGGGGAAAAACGTAAAACAGTGCAGAATACTTCACCAACAGCCAAGCTCATGGATCCAATGATAGAGCCTTCTTAGGAACAAGCATGCAACAACATCATCAAGTCTTCAAAGACTCCGGTTTCTTCTTCAACTTCAATAGAATATGTATTTATTTCAGAGGTTTTCAGAATTACAACTTGTGATCAAACAAAAACCAATCAACCAACAAATTCTCATCTTCTACAACAGTATTTATAGAAGGATGAGGAGGTGAGATCTGATAAAAGATCTCTTAAGGCAATTAATACAGATTCAGGACTTCTTAGCCTTTTAAGGGGCTCGATGGAGAAGTTTACAGGTGGAATATTATATTAACTGTTTTACAATAAATATCAAAGCTCAGTGGGAGCTTTTATTGACTTTGAGGCTCTGTGTAATGTTTGGAGTAACTTTGCAGATATTTCTGCATTGATTTCCTTGCAGAAGTAACTCCCTGGCTGTGCTGAGGAAAAATATTTGGTTCTGCAATAATTTCGGCCTCTGTTTGAATGGTTTGAGGAACAGGTGGCTCCTTTGGTAGCTAAGGAATCAATTCGCCTCCTTTGAAGCAGTGGAAGCCTTTTCTGTCTGTGAAACACTTATGATTTTCTATTAATTTTGTTTTAACCCAGGGAATTGGGCTTTTGATAATCATTCTTAGCCATAATTCCCAAGATCTATCTATAATCTCCATCTGCTGTGCTTTGTCTTCAAACTTATACTCTTTAACTGTTCTTTTGAATAAAACAGTGTCTTGTCGATGTGCAGGGACGGGCAGGGCTCTTTATGTTATCAATGCTCATGAAACATTGATAAATATTTGAACAGAGCCCGTGAATGGTTCTCTTTTAAGGACTAAAGGCACGGGAATTGTCTCCCCCGGCCCCTGGCCTTTCTTCAATATAACAGTGAAAACCATTTAAAACCTGCATAAAACATAAAACATTTAAGAAATCCTGCGTGTTTCAGGTTTAACTGCTTCAGAAGTCGGGGAAAGAGCGTGGCCGTTGGATGGCATCATCCAACGGTCAAGATTGATCGAGAGGGATCGTAGACCGGATGGAAAAAAGATTAAATTTGAGCCGTCGATCGCGCAAAGATCGACGGTCGAGAGCGGAGGTTGAAAGTCAAACGGGGAGAATTTGGCGATGAAATGTGGATTGTCGATCTGCAGATCAGATCGACGACGGAGATTGCTTGGACGACGCGCTGTAGCCTGGTTATCGCGTGGACACCTTTGTTAACTATCGTGCATCTTCGGCGAGCGATAGCCGTTGGATGGCTCGCCCCAGATTGGACGGTCCACGGCAATATCGCTGGGCATCCGCGTCCGAACAATAATGCGCGATGGATTGCGGTTATGCACGATGGACGATGGTTTTGAAAAAGGTACAGGGGACGCATGTCAATCGTTGTATGGAATCGCTGGCCATCGGGAAAAAACCACCCTTGCCTCAAAGGCGGTGCGATAGATACTGCCGGTTTTGGGCAATTGGCTTATGGGTGGTGGGGCCACGGGGAGATGACCTCCGCACCATCCGATCTATGGATTCGATCGACGGTGTAGATTTATTGAGAAATCGCTCCGTCGGAGAATTTTATAAAATAAAATAAAACCCAAAGTTTATAAATAACAAAGTTTTTTTATGGTTTTGGATGAGATATATATGCGATATAGGATAAGCGCCCGACTGTGGGGCCTTTGGACTTATGGAATACAATGGGCCCGGGGCTTTATATAACAAGGGCCAATCACAATCGCATTTTCAGGCTCGGGCTTTTCAATCAACCCATTGGAAGATTTGCGATGCGATTGCGTGATCGGTCTTTCAATCAACCCATTAAATATTTAAAACACGTGCTTCGGGTTTTTAACTTAAAAATTTGGAAAAGTGGGTTTTGGGTTTTACAAAGAAAAATATTGATCGTGAGTGAAATATATAGGGGTTTAAGCGCCTGAGGCGGGATTTATGGTTATATGGAAAATAATGTAATCGGGAGCTTTAAACACATAAAAAACCAATCGCAATCGAAACTTTCGGTCCATGGCACAAGACTTGCGCACTTTTGAAAATGTGCAATGCGATTAGCGCCGAAAGGCTTTGGTGTTTGGTTTTAACGCATGGGTATATGGGGGGAAGTGGTTAGCACTTAGCCCAAGGGGCTTAAGTCTATAGTAAAGACTTGTATTTTTTATGAATTTTTTATAGTTTTCAATGGAATGGGTGGTTTCAGAATAGTTAAAAAATGAGTTTTTAACTATGGAAAAGTGATTTTCACAAATGGAAGAAGAGGATTTATGAAAACAAGGGGGTTTTTATGAAGAAAAAGGGAAGCAAATGAAGGTTTGAGAAGGGGGAAAATAAAGGTCTTTCAACATTCTTTCTCTTGGAATCAGTAGAATTTTCTGAGTATAAAAAGGCAAAGGTAATGAAGATTTTGGACAGAGGCATGAGGCCTTTCAAGAGTCTTCAAGAGCCAACAATTTTTAGTAATAAAATTTGTTCTTTGAAGGCTCAAAAAGTCTTAGCCATCTTTTGGTATGACAAATTTTATAGGTGGCTAACAGTGGCTCCACTTGGGGATGGTGCCTTCTTGAAGGCATCAAGAAATTTAGACTTGCATTCTCTGGGAGGCTGACCTGTGCTTGATCCATTGGGCTGCTCTTCCTTTGCTAGGATGATCTTGCTCTGAAAACATATTAGCAGCTATAAAAACAATGGATCTTTCATCAATCAAGATTTCTACCTACCCAATCCTACTGATCTAGCATTTTTTCTTCATTTAGAGTCCACTTGGATTGGAAAACTCTTTACACAACATTTTATTCTTTTGAAAGCAGGAAATCTAATCTATTTCTACTCCTTATTTCTCCCTGAACTCATATTAAACAGTTGAGTTCAGATGCTTCTCTATCTAATCTACTAATCTGTTAGGATTAAACTGTCCAACAGACTTTCATTCTCTAAATTCTACAATAGAAATTGAAAAACATTCAAGTTAGGATTGGACAGTCTAACTTGATGCTGGTCTATGGCATAAAAGACAAACTGCACATAGACATTTATTTTGCACAAAATTTAAAACAAAAGGGAAGGCTTGAGATCTGAAATTTGAAAACATTTCCTTCCTCCTTTCTACAACTCTATTTGATCTTTGTTTTGAGCTATCTTTGCTTTTCTTCTGGTTCGGGTTTTAATCTGATTAGAACCAGATTTTACATCTTTTGACTCAGAATTTGAAACAGATTTGAGTCATTTTCTCTTTGAATTTTTAGGTTCAGATTTTGGGCATGTTTGAACCTTTAATTTCTCTCCTAAACTATCTACTGATAAGCCAAGTTTAGATAGTTTGGCAAATCGAATTCATTATCCTTATCAGTAGTAAATTGAAAACTAATTAGTCAAGATTACGTTGTTTGACTAACTAGAAGTGTGTTTTGCAGGAGTGGCATTTAAGCTTGCACACTTTCAGAATTTATTTATTTATTTATTGGTATGGGGCTGTACCTTTCTTGTTTTAAAATCTGCCCTCTTTTCTCTTTTCTATTGTTTTTAGATTTTTCTTTTTCTTACAAGACAAAAAATCAACAACTAACTAAATGCTCAAAGCTGAGCTTTATTGCTTTCCTTTCTAACCTAATCTACCTTGGAACATTTACATGTTTTAGCTGATGAACTCTCTTTTACAGTACAACCAATCCAACAAATGATTCCATGATTGGTCCTTCTTCATCTCCTTGGGCAGGCTGGTCAAACAGGGCCACTCCCATTCTTTTTGTTTTTTAGCAGCAGTGCTAAATAATCCTCTTGGTTTTGGTAATATACTGCTCCTAATAACCTTTATCCCTTCTTCGAAGATTTTCAAGAAATGAGCATAGGGATCTTGAAATAATGCCTGGTTAAGAGTATTTGGAAGACGTGTTTCAACCAGGATCATCTCTTCTTTCTCCACTGGATTAAGGCAAAGATACTTATGAGAAAGAAAAACTTCCTCATCTTCATTATTATCTGAACTAGAGGTTTCATCATATATTATAGTGTTGTCCTCTTGTAGTTGTGGTATGCTCTGATTCCATGGACTGTGCTTTGTGAAGAGATCATCATGTTCTTGAGCAGGGGTATCTCTTATTACCTCAACCCTTTCAGGAGGAGGTTCCTTATATGCATCCTGTTCAAGAAATTCCTCTTTCTTCTCAACCCCAACATTACAACTAATAGATAGCTCCTATAATGCAAACTGTAAAAT
>CM076572.1:1255888236-1255919487 GCA_034641835.2 Pinus albicaulis | reverse complement strand
AAATTTTAGTGTAACAAAGATGGATTTGGCGTCTTAGATTATTTTTCGGGAAAACTAATCCCTTGTTGCAATCTTATTTAATCCTTTGAACAAGGATTAGGTGTTTAATGAAAGTTGAGAAATTCAGGGATTTATTTCCTTGTTTTCAAGTTGATTTGGAAATTTCGGAATTGGAGGTTTCTACCCAGCCAACGCTAGTTTCAAAAGGATATTAAGAGAAAATGTGGGGGGGGGGGTAGGGGGAAAGGAACTTGATATTTAGATTTTGAGGCATCCATATGGATCTCTAAAGATATATATATCCATTCATTCAAAAAAATTTACAAGTGACCCGATTCTAAGTAGATGCTAGATGAGAAGTTGGGAAAATATGTTAATTGTAGAATATGGAGATCAATTACAACTTATAGTTAATTGTGGAGAAATGGGGAGATAGGAATATCTACACATTCAAATATCCTTGTAGAGGAATCCTTTCAAAAGTCCAGATGTTGGATATTCTAGATGGTGGGACCCTATATGCCGTGAAATCCTAATAGGAGGAACTTGGATAGCAAGGTTGCATGAGATCTAGACACATGTGTATCCAGAAGAATTGGTAAGTGCACTTTAACAAACACCTAGATGTCGTATGTTGGATGCAAGTCTAATGATCTATAGAGATCTAAATATCCGAGCATCCAAAAGGATTTGTAAATGGCCTTTAACAAACACCCGTATGCTAGAAGCTATATGCCATTGAAGCAAGCCACATGGAAATCACATGGAAATTAATATATTTTATGGGTAGGTGTGGATTGCTGTGGAATGTCAATGTGGAAAGATGATATAGTGAATTATGGTTAGAAGGGTCAACATGTTGCTAATGTGGAAGGCATTGTGGAATTGCGATGTGTAGTAGTAGAAAAACTTCAACTTCAAACTAGTCTTGGCCAATGTATGCATAACCTAGGCAACCAAATATAATAAAAATTTATTTATTTTCTTGAACTATTAGTTGTGTGTTATTTCAACACATAAGAAGAATTACCAACAAAAGAGAAGAAATGAATCTCAATAGAATAACATAATACGGGGAGGACATCACCATCAAAGATGATGAATTGGATGAGATGAGAGTTCGTGAAACCCCTATAGACTTGGTTGAGATAGTGAGGAGTGAGAAGTTTGGACCTTAGAGTTGTAAAAATAATAATGGAAAGTTCATAAGATCATAAGAGAAGCAAGATGAGATGAATGCAATGATGTTTCAAATTCTATCAAATATATAGAGGTAGTTGCAACATGGACCAACTACTAGTCATATGGGTAAACACCAGTGACAAAAGGTAATAAACCCATCATAAATTAGGAAACATGGGCCAAGTACTAGAAATTCAGGGATAAGTACCTCAAGGAAGAGGCAAAGGAGTGCCAGGAAATATACATCCATCAAAGACACCTCTAGTGAGGAAACAAGAAGCTTACATAAAGTTTCAAATAATGAAATCAGGCCAAGATATCATTATTAAAGGAATATGAGGACTATAAAGAGTTATTTTCCCGAGGAATTAAAGCAAACTACTTTTGATGGCAATGTTAAGAAGAAAGAGGAGCTAGAGTCTTGGTTGCTAGGGATAAATAAATATCTTAGGCTACACAATTACTCTAAAATCATGAAAGCTAGAGTAGCCATTTTCAACTTAGAAGGAAAGGATGATTTTTTTGGGAGGACCACAAGAATGTCAAGGGCATCGACAAAAAGCAGAAAACATGGGAAAAAAATGAAAAATAATTTAGAGAAAAATAACTATTTGAAAGGTATTATGATGGAATGATTATAAAGTTCAATGAGCACAAATTTGGACAAATCATGATGGATGTGTATGAAAATAGGTTCATAGAGTTGCTAAGGTATGTGCCTTATATCAAAGATGCGAAAGTGAAGATATAATTCTTTCTCAATGGACTACTATAGTACTATCAATATTGCATTGAATTTGATGAACCAAAAAAAATTGATGACATTACCGAGAAGGATAAATATTATGATAAGTCAAAGAACAAGATGAAGTCCTAGATAACGTGGAAGAATAAAGATAAAGTTGGATCCAAGAAGAAATTCAAGCCATCCCACTATAATCGATCTGAAAAAAGTGTCAAGTTCAATGCTCCAGTAAGGAGTGAGCATGCATGAAACAATTCCACGCAAATTGGGATAAAACAATTAGGCTAGCAAGGGAGAAACCAAAGGAGCAAAGTAGAGGACCACTAAATTGTCGACGGTGTGGGGAAGAGAACTGATTGAGAGATTGTCCGCATTAGAAGCATGATAAATAAGGGTATATAATGTCCAAGAGGACACTACTATCAATGATGTGGCCATAAGTGTAGCTTAGATTTATGTAGCTAGGGAGGATTAGCAAGTATACCACAAAGTCTTAGTGGTGGAAATGGAAGGTATAATTTTTAACCATCTTATTTATATTTTGTTTGACCTTGGCCCTAACCTCAGTTATATTACACCAAAAATTGTTGAGGGATGATTTTTACAATGGAAGAAACATACAAAGTCATGATTGGTTGAGCTAGCTACAAGGACCAAAATAAAGGTGATTGAAGCCATCAAAGCATGCTAGTTTTAAATGAGTGGTTTTCACATCTAAATAGTCTTGAATATGTTGAATCTGGGGTTGTATGTATGAAAATCCTTTCATTTACCCCAAATTTTGTAATGTGACTGTAATTTCAACATGGGCATAGGAGTCACACTTGACTGATATGAAGTATTTTTAAACATTTAAATTTTGATCCTTATCATTGCTGTAGAAATTATATAGAAGATGCATGTATATATCCAGATTCTCCTAATCTAACAATATTTATATTCTTGCTAAATACAGAATCCTTCCATTGTTAATCTTTTGCGGAAATTAAATCAATTACAAACACATGAAGCAAATAAAAACAATCGCACATAACACAGTTGTTTAACAGGAAAGCCTGAAGTTGAAAACCCAAACTATCATATATTATGTATCATGGATATCATGTAACAATCTCATACAAAGCTTAGTACATCAAGCTCTTAGTACAATCAATCGTCGCACACTAATCAGAATAAATCTGCAAATCCATGCACTGATTTCTTGCCACCTGATAGCCTGCCTCCACTACGCAATCCCTGCTCAAGAATAGCTTTGAATGAATTCGAATTACCCTTACCTTGAATGTGCAATCCTCATTTTGCAACTCCAATGTGTGTGTGGTGCAATCAATGCATCACTATAGTCACAACAGATAGTCCATATTTCCCTTTCACCTATCTCTCCACTGGGTCTCCACTCGAACTGACATGCACTGTAGTTAACAGCTGTATTATTCAGTTGATTAATGAGTTATTATTTGTGAATTAATTAACTAATTAATTCACTCCACTCTCACTAGTGTATCATGCAGTTAGACTAGATACAACTAGCTCAACAGAGTTTAACTCCATTAAATGAGTTAAACTGAATAGCAACTCCATGAACTACTCTTCCCACTCTGTCATAACTTTTCCACTTAAGTTCTAACTGAGTCCTCCATGCATGAACCACAAGTAAACCCTAGGAATTGCGTAATTTCTTTAGCCCACTGATTTTCCAAATCTATACACTAAAATTAAGTGCTCCAAGAGAATAAGTTGATGTTTATTGTCGGATTATTATTAAGAGCTAATAATAATCGACACTTCCATATTTAGATCGCCGATCTATAAATAGACTTCGCCCAATATTGTAAAAATATAATTTCAAATATTTTTCCAACTTGACCAACCATCCACAAATAGCATCCTGCAACTTCTGAAATATGATCACCATGTCTAAAAATAGACTTGCACCGAAAAATAGCCTGCGGGCCCACTTAGCGAAGGCGACTCATTTTCACTAAGCTCATAATCTTGTTAAATCTCAACACTCCCTCTCAACAAGATAGGGATTACCCTTCACCCCGATCCTACCTCTATGGTATTCAAATTTGCTCTTGGTGAGCACCATCGTCAGAATATTTTCATCCTGATCTTCCGTAGGAATTTACTGAAGCAACATGATCTTCCGCTGCACACAATCTATGATATGATGATACCGGATATCAATATGTTTAGATCTATCATGAAACACATGATTAATTGAGAGTTTAATGCAACTATGATTATCACAATGTATCACTGTAGGATCTAAATGTGAACCGAACAAACCGACTAGGATCTTCCTCATCTAGATAGCCTCACATGCAGCTTGACTTGCTGCCATGTATTTTTCTTCTGCTGAACTGAGTGCCACAGATCTTTATTTCTTGCTGTACCAAGAAAAAACTCTAGATCCAATACTGAAAACCCCTCCTAATGTGCTCTTTCTGTCTGTTGGGCTGCCTGCCCAATCTGCATCCGTGAAGCCATGCAACTTCACCTCATTCGTTTGTCTGTACCATTAGCCATACTCAGATATACCCATGAGATACCTCAGGACATGCTTGCCTGCATTCCAAAAGAACTTGGTAGGCTTAACCATCACTTGTGAAAGCTGGTTCACCACATAGCATATGTACGATCTTGTATTAACTAAATACATGAGCGAACCCATCAACTTTCGATAAACAATGGCATCCACTACCTCTGCCGATGTAGCATCCTCTTTCCTCCAATTTCCTGGAAGAGAAGTGTCGATAGGCTTGCAGCCTTGCATGTGAAACTTCTCAAGTATCTCCCGGGCATACTTGCCTTGAGACACAAACAGTTCACCTTCCAGCTGCCATATTTCCAATCTAAGTAAATAACGAAGGAGGCCCAAATCCTTCATCTCAAACTCCATTGCAAGATCTGCCTTGCATGAGTGTATCAACTGCTCATCACCCGTTAGTATTAAATCTTCAACATAAAGAACAATGATTAAAAGCTTACCCTCCACCACAATTTGGTACATGTTTGCATCCACCTCACTCTTGGTGAAGCCAAGTCCAGTGAAATAGCTGTCGAACCGTGTGTACCAAGCACGAGGTGCTTTCTTCATCCCATACAACGCTCTTTTGAGCCTGCACACATGAAACTCGCTGCTGAAGATCTCAAATCCTTGAGGCTGCTCAATGTACACCTCTTCCTCAATGATCCCATTAAGGAACACAGTCTTCACATCCATATGATGAATGTGCCAACCCATCTGCACTGAGAGAGCAAGGCTGGTCCTTATGGAAGAATATCGTGTGACAGGTGCAAAGGTTTCTTCATAATCAATCCCCTCGATTTGTGAGAAGCCCCAGGAAACAAATCTTGCCTTATACTTCTCGACACTCCCATCAACAGCTTGCTTTACCTTGTAGATCCATCTTGATCCTACAATTGATTTACCCACTGGCCTTGGAACAATATCCTAAGGACTATTTTTGACAATGGAGTCATACTCCTCCACCATGGCATCTACCCATGTGGGCTCCTGCACTGCTTCTTCAAAAGAATATGGCTCTGTCATGATACACTTGCTCATGAGAGCCATGTATCCAGTAAATCGGTCAGGTGACTGTCTCTGTCTGCACTGTGATGTAGGGACTCCTACATTCTGTGCTGCATCAAGCTTCAGTCTCTCAGCTTTCGTGGTACACTTTCTGCCTTGTTTGATGTTTGGTTCTGCATGAGTGGAATCCTCCACTCCATGAATCTCCTCTTGTGGCTGATCCACATCTAGAGGCTCATCTTTGGGAACAAGAAGTTCGTCCTCTACATGTAAGTGTAGCTCCCTCTCAAGCGAAAATTTCATGGATTTCACCTCATTGAATTTTATATCCCGTTGCACCACAGTCATCCGAATGTCTGGAAAATACACACGATAATTATGGGGTATTTCTGTGTACCCCAAAAATATCCCAACTTTTGTAGTCGAATCCAAATTCTTCATGGCGTCCTTTGTCACATGAATGTAAACAGAGGAGCCAAAAATCTTCAAATGATAAATATCAGGCTTCTTACTAGTAAAAGCTTCTTCAGGTGTACTCATTCCAAGTACTCTATGAGGAAAATGGTTTTGCACATAAACCACAGTGTTGCATGCTTCCGCCCACAAGTGCATCGGTAGGCCCTGGTCATGCATCATCGCTCATGCAACACCCATGATTGTTTTTTTATTCCTCTCCGCGACCCCATTCTGCTATGGGTTATGAGGCACTATGAGTTCTCTTCAAATTCCTTCTTTTCTACAGAAGTATTTGAATTTTCCCGAGATGTATTCACCACCATTATCGCTCCGTAGAGATTTCACTTGCTTCCCCGATTCCTTCTCCACCAATGCTTTAAATTCATAGAACTTTGAGAATGTTTCGCTCTTCTTCTGCATGAAGAAGATTCAACATATACGAGAATAGTCATCAACAAATATAACATAATACCTATGTTTTGCTGTTGAAGCAATCGAGAAAGGTCCACACACGTCTGTGTGAATTCTCTCTAGGATCACCGAAGCACGGTTCTCCTTCTCATGAAAGGTGGTCTTCACAAACTTACCCATAGTACATCCCTTGAACTGATTTGAATGCACAAGTGTACCCTTGGGAAGTCTAGTAGAAATCTACTTCAAAATCTTCAAAGCACCATGGTGAAGATGGCCCAATATTCTGTGCCATAATTCGCCCTCACCCTGACTCACCACTTCTTCTGCTTTTCCCATCATTGCAGTGCAACCATCTACCTCCAGCTTGTAGAGATTCTTATCTTGAATCCGTATCTTCTTGGTTTGACCCGTTTTTTTATGTCGCAGGAAAGCTTTTCCATCGCTAAAAACAATGTCATAACCTTTTTCTTCCAACATTGTGACCGAGACCAAGTTCTTCTTCAAACCTAGAACATGCATAACATCTTTCAACAAAAATGGATTACCTGACTCACTCTCAAAGGTAATGGTCCCAATTACGGTCGCATTGTATCGACCATCTTCGCCCATCTCTGTATGCATTTGAAGGTCCTTCTCCTCCAAGTCACTAAACAACTCCTTGTCTCCCGTCATATGGAAAGACACACCACTATCAAGATGCCACACCGATCCCATATAGCTTGAAACCAAGCATGCGATCAAAGAGAAATCAAGTTCAAATTACGAGGCTAAGGCCTCTCCAGCTGTAGCTCTAGCAACCTTATTTTTCTTCTTCTTCTGTGGGCAGTTAGTGCGAAATGCCCATGTTCGTGACAATGAAAACACTTCACCTTGGACAAATCCTGCTTCTAGCCTTTAGCTTTGGATTTTGAAGGAAATTTATTCCCCTTCCCTTTCCTTTCTTTGGCAGCCAAAGCGCAATTCTCTTCATCTTCATTCTTCAATGAAGAGCCATCCCTGGTACTTTGCCTTATCTCCTCCTACACAAGATCCAACCAAAGTCGCTCCCACCCTGACAGTTTCTCCCATCCATTGACAGAGTCTTCGTAGCTATGCCAACTCTTGGGAAGCCCAAGGAGAGCTGTTGCACTAAAAAATGTCACCCTAACATTTTGCTGATTGTATGAGCTCATTAACACTCATACTGACCTCCTCTGTAAGTCTTACAACCTTTAATCCTCATGTCAAGCCTTAAAACAAGAGAAAAAACCCTAAAAAGCTCAAAAACCCTGGGTACGCAGGTAACATGAAGCCTGCCTGCGTTCTTGGCTTGGGTACGCAGGTAATACACTACTTACCTGTGTTCCAGAATGAAATTTTCCCTTGTCATGCCTGCGTACCCTTCTCAAAGTCAAAAGGGCGAGAAACTAAAGTGAAAAAGTCGAATTTTGGTCAATTCTAGAAGCTTCTAGATGAGAATTTTTGGGGATGAGTACGCTTTAATAAGGTGCATGTATCCCACACCTCAAGGAACTAATCCCTTGATGTGAGAAGCCTATCCCTTTGAAGGAGGATTCTATCCCTTCATAGGTGGAATCCTAACCTCCTCATCTGCTCTATAAGAGGAGGCATTGGGTAGCCTCAAAGGGGGTTCAAGCTTTATGTGTGATTGAGTTGAAGTGCTGTTGAGATTTAGACTTCTTTCTGCTGAGCTTTTGAGAGGAAAGATCACATACCTCTATGTGCTCTTGGAGGAAGAGTGCAAGACTTATCAAAGTAAAGGAGACTCCTGCTTCGGACCCGGGGAAGGCCTTTTCAAACATCAAGGCTAAGGTTGTAAGGTTCTTCTGTTATTTTGAGATTAATACAATCAAGTTTTGTTTTTCTCAATAAATTTTCGTTCTATTGTTTCTTTCAATAAGCTGTCGTTTGATCATTTATTTCATAGATTCCTTGATCACTATGATAGGTATGTTTTATGATTATTTGTTATATAGGTGCTATTTAATATTTTCTTGTTTGTGATTGTAGGTCGACAAAAGATGACACTTTTTTGCGACAAAAGATGACACTTTGTTGCGACGAAAGACAACACTTTCTTGCGACGAAAGAACTCTTGTTGCGACGGAAGGATTATTGTTGCGACAAAAGAACTCTTGTTGCGACGGAAGAATTCTTGTTGCGACGAAAGGATATTGATGCAATGGAAGCACTACGACCGCAAATAAGCATTTGGATCTAAGGTAGGATCGACACCTTCATAGAATTTATTTGTAAAATGAATATATTTAGAGAAACACAAACTTAATTGTTCGTTTGTTGCTACATTGTCTTCTGACACTAGGGAGATCGATCTTGTCCGCACGATCGATTTATCCGGCCAACAAATTGGCGACTTCGCTGGGGAAAGAACTTGTTTTGATTTTCCTTTATTTTGATTTGAGAAAATGCTTTTTCCTGATTTTTGATTGATTTGTACGGGCTTGGGTAACTTAGATTTAATTTGATTTGGAAAGCTTTGAAATCTTCTTTGTTTCTCTTGAATTTTTCTGGGGACCGCACATTGTTGCAGACCCTGTTAAAAGTCTTGAAAAACTTAGATTTCTTCTTTCAGTTTTATTTTAGTTTTGATTTAGAATCCTTAGTGTTTTCCCAAATCTGTATGTTTTCTGTCGAAAATCTCTTGTGAATAAGTCTCATAGCACTTTTGTTTTGAATGATTTTCTAGAAGTTTTGCATTTTTAGAGTGGTTTTCGCTTTGTCTCTGTAGTGACCCAAAGATTAGAAGCTTAAAAGTGCCATTAGATCACTTTGGTATCTTTTATCTTTTTGATGAGTCTGAATTGGTTGTGAAATTCATTCTTTTTTGAGAAATAGATCTAGTTTTCTCTTTGAAAATCTTCGAACCAACTTCGTTTTAAGTTCTGAATTTCATTTTTATAAAACATATATGGATGTTTTTTGATTTATTTGTTATTCTGGGCAAATGAATCCTTAGTTTACTAAACAACTAAGCAAAAAATTCTCAAATTTTTTTTTTAAAGATTTTATTCAATCAGATTTTTTTAAATTTTGTAGATCTCAAAATTAGTTTTCATAGTTTTGAAAGGAAAAGGGATTTATTGTGAGCATTGATTATTTGTCTCGTTTTGAGTTCTTATTGAAAAAAAAAAAAATATTTTCTTCCATTTATTCTTCATGTTTAAAGAAAGAATTGTCTCTTAAAAGAATTGCATTCTCGAACTCTTTCTTTAGCTAGAATTTCATTGAAAGAAAAACGAATTGATTATCAATTTTAGGTGCATTTCTTAGTGTTTTTGGAAGTTGAGTCTCCACACCATCAAAGTTTCATTTCCATACCTATTGACTTAAAGAACAACCCATAAAACAACGCTTAATTAAAATTGATCTAGTAATATTTTTATTTCTAGGGCTCTTATCACCAATATAGCTCAGGCTAGTATCTTGGAGTAGGGAGTAATTAACTCTCCAAGATAGTAAAAACAAACAAGTAGATAAATCTTGTAGTAGGAAATAAATCCAATTGTAATTGGTACAATCTGGGAAGCTTCTCTTAAAGGGGTTAATCACGAGATCATGTCCGAACCTTTGAGACAATCAATTCTGTTTCATTAGGAAAGATAGAAGATTTTGCACGCATTACAAACGGTAAACCTCGGATTAACCATCGTCGAGGAGCCTGGGGTCACTTCTCGGTAAACCTCGGATTGACCATGTCGAGGAGCCTTCAAGGGGATTGAGCTTTGTTATTTTGCCCTTGCATGTGGAATCAGATCGTAGACTGTTCCCCCAGTTGTATTTGTTACTGTTGGTAACCTTAGTGTCTATAAGCTTAAGATTATTTCCTAAGGTGACGGTGAAGGAAATATCTCACTATACCTAGAGCAGACGTCGACTAGACTCACTTGGACTCTCTGGGGGGTTATCTTCACTCGAGATGGTTTTGTGAAGAAACTTGTGCCAGTCTGTTTCATTAAACAGGTTGTCGAGGTAACTGTTCCAATTTCCCTTTCTGTATTAAATTTCTACTAAGTTGGATTTCATCACCAACTAGTGTTTTTAGTACGGGAAGTTACTGTTTGTGTGTGGTTTGAACTCTTAGATTTTTTAGGCGTGTGATTCAGTTGTTTGTTTCTTTAGAGACTTTAGGTGTTTTTATTGAGATTTTCTTTGTTTGTGTGTGATTAATTAATATTTAATCATGGCAGAATTACCGAGACAATCCTAGAGACTTCAGGGGAAGCCCCCTGAATATACACCAAGTCAGCTTGAAGGGCTGCGTGCTCTAGTATCATCTAGTAGCGGTAGAATTAGATCAACAGAAATTGGAAGTTCTTCTATAGTTGTTCATCCTGATCATCAAATACACACGACATAACACATTCAAGAACTGATTTCAGTTTCAGAAGTTATTGGTAGTATTTCTCCTTCCAGTGAACTAGCCGACGAACCTGAAATTTGTAAGCCTGAAACTGAACCTTCTGTTTTGGAAACATCCTCATGATTTATTACACCAACTTCTAGTGATCCTTGTTCACCTAGGGTAAGAAATATTGTTACTGAAGATCTTCCATCTGGCCTCATTTCTATTGAAGAGCTTACTAGTCCAGACGAAGAGTTATCTCTTCCCGAATCCCCTCAGTATTTAAATCTTAGGGAGCGTGAATCCATTTTCTACAACCCTATTCGAACTGATGCTTGGTATCTATCATTGAAAAACTTTTTAGAGAACCCGGGTCTTTCTTTTTCTCCACCTCGAATTCCATTTCATCCTACGCCCAGAGGTTATTATCCTTCATCTATCATGGCAGGAGAGTCATCTATGTTTTCCCAATCACCGGAAGCATTCTTACACGGTGATCCTTTTTTTCCTTCAGGCTATCAGGCTCTTTTTGGTACTTTCTCAGGAGCATCTCCTCGACCGATTGAACAAGGATTATCATCTGGTATTAAGGGTATTAAAACTGAAATGTCAAACGTAGAGAAAATATTTATGATGTCTGGAAATATTCTGAATCCTCAACCTCAAGGTAGTCAGTTACCACATGGGGGACAATTTCAGGGAAATCAGTTACTGCCTGGGGGGCAACCTCAAGGTAGTCAATTATCGCCTGGCAGGCAACCTTCAGGTAGTCAGTTACCGCCTGGGGGGAAACCTCAAGGTAACTTTTTCCCAGGCCAAACTGTGGCATCATATTATTTTGGAGAACAACCTCAAGGATAGTACATCCCTCAAGGTTATCAACCTTCAGGACAGTACATACCCCAAGGTCAACCCCAAACTCAATATGCTCCTTAGGGTCCTTATCAACCCTAGCTTCAGTACGTGACTTAGGGTTATCAACCTCAAGGTCAGTACCCATTTCAAGGTTTCCAACCACCTTCTGGTCAATCATCTGTACAAGGAGCTGGAAATTTACCACTTACTTCTCAAACCTACGTTCAACCAGGCTATGGTCCTTACGTTCAACCTTCTACGGGACAATACCTCGGAACAAACATGGTGTGGGATCCATCCCAATTTCAACAGCCTATGCAACCTAATGTGCAGTTGTCTTCTCAACCTGGGTAGCCTTTGGTTTCTGGTCCAACCCAGTAACCTGTCCAGCCTACTATTCAAACCCCTGAACCTGGTTCTGTTAAGAAGTCTGGGCCTAGTACACCTTAGACTCCGCCTCAAACTTCTGCAACTACTACAACATCTGTTCAACCTATAACACCTGTTTCTGGAGTATCTGTAGCTTCGAGTTCTTCTATCCTTGCATCCGTGCAAATCCCTCAAGTCTCTATACCCTAGTCAGGACCTTCAGTTTAGATTTTTGCCCAGATACCTGCGGGACATGATGGTACAAGTACGATTGTCACAAGTCAACCGCAATTCACGTATCAACTGTACCAGGTACAGCCTCAATTCGGTCCTGTTTCACAAAACCCAGCTTATCAGTATCAACCGTACCCTGGTTATACTTATCAACAACCTCAACAACCCCAGTTTGGTCTGGTTAATCCTGGTTTCCCAGGAGGTTACACAATTCCTAATGCAAATCCGATTCCCAGTTAACCTGGGTATCCTCCTCCCGGAACTGCTTTGGCTACTCAAGGTTTTCGCGACCCTAACCGTCAGTTACCATTTATTGCAACTTTGGATTTACCTGATTTGACACGCCTTACGAATGATCCAATTTTCTATTATCCGTACTAGCCGCCAATGCCGCATAAGTTGCCCAGTGATATACCAAAATTTGAGGGTAAGTTAGGAGAGGATCTGTCAAATCACGTCATGACTTATCACCTCTAGTGTGCATCTAATTCGATAATTGATGATTCAATTCGCTTACGTATTTTTCAACAAACTCTTATTGGTCTTGCCGCCAAATGGTACATTGAGTTACCACGAGGCTCTTTTAATAATTTCAGTCAGTTAGCAACTGCTTTCTTAACTCATTTTTAGTTGCCTGTCAGATATGACAATGGCACAGAATTGTTGACTTCGCTAGAGCAATCCACGTCCACAGATATTTCTAATCATATTCACGAATGGTGACGTAGAAGGCGTTTAGTGAAAGTTTATATTCCGGATCAAATTTTGGCAGAATGGTTTGTTAAATCATTATTACCCAAAATAACTGAAGATGTAGCTAAGGAAGGAGTTGTTACTGAGGAGCAAGTCATTGCTCAAGCTTATTATCTTGACCTTGTCGATACTCGGTCAGGTACTTTACATGAAAAAATCCCCGATCTTCCAAAAAAAGGTCAAATAACTGCAGCTTCTTCAGGGTCTCATGCTGTTGATGGTATGATTGGTACAGTTAATACTAAAAGCAAGAAGAAATTTTCAAAGAATTATTCTCCTATAATAACTTTACCTGATTCCCCGAAAGGAGAATCTTCCGCTGAAATTTCTGTCGACATTCATGTCATAGAGACATCTACGGAAAAATCTAAATCCGGCGATAAAAAGAAGGGGAAGAATAAAAACAAAAAGAATTCAAAAGAAAAAATATATAAAACTGAATCTAATGAAGAAAAACACAAACCTCGCTATCCTTGTTTCATTTGTGACGAGGATCATTTTACTAAGGAATGCCCACATCGAGTGGAGGTTATGAAATTCGTTAAAGGTTCTCAACAACCTACTGTCTTGAAGGATCCTTTTCCAACTCAATACAGTAAGATGATTGGCTCCACCTCGAATGCTTCGGAAGAACCTATTATGATGATGTCTCATGTCAGGATTGCGACGCGATCGCAACATTATGGTAGTAAAAATCCTGTTGGTGGTAAAGAAGCAAAATATTCTAATTCAAACACATCAACTACATCTCCTTCCATTTCTGATCTGCTACAGATCGAGAAACCCAATCCAGACTTAGTAATCAAACCGCCTGCTAAAGGTGTACTTCGTAAATCAGCTTTCAATCCACATGCGAGAGCTGCTAGAATTACAACATTGTTGACGACTTAGCTATTTCCCCTTCAACAATGTTAGCTTTAGAAGTGTTGCAATCATGCCCGGCACAGCGTAAATTACTTTTGTCTGCCATAGGAGCTGTCTATATTCAGGATTCGAACCTTATAATCTTCGATTTAGAGAATAGTACATCCCGCCTACCTCATCAAATGGCTTTCCAGATTCCAGTTTCACTAAAAAACAGACCGATCTTTTAGACTGTGATTGATGAAGGGGCTTCTACGTGTATTATGTCGATCCAGTGTTGGAAATTGCATGGTTCTCCTACACTCAATCAGTCTCCGATGATTCTAAAGGCTTTTGATGGCCGAGGGTTCCATCCTTTCGGTATTTTGCAGGATTTACCTATAGCAGTCGAAGGAAAAACCATAAATCTAGATGTGGAAGTGGTTGATGCCCCTCTAGATTACAACCTTCTCCTAGGTCACAGTTGGTCTTATGCTATGACTGTTTTTGTTTCATCGGTCTTTCGGCTTATCAATTTTCCACATCAAGGAAAGATCATTACAATCGATCAGTTAACTTATTTTTCATCCGATCCAGCCTCTACAAAAACTATCCAGCACATCGATAAAACAAATATCCCTTACAAGGATGTTGGGGTAGGTTTAATTAAAGATTCCGGTTTACTAGGAACTTTTTCCTTTCCTCCTCCTAACGTACCGCCTCCTATTGCAAACATTCATATGATTTCATCGAATACCATTACGTTTGATGATCCTTGGATCGTACCTTTTGATTCCGAGTTGGATTCATTTGATGGCGCGATGCCTTTGAGTCCCTTTGAAATTGCATATCAGGCTGTACAGTCGCTTTTCGATCCTTCTTCAACCAAAAATGATCCAATGAATGGGATCCATGAAGAATCACTGTCAATATCTAACTCAGCCACAACGACATTTCCCGATCTTGTTCACACTGATGAGCAGATTCGTGAAATTTTGTCCGTTGACGATTTACCATGGGAAGATCTTCATCACCGATCTTCGTTTTTACCTGAGCTGGATCATTTTGAAAATGATTTCGCTTCTATTTCTACTACTGAATATGTCAAGGAACCGCATAATCCATTGTACAATCCTGATTCTGAGTTAAATTTTGAAAATATCTCTCAAACGATTCCAATTGACATTTCAGTTAAGCCAGGAATAATTGAAAACATTCATATAGGTGCTTGCTGCACGGAAAATGAAATCCAAACTTATAAAGCCCTATTTCAAGAATTATGTGATGTGTTTGCCTGGTCCTATGAAGAAATGCCAGGAATCGATCCGTCAATTGTTGTACATGAAATCAAGACTTACCCGGATGCCAAACCTGTCCGACAACGTTTACGTCAAATACATCCGAGAAAAGCTGCTGCTATCAAAGATGAGGTTGAAAAATTACTTCGTGCAGGTTTCATTTATCCAATTCCTTTAACGGATTGGGTATCGAATATTGTTCCTGTTAACAAAAAACAAGGAACGACAAGAGTATGTATCGACTATAGGGATATTAATCGAGCTTGTCCTAAAGACAATTATCCAACCCCCTATATCGATCAAATAATTGATGATTGTGCCGGCAGTGAAATGCTCTCCTTTATGGATGGTTTTTCCGGTTACAATCAAATAAACATACTTCCTACTGATCAGCCAAAAAAAACTTTCATTTGTCCATGGGGGACATTTTCTTATTGCAAACTATCCTTTAGATTGAAGAACGTCGTGGCAACTTTTCAAAGGGCTATGTCTTATGCATTTCATGACATTAAGCACATTGTACAGCCTTATCTCGATGATTTACCTGCTCATTCATCGCGTAAGGCCGACCATCTCACTCATTTACGAGCTATCTTTATGAGATGTAGGCATTATCGAATTCGGCTGAATCCACACAAATGTGTTTTCTGTGTAGAATCGGGTCGCTTACTGGGATTTGTTGTTTCGAAAGCAGGCATTCGCGTTGATCCGTCAAAGGTCGAAGCTATTTTCAATCTACCTCTTCCTTCGAATCTGCGCCAACTCCAAAGTTTGCAGGGGAAAGAAAATTTTTTACATCGATTCATTCCTAACTACGCCGAGTTAACAAAGGGTTTTACCCGGTTGTTGAAACAGAACATTCCATTCTTTTGGGATGAGACCGCTGATCGATCTTTTGATGCACTCAAACACGCGTTGACCCATGCACCGTTATTGCATCCTCCCAGCTACAACCGAGACTATTTTTTGTAGCTCTCTACCTCTCATTCCACCACTAGGATGGTTTTAGTTCAGGAAGATGAATTCAGAAATGAGCATGTGATTTACTATCTTAGTTGAAATCTGCATCCGACTGAGATCAAATACACGCATGTGGAGAAATTGGCCTTGGCAGCTGTTCAAGCTGTCCAAAGATTTCAACACTACATCTTATTACGCAAAACCACAATAATTTCTAACTGTAACCCTATGATGTACATCTTGACCAAACAATTTCTAGGGGGCAAGTATTCCAAATGGATAGTTATCCTGCAGGAATTTGACTTGGAATTTGAAAAATCCAAGGTAAAGAAATCTTTGGCTTTTGCAGAACTGATGTGTGATTTCCCGTCTACTGATATTGAAACTATGGCGGAGCAGCCCATTGCGGATGAATCCTTGTTTCTTATCAGTACTCTTGATCCATGGTATGGAGATATTATTGTTTATCTCCAAACCCAATCTTTTTGGCATGAAATCTCATGATCTCAGCGATGACAAATACGTTTCCAATCCCAACAATACAATATTATTGGTGATACACTCTATCGTCATGGAGAGGATTCTGTTTTCCGACGCTGTCTTACTCATGAAGAAGCTGAGAAGGTTTTAAATGACTACCATTATAGAGCATGTGGCGGTCATATGTCTGGGTATGCCACAACCCAAAAGATATTGCGTTCTAGTTATTTCTGGCCGTCATTATTCAAAGATTGTATTTATGCAGTCCGGAAATGCCACAATTGTCAAGTCTTTGATCATAAAATGCGTGCACCACCCGCTCCTCTTCACCCTGTAATTGTTGTCGGTCCTTTCGTAAAGTGGGGTATTGACTTTATTACATGTAACCCTCACTCGGTCAGGGGGCATGCGTATATTATCCTAGTGGTAAATTATTTTACTAAGTGGGCCGAGGCGATGCCTACATTTTCGGCAGACGGAAAGACTGCTGCAACTTTTGTGTTCAATCATATAATTGCTAGATTCAGTGTTCCTCAAGCCATTATTACAAATCATGGAAGTCATTTTCGGAATATCATGATGACTGAACTGACAAATCAACTTGGCCTACCCCACGATAGTTCTACTCCTTATTACACGCAGGCTAATGGTTTGGTTGAAGCTATCAATAAAATTTTAGTCACTATGATTAGACGAATTATTGGTATTCATAAGTCGAATTGGCATTCCATGTTATTTTCAGCACTTTGGGCATATCGGACCTCAATAAAAACGTCAACTGGTTTCACTCCCTTTCAACTGGTTTACGATTTGGAAGCTGTGTTGCCTATTGAATACAAAATTCCATCTCTGAAATTAGCCATAGAATTACTCCCAGCTACGTCTGAAGAGGAGAAGCATTTTTTGTACTTGGCTCAGCTAGATGAGAATCGACGAAATTATGCATTAGCAAACGAAGCTCATGTCAAACGAATAAAAGCTCAGTACGATAGAAATGTTACACCTCATAATTTTTCAGAAGGAGACCTAGTTTTAGTGTACGATCAAGCCAATGATAAGCTAGGAGCTGGAAAATTTCTGCCTATGTGGCATGGTCCTTTCATTGTTAAGCGAAAGATGGCAAAAGGGGCCTATGAGCAGATAGATTTCGACTGTGTCTCTTTAGATAAACCCAGAAATGGGATTTATTTGAAGAAGTATTATGCTTAAACTTAGTGTGGATATTTTTAGTTAGATTAGATTCTTTACTGCTGGTGTGTCTTAGATTAGAAAAACGTGCCTATTTTAGAGCGTGTTCTTCTCACTATTCCTGCTTATCTGAGTTTTACTCTTGATATTGCAGATGTCGACGTCTCTTCAAACCTACATTGGTTTTGCTGATGGTGCTTGTCGTAGTACATGGAACATTTCTTCCACAACTTGGGTTATCTATTCACCCTCTGACGAGTTAGTATCTATGCATGGGGTAAGCCTCGGTCAAACAACGAATAACATTGCAGAGTATAGTGCAGTGATTGAGTTATTATCTGAATCCATATCATTTGGAATTTGGAGTTTGATTGTTAGGTTGGATTCTAAACTTGTTGTATTACAGCTTAACAGGGTTTATGCCATTAGAAATCCAGTTTTGTTACGGTTATTCTTAAGAGTTCATCTCTTGGAACGTGAATTTTATTACATTGAATATCATCATATTCCAAGACATTTAAATACTTTAGAAGATGCAGTTGCTTCTAGTATGATAAATAGACATTTGCAATAAACAAAGCAGTAAATTAAACAACATCTGATAACATGTACACAAATATCCGGTAATAGTGATATATCATAGCATATAAGTGTGTTTCAAACTATACATCGTCTTGTGTTAGACGGTTTAAAATACAAAAAAAATTAGGACTTAGAAAGTGTTGAAAATGATTTTTACTTGAATCATCCCATTACTCTCTTGGAGGAAAAGCCATGTCTTTGTCGCCGCGATAGTTCATCCCGGTGTATGTAAAATCCTTAATAATAAAGAGTTGGTTTTTCAACAACAAAAATATGTCGACAGAAATCTAACAATCTCAATGCCCTCAGCATGAGATTGGCAACACGTAATGTTGCACTCCTATACAGTCTAGTAACAGTAAAGACAATAAATTTGAACTCGGGATGGATGATATCTATCCGTTTATCCTTGGGGTCTACTCAACCATCGCAAAACTCTGCTTTGAGACTAGCAACAAACTGGCCACCTGGTCTAGTCCCGAATAGAGATAAGTGTCTACCCCTCTTGGACAAACCAGTCAAAAAATATATGTCCTCCAGTTCAACTTCAAGCCGGTGGTCGACAATCAAGAAAAACTGGTCCTGTGTGTCCCACCTGTTCACTAGCTATATCAGGAGATTGACTTGGGCCCTCATATGGTCCAGAATTTATACAGGTTACTTGGAGCTGACAGTTTCCCATTCTGACAAACATATTTTCCAAAATCTTCACAGGAAGTTTTTCTTATCCAAAAACCCTTACTTTTTCACTCTGAATTCAAATAGTAAAAATGAAGTTAGAAAAGTCCTTTTTATAAGTTTTTTCGAATAAATGAATTTTTAATTTGTTTATTTTTCACTTTAAAAAGGTTATTTTTGAAAGAATTTTTATTTATCTTAAACAGATATGTGTAATGTTTCAATTTTTTGTGCAGAAATTGGATTTTTCAGGAGAATTGATCATTTTTCAACAAAGAGCATACTTTTATCACTTTTTCGGACTCTTTCAAAAATTTACGAAAAAGCGAAAACTTGGAGTCCTCTTTTAAGCCCTTTTCAGACTCTCTAAACATGAAAATATTGCCGAGCACTTGATTATTCGAACTCGTTAAAGTAAATGAATGATCGTCCCTTCAGTATAAGTTTACCCCTTTTACGGACTGAAATGGACTATTTACGAAAAATGTATACATTGACTAATTACGGTCAATAGAGTTCTCTCCCGCATTATTTTATCCTTTTTCGGGCTCGAGAGACTAAATTTACGAAAAAGTACACCCATGGAGTCTTCTTAAGTTTTTTCTTCTGACTCTCTAAAATTGAAAAAACACCGAGTTTCTCCTATACTGGACTCGTTAAAACTTAACAGTAAAGGACCTGTTCAATTTTAAACAGGAACGAACCACTCCTTCTTAGGGTTTGAATCTTAAACTAAGTTGGACTCATCCGAAGGATGAGCTTATAAACAAGCAAATGTTATCCTCCTCAAGCTTGTCAAAAATAAAGAGGTACTTGCTAGAAATGGTGGGGGGAAAGAGAGAAAAACGAACCTGTTTGTTACATTTTGATTATTCGAAAAACTGTTAACCACTCTTGAACATGAAATTTTTGTTCACCTGGGTTGGGAAAATCCTTTGCCTAATAGGTAATCAAACCATATTGAAAGTCTTCAGCCGGTTTCTAGGTATTAGCTTTGAGTCAATTGTCACCAAGCCATCTGCAGTGTCATTATGTGTTCAAGAGGACAATTTAAACAAACCATTCATTTGCAAAATATTTGTCTTCCATTTTGACCATCCCTCAGTCAGTCCTTGCCAATATATTTCTTCAAAACTTGATCTATGATTTCGTGTTGTGGGCTTGCCTACGACGGATCACTTTCTATCGATGACAACTCATTATCTAGGAAGTTGATCTAGAAATCGTCAGTACCTTGAAATCTGCATACCTGAATGGCAGGTTTCTTGCCTTCGACAACAGGTTGCATCATTGACCTTCAATCAAATGATTCCATGACATGTTCGACTTCAGCTCATTCATTCACATTTCATGGATTATACTGAGTAATTTGAGAGCCATTGAAATTACTGGTGGTTACTCTCACACTTGTTAACAGTTTACATTATTAACCAGTAATCAAGTGGTTTCTACCATGTTCGACTTTGACACATTCATTCACATGGATATAATTGTACTGGTTCGAGAAGCGGAAATCAAGACCCTGGATCTAGTTTCCACCATCCAGGCTGCGAGGAATTTTTTTTATTCATTTATACAGTGGACTATTCATAAAAATATGGCTACGTCCATGCTGTGTCTACATATGTCTATATTGTTGATGTATTGAAAATCATTCCTGTATCAGAACAATTTAAATCAATTTTCTAGTTAGTTTTGATTTGAGTATGGGAATTCCTACCTCAGCGATGATATGTTTATATATATATATATATATATATATATTGCATTGAATGTTTTTACAGGTTCCGACCGGGGTGTCCACAGGATGATCCTTGAAATGATAAAGTACTTCACTCTTCATATATGACAGACTTCATCTTCATCTATTCCAGACTTCGCACTTTAGGGGGCAATCTGTTGCACTTAAAAACTGTCATTCTGACATTCTGCTGACTGTATGAGCTCATTAACACTCATACATGCCTCCTATGCAAGTCTTACAACCTTTGTTCCTCATTCCAAGCCCTAAAACTGGAGGAAAAACCTTAAAAACTCAAAAATCCTTGGGTACGTAGGTAACATGAAGCCTGCCTGCGTTCCTAGCTTGGGTACGCAGGTAATACACTGCTTACTTGCGTTCCAGAACGCAGTTTTCCCATGTAATGCCTGCTTATCCTTCTCAAAGTCAACAAAGCGAGAAAGTAAAGTTAAAAAGCTGATTTGAGGTCAATTCTAGAAGGTTCTAGATGAGATTTTTTGGGGATGAGTACGCTTTAGTAAGGTTCATGCATCCCTCACCTTAAGGAACTAATCCCTTGATGTGAGGAGACTATCCCTTTGAAGGAGGATTCTATCCCTTCAAAGGTGGAACCCTAACCTCCTCATCTGCTCTATAAAAAGAGGCATTGGGTAGCCTCAGAGGGAGTTCAAGCTTTATGAGTGATTGAGTTGAAGTTCTGTTGAGATTTAGACTTCTTTCTGCTGAGCTTTTGAGAGGAAAGATCACATGCATCTATGTGCTCCTGGAGGAAGAGTGCAAGACTTATCAAAGTATAGGAGACTCCTGCTTCGGACCCCAGGAAGGCCTTTTCAAACATCAGGGCTAAGGTTGTAAGGTTCTTCTGTTATTTTAAGATTAATACAATCAAGTTTTGTTTTTCTCAATAAATTGTCGTTCGATTGTTTATTTCAATAAGCTGTCGTTTGATCATTTATTTCATATATTCCTTGATCATTATGATAGGTATGTTTTACGATTATTTGTTATATAGGTGGTATTTAATATTTTCTTGTTTGTGATTGCAGGTCAACAAAAGATGACGCTTTGTTGCGACAAAAGACGACACTTTGTTGC
Source organism: Pinus albicaulis (assembly GCA_034641835.2). Classification (NCBI taxonomy): domain Eukaryota; kingdom Viridiplantae; phylum Streptophyta; class Pinopsida; order Pinales; family Pinaceae; genus Pinus; species Pinus albicaulis. The sequence goes on along the minus strand of CM076572.1, from coordinate 1,255,897,710 downwards.
GACGAAAGACAACACTTTCTTGCGATGAAAGAACTCTTGTTGCAACAGAAAGATTATTGTTGCGACGAAAGAACTCTTGTTGCGATAGAAGAATTCTTGTTGCGAAAGAAGGATATTGATGCGACAGAAGCACTACGACCGCAAATAAGCATTTGGATCTAAGGTAGGATCGACACCTTCATAGCATTTATTTGTAAAACAAATATATTTAGAGAAAGAAAAGCTTAGTTGTTCATTTGTTGTTAGATTGTCTTCTGACACTAGGGAGATCGATCTTGTCCACAAGATCGATTTATCCGGCCAACACCTGGCCCTGGAATTATATCTTGAAAGGGTGTTTTATGATGATGTGCCGAAGGTGGAGTCGATGCCATGGGTGGATGGATTAGAAGCCTCGAGGATATTGAATTTGCTGTGCATCCCCCACTTTGGCTGATATGCCATCACCAGCTTGGTTGTGCATCAGCTGCTGGCACTAATCCAAGATGGGTGTTTGTGGATCCAAGGCCACATCCCGATCAACGTTGCGTTAATTCACCAAATCACGTACCTATGCAAGGGCCCCATCCCATGAATGGATTCGGAAGAAAGTATGAGCTGAAGGTTGTAGACGACGTATGGGAGAAATATAAAGTTGATCGAGATAAAAGGGAATTCCTGGTAGAAAACATCATTGACCCAAGAGTGCACATGGGCACTCTGCTTCTTGCCTGTAAAATGATGCGAAAGTGTCGGGCATCGGCCGTCCCCTCTTACGTGATTCAGCTAGCTAGATGGTGCAATAAAGGGGTCTGTTACAACTAGTAGCAGTACCTCTGTGAAGAATTTCTAGACAATGTGCACGAAGCATAGGACTAGGGGAAGGAATTTTTCTACTCCTGCATTTTAATGTTGATTGGCTTGGTGGCGTAGGAGACACCTGACGATGTGGTACTCCCTGACCTCGAGTTGGACATGTGTGAAGGAGCGCGGTATGAGAACCTCCAGGATTCAAAGGATCCAAAGTGCGTGGAGGAGAACAAAGTGTTATGGGTGTTGTTCGACAGTGCGTTGGTAGTAGCGATTCATTCTCGGCCATGCTTGGCACTCGTGGTATATGAAAAGTATAAAGGTATTGCTGAGTTTCATGTTACTATGCACAATGTGCAGATTCAGGCCCGCAAAGATCAAGCCCTGTATAACCTTCCATATATAGCCACGAAAGCAGAGATCGATCAACTTGTCGCTACTTGGCCACCGACATGGAAGCTGGGCTTCAAGTCATCCACCTCGGTTACAATAGGCACCTCTGGAAAGGACACAACCCTGAAGGATATTGTCTCGCGGAGTACAGCGAAGGAAACCAAGGTGTGCACAACGGAGAAAAATACGACCAAAGAGATCCCCAAGGATGTCACCAAGGGGACAGAGCTGGAGTCCCAGTAGGACGAGGAGGTTGATGGGTTTGGTGGGGATGGCATACTGTCCCCACATGGTACGAAGCGCACCGATGAGCCTTCCAAAGGGTAGAGGAAGAAGCGTAAGGCTACTAAGCCCGACACGGAAGTAGAGGTCACCTTAAGAGAGGATGACTAGGAGAAAATTGCGGACACTGTCACTATTACTTCTGAAGACCGGTGGGTTGCCCTAGAAGAAAAAAAAGGCTACAGTAGAAGCATTGTAGTTTGGGCTGCATGCCCTTCAGTTAAAGGCAGATACGCTTCAGGTCAGCATGGATTAGGTGAGGCGGAATCAAGCGAGCCAGCCCACCATAGTTACAGCTTTAGCCACCGTGAAAGAGAGTTGGATCTGCCCCCTCTCGGGTGTGGCTTTCATTATGGTCCCTTCGATCTTGTGCGAGCAAGTCCATGCATGCTCTGCGGTCGACCTCAATGTTGCGATACTGAAAGGTGCACACCTGCATGCCCTTTATGTATTCATCTTTGGTGAGCTTCAACAAAGAGAAATGCGGGCATAACAACAACTCGACGAGGCTGCACAAACTATTGTGATGAAACTACTGAAATCGTCCAAGCCCAAGCATAACGTATCACAGTAGTCACAAAGCAGGCTTGCTTGGAGCATCTAATAGACTAGCTCTGTGAGGATATGCCGGAACTAATTCCTGCCTCCGATGGACTGCAGGACAAGGTGGAAGGCTTGGTCGCCACTTTGAAGGCATCTCGGACCGAAGTGCAGGTTGTTAAAGCTGACTTGGAGCAACAAATAGCTGCACTACAAGCCAAAATGTAGCCCAAGACCCCTCCTGAGGTGCGTGCGTAGTGAGCCGCATTGGTAAAAGAAGCTACTAGAAACATTACAGAACAAATCACAAAGGGCACAGAATTGTTAGAAACTGTTATGGGATTATGGTCCACGGTGCAGCGCGATCACCTCCTCCGCCAATTCAATCAGGAACTGCACCAGAAGGAGCAAGATTTTGAGAAAATGGAAGCCATTATGCCTACCCTTGTCGTAGCACAATGACTGGCGCACCTTCGGACCAACCACACGCTCAGAGATTAAATTGAGGGGCGCCGCCACAAGAAGCAAGTCCTCAATGATCACCTGAAGCCATGGGCTGACGAAGCTCTCAAACTATCACAGAAATTAGACATGTTAGTGAAACAGTTGAACCAGACCTTGGAGAGCATCACTGCAACTACTGAAGGACCAACTTCACAAAATTTGGTTGACATCGCGTAGAATGCAGCTGCGCAAAGTGAAGGTGTCCTGCCCCCTTTTTTCGTCATCGTTGCACAGCTCCAGGAGAAGATGAAGACCCCACTAGAACTATGACTCAGGATGAGTCACAATATTGTGTTGGGGGCCTGTTCGAGTAGGGTCACTAATCTGAAAATAGAAGTACTTGAAAATGTGTGCAAGGTATCCATTTCCATTAATTAACTGTGTGCAAAATTCTCCAAGTCTTGTTGATTAAAAAACTACTTAGATCTAATACAGAGATTGAATGAAAGGGCATTTTCTGGATATGTCACCTTTAAAAAAGGATGAGATCCAGAGGTTACCTAGCCCTTTTCAGACTCTGTCTTTAGAACTTGTAGAAGTTAACACTCAAATTCCATCAAATGACATGTGCAAATTGTTAATCATGTCTTGCAATTGAAACAAAGTGTTTTTGGTAAATGTATAAGAGTTTATGTGTGAAGGAAAGTTAATGTAATTTTTTGTTTAACATATTAAATCAGAAATGTTCAGCAAGATAACTTCAACATATCATGACACAGATGTTTGATGAGCAGTTCACCCCTCCTGGGCTACGTCTACTGGATCAAGCCTCCCAAAATGAGCTTGTCCTCTTGTATTAAAATGCTTAAAAGGCTAATACAAGTTAAAAAGTGTCTCAATAGAAAAATCTGAATGCAAATACTGATTCAGAAGGTATGAAAAATCTAAGAATGCGTTTCCAAATTCACTAAACAGTGAAGAATTACCATAAACAGTGATTTCTGCAATAAGGCCCTGACAGCTCTTTGAACTCCTCTATAGCTTTTCTGGCTATATAAGTCCTCAAACAGATTTTAAACCTCTTCCATTATGTTTATAAGGTCGAAATTAGCTAAAAATGATATTTGGTTCACCTCAAACAGAAAGGTACAACTCAAAACAGCTCCAACCCCAAAATGGCCCTGGTGGCCCTGAAAAATCTCCTGAAGGTTTTTGGCCTCTGAAAGTCTTCAAACAGTTCTAAAACCTCTCCCATGAGATTCATAAGGTGGCAAATAGCTGATAATGGTCTTTGAATCACCTCAAACAGAGAGGTACAACCAATACAGCTCTATTACCAAAATGGCCCTGATGGCTCAAAAAGCTTCACTGAACCTAAAATGGATGTAGAACACCTCTACTACCTCTAGAACCTATCCCAATGGCTTTGAAATGCTGAAAATAGTCGAAAATGACTTGTTTTTCACCTCAAATGGTTAACCATGGCTCAACATAGCTTAAAACCCAAAATGGCCCTGGTGGCTCAAAAAGCTTCTCCAAAGCTAAATAGGCTGAAGATAAGCTCCAATGGCTCAGAAACCTATCTCAATGGCTTCAGAATGTTGAGAAGACCTGAAATAAAAAAAAAATTCGTTCAGAAAGGATCTCCCCCACAAAAGTTATGACAAAAACAAAATTTGTCCAGTTTGGCCTAAACAAACTCCACTAAATGTGGAGACACTGCTAGTCAGCTTGAATAAATATAGAAAACCCGCCTGAAATGGTGGAACTGGTGCTCCGAATGGCAGAACTGTTTGAACTGATATTAAATGTCAGGCAGCGTTGGTGACATGCCATCCACATAGATCGCCGCATTTTGTGTTAAAACAACTGCCGCATTAAAATGTTATATGGTCACATTATAACCATTGGAATAAATGTTAAAAAACCGCTGGTCGAGGCCTTAAGCCACGGTTTTAAGATCTGGGTCATATTGTGTGGGGGCCGGCCCCCATTTGCCTCTGCCCGAACCAACTTTAACCCTTAAATATCAATGCCACCCACCATATGTTAAGACTCATATGCGTGGTCCAATGGTAAGTTGTGGCGCTTGTAATGGTGAGGTCCGGGGTTCAAACCCGCGGACTCACAAAAAACATTTTGAACGCCAAATTCTTCCATGGCCTGGGGCCACGTGGCAGCCTCCGGGCTTGCCACGTGGCACCCTTTAATTGGCCGAAATAATAAAAGTCAACAAACTGGAGAATAGTTGAATGCCACTTTTCAAATGATGATTGGCCTAGGTGGAATATTATGAGGAATATTCCCTTTTTTAATTTTTCAAATTTGAAAGTCAAACTTGGTCAAACTGAATTTTTGCAGTTACTGAAAACTTCAAACTCACATAACTTTCACATGCGAAGTCGAATTTGAGTGTCATTCATGGCATTAGGATCATATCACCGAGGCCTATTTGGTCGTTCAGGTTGCAAGTGATTTTGAGCACTTTCAATTTTGAGCTTCTTTCATGGCTTGGACTTGAGCTCCTAATCAGTCCCCTAACCGCATTTTTGGTACATTTTGTAATATTTTGTAATAATATAGTCTAGCATAGGGGCTTTGGGGTAGGTCAAAGTCCCCAATGAATTGTAATGGGTCAAAGGGTAGACCAAGAGTCCGCAAACCATAGTTTGAGGACCATAGAGTAGCACAGGCTCATATGTTATAAATAGATGGCTAAATCGAGTCTAGAGGTAGGCTAAGTTTTGCATTAAGATTGATACGAATTTGTGAATATTTGGTGTCGATTGTATGGATAAGGGCTCTTGCTAGCTGTGTGCGGGGAGACCCTGAGTCCTGCTGTGTGTGGATCCCGCTGGCTGTGTGCGCATGCTAGTAAATAGAGTCTGTAAGTTGGATCTGGAAGTTAATAAATGGGAAGAATGTTTTGTGATAAGTTGAGCACCTTTTTGTTATGGTTATTAGCTGCGCTATGCGTTATCTCTAAAGTTATATCTGTTTGCTCAATAATGATGATTTAGTGATGCGCACATGGATGCGATATTGTAAAAGGAAATGAATGCATAGATATGGTTAGATTTAATTTCTTTGCTTTTGTTAGCATACTATTTGATGATTTATAAGCTTCGTTGAAGATATCCCACCGATATACTGTCAAGGGTTTCTGGGTTAGGGCTTCCACAACGCTGGTCTGTTAGATTTGAAAGGACCCACTTCAATTAACTTTCTCTCTCTCTGGGTGCGGAAACTTGGTTCTAGAACCCTCCCATACTACTTTGGGTGAGACCTTGACTTGCGCAAGCAGGCCATTGTCGAAAGGGCCAGTAGTACAGGGGTTTGTTGGCAAACCTTAAAACCGAACCTAGGTCAAGACCCCCCAAGCCAACAATACTACAAACCAAATGGAATAATATCAAACCCAAGGGATTAATATTATAAACCCTAGGTATGTAAATCCTAAGATAAATACTATAAACCCTAAAATAGACATGGTTTACCATGGATGATTTTCATATTGAGATAATCTTTGTCACAATGTGACATTGGACCATGGTTGACCATAGTCGAACATGATTATAAATCCAAGAAATTTATATTAAACCCTAGGATTAATATTATAAACCTTATGAATAATGCTATACCCTAGGAATATCAACCTTTATATTAATAAACCCAAGGGATTGATATGAAAATGAATCATGGTCCAATGTTGCATTGTGATAAAGATTGTCTAAATACGAAAATCAACCATGGTAATCCATGGTCAGCCATGATTAGTTTATGGTTTATAATATTTATCTTAGGGTTTATATACCCTGGGTTTATAATATTAATACCTTGAGTGTAATATTATTCCCTTGGGTTTATAATCTCTTGCGTTTTTAGTATTAATCCATTGGGTTTATTAATCTAAGGGTTCATATTCGTAGGGTATAATAATATTATTCATAGGGTTTATAATATTAATCTTTGGGTTTATTATAAATCCTTTGCATTTAATTAATTGACAATAATTAATATAAATTATAATTAATGTCCTTATCTTTAAAAAAAATTCAAAATATAAACACACTCTACCCACTATAAAAACACATATGTACACAGTTCCTCTAAAATATTCCCATGTACAACTTTTCAAAATTTGAAAAAATATATAATTAAACTATTTTTTACGCAAGGTTTATGGGTTAGACCTAAAAAACACCTACAAGAGCCTATGGCTTAACCAACTCAACTAATTTTTGGTGGTATAAATACACCCTATGGGTTTTCCTCAAAGACATCATAATGAATGACATCATTACTTTGCTAAATTCCCCCTAGATCAAGTTTGTGTTATCCTATGCTAGCTACACTTCCCTATATCCACGAAACCCTAGTTTCCTAGCATTGGTGTTGATATATATTATCTCACATCTCATTACTAATGTTGGAGAGGAAGTCTTTGTTGGCCCAAGTAGGAAGAATCCAGAGGAAGATTATGTGAGTGCTGACAACATGGATCGGGTTGTATCATGACTCCCTATTTGCTAATACTATTTCAATAAAGAGACTATATTTTGTTCTTATCTGAATTTTCTATTTCTTATAAATGTAAATGTAAAATGGATATCTTTATGGATTACATTGATTATATGTATATATACTTTGAATGTTGTGATTCGTGTCTATTTTTTTTTTTCATCTTGCAAGTTTGTGACTTCAGGAGGAGAAGTTAGGGTTTCGATCCTACGGGACCATCATCAACTATAGGACCTACGAGTATGTATATTAGACCTATTTTATCAATTCAAGCAGTATTCATGCTTTTTCGAGTCTATTTTTTGAATTCTATGGTCTTCCTTGTCGGGACTTCCAATGTTAGCCCTGGGGAATTTCCCCACAAACATATGAGAACCTTCCTTTAATTTAAGGAAGAGCTACTAAAGAGAGGCTTGTCCATATTGACAACTCTTCACCTTGTCCTGAGGATGAACCACATTAGTTAGTTCGAAACATCGACTAAATCCTGATGATGTGATTAATTCGAAAGTCATTTATCTACATTATGGATCACAAAAGTCTTAGATCTAACTCATTTTTTATCAAATAAGGGCATTGAAGGGCCCTTCCTATGGGGGGCTTCACCTTGTTGACTAATACTTTTTCACATTCATTAATAAAAATGGTTTTAAATATATTGAAAATCAATTCAATGTACTATATGTATTGTGGGTGGAGTGTGGTGGGATGCATAGGGTATAAGGGGGTTATAGCCATTGAAAGTTATGAAAAGGGGTATTTAGTAAAAAATTAAGTAAAAATAGGGAAATTTCCTTTGTTTTTTTATTGAAAAAGTGTATTGGAAGGGGGTTTAGAAAATAATTTTGAAAGATATTCATTAATATTTGCTGAAATCAGGGAATTCTTTAATATCATTTGAATACATGTGCTAATTAGAGGATTAGTGAGTAAAGGCCTTGGTGATCTTCTTTCTGTGATTTGAATGACCTTCATTTAATATCCTTAAATTTAAGGAAGATTACTAAAACAACCAATAAAAAGGGCCCTTAAACTACCTTCCTCTCATAAAAGTGGGTCCTATCTAATGATATACCATCCCACCACCAACATTGTTCTTAATAGAATCTAGTTAGAGAAAGTCACCAAAGATGTAGATATAAACTTTTTTAAATTTAAATTTAATAAATTTACTATTAAATTACTCTTAAATAAGAATATATGATTTATTTACATAGTTTAAATAATAATAAGTATATGAATGGAGAAAAAGAGAAAGATTTGAAATATGAAATTAAGTTAATTTTTATTATTATTATTATTGCACTATTTGAATTTGAAAAATTATATATATAATTTTACAAAAAACTTATGGCATTTTAAAATTTTTATATACATCCCTTTATTTACTTTAAAATATTTATTATTACTATATTTATTTATATATTATGTTAGTCTAATAGATTAGATTGTGTTGTTGAATATTCAAAAGAAAATAAATCTTTTACTCAATTTCTTTATGTTACATTTAATAGTTGTAGGTTTCACTTGACACTGAGTAGGTGAAGCACACTAAATCTGAGTTGTTTAGTTTGTAGAAGTCTATACCGCTCTTGAAATGAACGAATGAGAGGAATTATTCTAAGAGGGTTTTTTTTTAATATTTGAAAATTTTAACATTCAAAATAACAAAATTTCTTAATTTTTTTTAAAATTACTTTTTATATAATACTTAAAAAATATATAAAAATATTGTAATAAACATTTTAAACAAATCACTATGACTTATTATTTGTAAATAAATTTTTCTTTTAAAATCAAGTCTTTTAGTTTTGGATGGGGTGTTTTTTTATATGAAAGACACGGGGTGGGTGTAAGCTGTTGTTGTTCCATATGACCAAAGGATTGGGGACATGGAAATATGCCTTTGTGATAATCGTTGTAGTTATGAGCTGAAGAATGTTGACCATCACTTAGTCCAACATGCGTTCAGACCATAATGACCTCTCAAGCTTTTCAATTGTTATTTGGGTTCTCTCTTGTGGTCCCCGTCTAAGGAAGCATTTAATCATGGCTACTAGGCTTCCAGTCTATTTTATAATTATCACTACAACACCGAGTGGGCAGCATAATTTTCCATTTGGAAAAGCCAGACTTGTAGCAGTGGCACTCATAACCTGTCAACTCTTGCTTCCTCGACATTTTGTATTAGAAAACATCAATTTCCCTAGTTAGACATTCACCAATTAAAGGAAGTTGTACAATCTCTAACTCAATGGAACTACAGTGCAGATGATATGTTTCTTTCTCATTGCAATTTTCTTTCCATTTTGAATTCATTATACTTATGCAGATTAGCGAAGTTTCCAGTTGCTCCTGCACTAAGGTTATTCCATTTTCGAAGGCTTCCATAACATCATCACAGGAATCGGTCACCAAGAGTGTTCTCGCTAGTTTTCTCGTTGCTTTTGGCCCTCCTCCTCTTACAACTTAAAAAAGTGGGCGAATCTTACTAGTCCCTATAAT
>CM076572.1:1255630477-1255888136 GCA_034641835.2 Pinus albicaulis | reverse complement strand
TATCATTTATCATTTTACAATGTACATAAATTTGCATATTATCATAAAGTTTAAAGTTAGGAAATTTAAACTAATAAACAAGTCAATGATTAGTAAAATTGAAAGAAATTATTATTAAAAAAATTATATGTAAATTTTTAAACCTTCCTAAAATTTGTGATGAGTTAAAAGTTAAAACTTAAACTCAACACAGTAAAACTTGAAAATAATATGCAGCAGGTAAGGCTTCAAAATTATAATTTAATAATTTATTATTTATATGAAATCCAAATTAAAATGATGCATTCATTTTTAAAACAACTTCAAAGGACTCAGTGGCATTGTGGCACGCCATGAGTGGAGCACATTACATTTTAATACTTCCCCATCAATCGTATGGAGTCCCGACATAACAATAAAAAAAATTAAAAACAAAGTTTTATCAGCAATACTTAATAAAAGTTCAAATTCTTAGATGACTTCTTTATTCTTGAGGCTGATAGTGAATTTTAAATTTTTGTCTCCCAAATTATTAGTGGGAAAATATGTATTGGTGAATTTAATTATAAAAACTTAAAAAACTAAAGCAAAGAAAGAAAGGGTAAAATCTATGTAAATGAAAACTTTTTTTAATAAATAATAATATTAAAAGTTAAAAGTTAAAAAAAAAATCTTTTTTTTTAATAATGGAAGGAAAATGATATTCACGAGAGAGAATGTGGGATTTGTAATAGTTTAATAAATTGTTAAATTAATATTTATTCTGGTGGAGCCAAAATAATTTATAAACCTGAACACAGTTAAAAAATTATAAAATATTTGAAAGGAAGGAACTGGAAGCCATTCATGGTTCAATTGGTTTCATTCACATCCATAAAATATAAATGGTGAAACATCAGATACAAAATCCATGTTTTACACCTTGAGCTCGCACAATTGTAGACGCTGTAAGTTGAAAAAAAAATCTTTTTTGAAAGTGATAACCTCAAATAAATTATAAAATTCAGTAATTCTCTTTTAGATGTGCAGCGAAATTCTTAGTTTCTCCTTTATTTAAGTTTTCAAAATTAAAATTTTTCTCTAGGAAATCATAAATGTGACAATGATTGTAATATTCCTTTTTAGGAATTTCAGTAATATCTCCAATGAGGACACTGTATAAGAAAACCAGTGCAATAATAATGTAGTCCAAGGCTGGGATCCTCTAAAATATGTTGTATGTAGCTTACATATAGAATGGCATCAGAAGCAAATAACTCTAGCTACATTAAATAGATCTCCCCAGCTCAAATATGCTAAAAAGAATCACAACCCCAGTACATCATAAAATAGAAATGTCGGAGGCAACAACAGCGTTATTTTTATTATGGAAACTACAACAATAGATGGAATAACATATATCTAGAGCTTTCATTCATTATAAGATAAAAAAAGAGAGGATTGACCTCTTTTACAAACACATTAGAACCCCCGGCAAGGGTTTCCAGCGAAATAACAACACAAGATACAGCACTGCAGAAAATAACGCTATACCCAACAACTCTATATTGAGAAATATTTGATATGCTCAAAAAGGGACACACAATACAAGAATTGGCTCAAGTCCTCCCTCAATAGAACTCCTGGAGTTGAAATCACCTCCTCCTCTTCTGAAATAAGCACAAATGGATAGATACAACCCCAGCTACTGCAGCTACTGTAGAAATAACAGACTCACTAGAAGTGATTGCAATGTCAAGGTCAGAGGATGGTTTTTCTCAAGATAGTTGATGAGAATGGAACTCAAGACCTCCTCCTTAGATCTCCCAATCAACTACAACAATGATGAAACTAGAATTCTCGCATGAGAATTCTTGCACTAAACAGTGTTGAAACTCCGGCTAAACAGGTGAAGCTTGCAATCAGTCATAAGCCTAAAACAAGAAGTATGAATGAATGAATCCTCTCGCTGCTATCCCTTCGTTTTTATCCTAAGTGAGCTTCTCCATCCCGGGCCCCACTCATTGGTGATGTAGCTTCCTCGAGAAGTTTCCTCCTTCAAAACTACGTTGTCCTAGTGGCTTTCCCTCCCTTGTGACGGCACTGGTTGACTTGGTCAACTATAGCTACCTCCTTGCTTTTGCTCCTTTTCACACTCAAGAGGCTTTATTTTATCCTCCTACCTCAATCCCTTTTCACACTGGGATAAATTTTATTGTGTTTCCTAGTTCTTATTTCAAAAATGGAGAAATTATAATGTTCCAAGTAGCAATGGCTAGTTGGGAACATTACAGTCCTCCCTGCTCAAAATTTTCTTGCCCACAAGCAACAGTAAATAAGGATGCTGCAAGATATTTTCTCCCTCCCAAGTGGCATCCTCATCTGGTAGATTCCTCCATCGAATCAAATATTCTTTGATGACTTTGTTTCTCAACTACTTCTCCCTTGTGTCTAAGATTGCTTCTGGCTGCAAGATCAAATGACCCTCATCATCAATAGGAGGAAGTTCCATGTTGGCAACTACATTCCTCCCAATGGCCTTCTTGAGGCAAGATACATGGAAGATATTGTGGATCTTGCTCCCCTTAGGAAGCTCAAGCTCATAAGCTACCTTACCAATACATCTGTTCACCTTGTATGGCCCATAGAAAAGTGGTTTGAGCTTTTCAGCTCCCTTCACCTCTAATCTAATTCTACTCCTTATTTCTCCATGAACTCAGATTAAATAGTTGAGTTCATATGCTTCTCTACCTAATCTACTAATCTGTTAGGATTAAATAGTCTAACAGATTTTTATTCACTAATTTCTAAACAGAAATTTAAAAGCATACAAGCCAGGATTGAACAGTCTAACTTGTTGCTAATCTATGGCATAAACAACAAGTTGCACATAGATATTATTTTGCATAAAATTAAATCAAAATGGAACGCTTAAGATCTAAAAGTTCTAAGCACTTCCTTCATATTTTCTTCAGCTCTATTTTTGAGTTTATTCGAGCTGTTTTTTTCCTTGTTTTCTGGTTCATAATTTGCGCTGATTAGAACCTTTAATTTCTATCCTAATATTCCTAACTGATAAGCCAAGATTAAGTTGTTTGGCAAATCAAATTTACTAACCTATCAGCAGTCAATTTAAAACTAATTAGCCATGATTAGGTTGTATGGCTAACTAGGAGTGTGTTTTTTCAGGAGTGGCATTTAAGCTTGCACACCTTCAAATTTGTTTCTCTTTTTTGGTATGGGGTTGTACCTTTATTTTTTTTACAAACTGCCCTCTTTTCTTTCTTCTATTGTTTTTGTATTTTTGATTTTTCTAACTTTGAATGCAATGATGGGTGAAATATTTATAATGAGAAAAACGATAAAAAGGCTTTCAAAACATGATAGGATTAAGAGAAGTAATGCTTAAGCATCCTGCCATTGATAGGATCCCCAAATAGTTCAACTCCATTCAACTCCTACAAAAAATAAGCATTATTACCAGCAGCAAAATGAATGAGATAAGGGCCAAGCCATAAGTTGTCAAATTTCCCATGCTTTCCCTTGTCTTCTTTCCTTGAGTCCCACTTTAAAACTTTGTCCCCAACATTGAAATTGCTAGCCTTTGTTCTTCTGTCAAAAAGCTTTTTGATGCTCTTCTGCTTCAGTAATGCTTTGTTATAAACCTCCTCTCTGGTTTGCTGAAGGTGTATAGTCTGATTTATCCTTCTGATCATATCATTATCTTCAGACTGCACCTCTTGAATCAACTTCATAACTGGTACACCAAGGCTGGTAGGAAAAATTTCATTTGTACCATACACAAGCTAGTATGGTGACCTGCCAATAGATTTATTCAATGTCAATTTGTCAGCCCAAAGTGCATGAACTAGCTCTGTGTGCCAAGACTTCTTGTTGTTCTCCAATAGCTTCTTGATTATGTTCACCAAACTCTTGTTTGAGGATTCTACTAACCCATTACCTTGAGGGTAATAAGCAGTAGAGTGACTCAATATTATCTAATACTTGTGATAGAACTGAACCATCTTCTTTGATCCAAATGCTGCTGCATTATCAATGATGATATTTCTAGGATAGCGAAATCTAGAGAGGATATTAGTCTCCATGAATTTTATTATGACTAAGTCATTGGCTTGCCTAGAAGGGATGGCTTCTATCCATTTGGTGAAGTAGTCTGTGGTAGTGAGAATCCATCTATGCTGTGCAGATGATGGTGGATGAATTTCTCCTATGAAGTCAAGTCCCCACTATTGAAAAGGGGCTTCAACAGTGATTGGATGTAGAGGTAAGGGTAGCAGCTTCCTTTTGCCTTCAAAAAGTTGGCATTTATGACAGGCAATGATCATCTTGTGCACATCAAGAAAGAGATTGGGCCAATAGTAACCAGCCCTTAGGATTTTGTTGGCTATTGTCTTCTAGTAGAGGTGGCCTCCACATTCTCCTTCATGGAGCTCGTGCTTAACCTTCTCTGCATCATACTCAAGCAAACATTTAAGAAATATTCCACTTGCATTTTTCCAATCAAGACATTTATCTATAATGAAATAGTTTACAACTTTTAACTTCAAAAACCTTGCCTTTGTTTTTGTCAAACCAAGAGGTGTATTCAAACTAAGAAAAACATAAAGAATATCAGCATACCAAAAGGAATTCATAAAATGGTCTTCAACAATGGGAGTTGAGATTTCCTCTTGTTCATCTAAAGCATTTATCATATTAATATCAAGAACTTCAAAATTGGATTCAGCCATTAATTTAGCTAGACCTTGGCCTTTGATGAGTTTAGTGGGCTTGATCTCTAAGTCATATTCAAGAATAACAGCTATCCACTTACCTCTCTTACCATCTGGGTCCTGTGTTAGAATGTCTTTCACAGCTGAATTCGGGACAAAGGCAATGATGTGCGAGTGCAAGATGTATACCCTGAAGTCTTTTAAAGCCTTAACCAAAGCAAAGGCTTGCTTTTCCATAATGTTGTACTTTAGAGGGGCATCCCTCAAATCCTTGCTAAAGAATGCAATAGGCTGCTCTTGTCCTTGTGGATTTTTCTGTAAAAGGACAGCAGCTATTGCATGTTCTGATGCAAATGAAAAAATATAAAAATCTTTTGAAAAATCAGGACAGATTAGAACCAGTGTTCTGGTTAATGCTTGTTTCACCAGCTCAAAGGACTTCTTTGCTTCCAAGTTCCATTTAACCCCTTGCTCCTTTTTCAACATGTTTTTAATTTTCCTAAGGAGCTCAGGCAAGTTGGGTATGAACCTTCTCAAGAAATTAATCTTTCCAATGAAAGATTGTAATTCCTTGATGTTTTGAGGATGAGAGATTTGAAATATGGCCTCAATCCTCTTTGGGTCTATCTTAATACCCTCTTCTGAAATAATGTGCCCAAGAATTTTACCTTCCTGGAGATTGAATAGTGTTTTCTTTGGGTTTAAGGATATCCCAAACTTTTTGCATCTCTCGAAAACTGTTCTCAAATGTGCTAAATGCTCTTCATCTGTCTTTGAAAAAATAGTAACATCATCCAGGTATATAATGATGAAGTAGCCCAATTCTCCCGAGAATGCTATGTCCATGGCTCTCTGAAAATTTGCACGAGCATTCATTAGACCAAAGGGCATTTTCACATACATGAAAGTGCCCCAAGCTGTAGTAAACATTGTCTTTAATTGATCATCCAGATGCACTAAAATCTGATTGTATCCAAAATAGAAATCAAACAAAGAAATTCTTTTTGAACCAACAACCCTTTGTAAAATATGGTCCATCTTAGGTAAAGCGTAGTTTTATTTTAATGAAGCTTTGTTTAAGTCTCTGAAGTCTATAAAAATCATAATCTTTATTGTTTTCTTCTTAACTGACACCAGATTAGATACCCACTCAGAATATCTAATAGGGACAATAATACCAGCTTCGTACATTTTCTTGATTTCCTTCTAAACCAAAGGTAACTGAAGAGGGTTTATTCTACGTAGCTTTTGTTTGAATGGTTTTTGGTTTTCCTTGAGAAGGATTTTGTGCTGAATTATTTCAGTGTCATAGGATTTCAGATCCTCATAACTCCACACAAAAACATCAGAAAATTCTTTAAACAACTCTATGTATTTGAGTTTAATGTGAGCCGGTAAAGTTTTAAATACTTTGATCATCATTGTTTTCTTTTCACTGCCTATATTACACTCTTCAACCTCACTCTCTACAGGCTCCAGTTTTGGCTTTTTGGCCACATCGTTGAAATCAAACAACTCTTCTAAAGGGGCCAGACCCTTTGGCAAAATCTGATCTTTATACTGCAAGGTTTCTAAATCGTCTGTTTCTAACTCTGCAACCATTTCTGCTGTGTTATCAAGATTGCTAGATAAAATATTTACATTAGCAAGCTCAGGAGACTTTTCTTCTTCATCAAGAAAATTTTCTTCACTAGGGCAATCTGTTTCATAATCTGAATCTGAATTGTGTAGTTCAAATTCATTTCTGAATTGCATGAAGTCTTCTACTTTTTGTCTCCGTCAAACACTTGCCAATACTTTTCGATATCAGGGACAACTGGTCTGAATTTAATCTGAGTTGTGCATTATTTAGTTTCATATGGTGTTAAGCATGTTCTAGCAGCAAAAGTTAAGTTGTGGGCCATGTTATTCTTTCTTCTTGGGACAAAAATCAATTTGGACTCCTCAAAAGTTTTCAACAAATCCACGACATCGTTTCGATAGGCTCTAAGTCTAGGGTGATTAGAATTGCATTCCCTGTTGACTTGCCTAATGATTAACTCTGAATCCCCATGCACTTTAATTATTTTGGCTCCTAACTTTTTCAACAAATGTAAGCCTAAAAGAATGGATTCATATTCCGCTATATTATTCAAACACTGGAAGTTTAATCTACAGGAAATGCTTTCTGTGTGGTTGTTTTCAGTGTTACTAATCGAGACACCTACACTAGCATTGCTCCTAGTGCACAACCCATCAAAGTTCATACTCCACAGAGGACTAGTTTCATGTTCATCTTGGTGATTGTCCTTTTCAACTATCGTTCTTTCGGATTGTTGTGGAAAATTAGTACTATGTTCAATTCGTTTTAATTCCTAAATATTTTCACTGCTTTGAGGAATACTTTCTTGACTATCAAGGTTTAAAAGCAAAGGACGCATGACTTGTAGCTCAAGACCTGAGTTTGGTTTGCTGTAGTTTTCAGGTTCAGCAAACTGTTTAGAAACTTCTGTAATGTCTACCTCCTCCTCTCTATTGGCCATCAACTCAGTTAAAGTGAATTTTTCACTGAAAGTTTCATCGTTAAACAGGATAAAAGAATCGAGGCCTATATTTACAGAATATAGAGGAGAGTTTTGTGGTCTGTCTTGGCTAGTAACCATGTACTGCATATGTGACTCCCTGTAAAGTCTTCTTGTCTGATTGAAAACAGGGATGGTCGCATATGTCATGTCCATCTGCATAGTCCCTTGTAACTTAGCTCCCCAAGAGCTAGATAATAGCATACCATACTTTGGGGGCACGTCAGCCACAACAATATCCATGACTAAACATTTGGCTGGAATCTGTGCTAAGCTAACACAAAGGTCTTTAATTAAACCTAAACATTTAACTCTGCTTGAGTCAAAGGAGTAAAGGTATTTATAAGGTTTGGTGATTTCTAGACCCAGGCTCTCCATTACAGATTTGGGCATTAAATTGTGAGAGGCCCCTGAATCATGCATAGCGTTATGCAAAATCTTGTCATGAGCGTTTAAACTTACATAAAAAGGAGGAATAGGTCCCTCTTGATATCTACCTTCAATCTTAGGACCAAAAATAAGCTCTGTCTAGTCATCGTTAAGATTGATTGTGTCATTATTCTCTTCTATTTTAAAAGCCTTTAAAATTTGAGATCTATCTACATTCTGGGCAGCTAACTCAGTAAGGGGAACAAAGATTTTAATTCTTGAAATTTCCTGCTCCAAATTGAAAGGGATCTAATTCTTCGAAGTGCTTGTCTTAACCTTATTAAATTCCACTCTGTCAGCAAAATATGTTTGCTGATTTGTTCTATTTAAATTTGATAAAATTGTTTTAACATGGGTATTAGCTGAGGTGCTAACACTACTAAGGTCTGCACTCTGTTTTGCATTGTCTTGAGTGCCTTTCTCTTTACCTTTATCAGAATTTCTAAGCACTTTTTTGTCTTTCTGTTTTACAATTCTGGGTTTACTTACAGTGCTGTATTTTTCAGAGGTTTTGGTTTTGGGAGTTTCTTGATTGGTTTTACTTCGAAGGTCATACTCTTTTTGAGAATATATGATGACATTTTCCATGTCTTGATAATAACTTTCATCCTCATCTCTTTTGTCATCATAAGGTGCGTATAGACCTTGTTTTCTATCATAATGAACCTCAAAGTCATCATTATCTACTCCCAACATGTTGATATCATCTTCCTCTGTTGGCTCATCTGTTTCTTCAACCTCGCTTACGTAGTTTTGATGAAAAGGAGGAGTGATCTTTTGATCATCCTCCCTAGGTTTATTTTGAGGCTGGTTCCTCCTAAAATTTTGATTTTGGTTCTGGTTTCTGTTTTGAGGAGCTGTTTGGTTTTGACTTGCTTGAGCTCTCTCAAGTATGCTCATTTTCTTCATCATCTCCTCGATCATTCTTTCCATCTTTGAGCTAGAAGTAGAAGGTGTGGATTCCTCTCTAAAGGACACTCTCTTATCGTTTTAATTCTTTCTCTTTTCTCCATTAGGTTGACTTCCACAGCAAGAGCCCTTTTTTGCATATCTTCAAGAGTTAAAGGGTCTCTCTCTCTCAGCTGATAGGCCATTTCAGGGTCAAACCCTTAAGGAAACTTGTTTAACACTAAGCCTTGTGGAGGTTTCAGATCTGGGGGAAGTGCATTATACCCACTATTAAATATAATACAGTAAGCTTGTACACTTTCCCCAGTGTTTCTATGGAGATTTTTGTAATCAGAAAGGATTTGAAGAGGATTATTTTTGACTTCCCATTTGTTTAAGAATGTCTGATGGAAGGCTTGGATATCATTAATACTATGGGGGGTTAAGCCTTTAAACCATTTTCTTACTTCTACCCCTAAACTCTGAGCAAATAGTCTTAGCTTGACAAATTAATCATCAATTTCATTTCTGTCAAAGTAGTCATTCATCTTATCCACATGTTGTGATGCAGTAGTAGCATTACTAGCATCATATAATGGTATTTTGGACTGATAGTTCTTTGGAAGATTGACCGAGGGTACAGGAAGGACCAAGGGAGCATACCATGCTGCCATGATATGTGGTGGAGGTGGATTTACAAGAGGTGGAATAACAAGAGGGAAAGTGGGTTGGAATGGAGAGGTTTAAACAATGGATGTAGGATGAATATATGTGGATGTACTAGGAATAGATTGCTGAGCTGATCTTGGATGAGAAACACCTAAATTGTAAAGGAAATTTAAATCAGGTGGTGTTATTTCTCTACTGCCAAGATGTTCACTTTGCTCTGGGGATGAAAGTGAAGACTTTGAATCTAGCTGATCTAAATCATCAAGTGACCTAGTTATAAATGGATTTCTCAAGTCTACTTGTGATTGTTGTAGAGCTGCAAGATTTTCAGGAACTGAATTAGCTCACAAGGGTGATCTGAAAACAGTTGAAAATTTTAACTTAGGAGACTTCCTAAGGATAATTTCTGGGTCATAAACTATCTCATGTGGGTTTGGGTCAGGGTAGGCTCTAGTATGGATCTTTCTAGGAGCCACTATACTATATTTTCCAGACCCAACTAACAAGAAAAGTTCAACCAAATATGACAGTCTTTAAGAGGCTAACTAATCTGTTTTGCACAAATTTTAATCCTACAGTCCTCTAACTGAGTTTAAATGATGTTATAATGATAATCGTTCTTCCCAGTGGAGTCTTAAGGTCTGTTTAGGATTGTGGAGTCGCCAAGTGGAAGTTTTTAGCTCTTTTGGAGGTAAAAGGTTTTATGGTCCACCACCATGTTTATTCAATACCAATCTGAAATTTTGTTTTGGTTTTCTGAGTTATTTTTCAGTCCTTATGGGTTCTCAGAGTGTCCTAAATCTATTTCAAAACTTAGCTACGGTTATGAGACAAAAAGATTCTACTCTCACGGCTAAGCTAGCTGATATTTCAAGGTTTGATAAAGTTTTATGAGAATCCTAGGGTTTGCCTAGTTTGTCACTAATTCACACAGGTTTTACTAGGATTACCATTTGTTTGGTAGTGCTTGAAAGGGATTCTTTTACTCACTGCACAATGTTCTCGAATTCAGGATTTTCCTGAGCCCTAAGGTGTACTTAAACTGTCATTTAACTCAGAAGTTCCCCAGCGGAGTCGCCAAAAATGTTAGTTGTTGGTGGCTCAACTGGTTAATATACCAATTATTCTTGAGACAAGTGTTTTCCTGAGGTCCTTAGATATATTTAGACTGTTTATTAACTCGGAAGTCCCCAGCAGAGTCACTAGAAATTTTAGCTACTAGTAATTTGCAATATTGGCAAAGTCAAAGTGCAGAGACAACACTATTTCAACAACTTTGGGATTTTAGGATCTAGCCCTCCTGAATCCGGAGAGGGATCTCTCCAATAAAGTGCAAATATTGATTTATCTTTTAAGGATTTGGGGTAATTATATTAGGCTAGTTATGAAGACCGAGGGTTTTTGTTTGTTTTGGATGGTTGAGCATGATTATTAGTTGAGTGGAAAGTCCTAGAGGAAAAAGTTTCAAAGGTGTGAATTTGCAAGTGATCAGAACAAGCTTTGGCTAAAAAGATAGATATAACATTGGTTTTTAGTCCATTGGGCTATGGAGTCATAATAGGGCTTTAATTGTGCAACAATTCAAGAGTGATCCAAGGGGAAAGTCATCTATATCACAAGATATTTTGAGAAAAAATGATGGAATGGAAACAATAAAAGTGTTGGAGGGGTGGAAACAGATAATAATTTCAACTAGGATTTATAGTCTATTCAAACAAGAAAAGCCTTTTAAGGTAACTGTTTAAAACCAACCAAAGGGCAGGGCTCACCGTAAACCTCTTTGGACAAGCTCATATTAAAGATAACTCAAGAGACAAACAATCCATTAATCCACATAATTACCTTCAGAAAGGATGAAAAACACATAAGAGAAACAAAATGAAACTTAAAATCAGATAAGGTACTTTTAAACCTAGTCTGCTTTCAGCAAACACTTAGGGAAACTTTCAGAATCTACCTTTAGAGAAAAAAGCTAGAAAACAGGGCACACCATCACTTTTCTAGTCTATATTTAATATCTAATAATGAAAATCACATTCAAGAACAATGTTTAATGTAAATATTAGGACGAGGGAATGCCAGCATTCCTAACTGCTCAACTGTATTGAATCATTCTTAAATAAACAATTTGGAGGAAAACATTGAGATAAAGCTTATCAGTCAGAGAAGGGTACTGTAAACAGTAAGTCCTAACTCTATGCTTGTTGTTTTTTATCAAAGAATAAATGGACAATATGGCATACACAAAAGGAAAACAATTACATAGAAAGGTGCACTTCACCAGTGATATAGACCAGGATCCCAAGAAACAACTTGTTATTGATGTCAAACCAGTTATGGTCTTCAGGTCAAATGTTTCAGTTCAGCAATAATCTTCACTTCTTAGCCTAACTATTCGATCACAAAGAGAGCTTCAAGATCCTTTGAACACTATTTACAAGTAGAAGTCTTGACCACAAGTATATTTCAAGGTTCTGCGACCAACATTTTCTCATCTTCTACAGAAGTATTTATAGAAGAAATGAGGAGGTGGGATAGGATAAAAGATCTTCAAGGTTCAATTAATACAAATTAATGCTTCTTGGCCTTTGAGGGGCTCAATGGAGAATTTTACAGATATTTTCTCTGTATTAATTGTTTTACATTAAGAATTAAGCTCGGTGGGATGATTTTGTTGACCTTGAGGCTCTGTGTCATCGTGTAATAACTCTGTTGATATTTTTGCAATAAATCCTTTGGCCGATTTAACTGTTGGACTGTATTAGGCAAATATCTTCTGCTCTAATCATAACTCGACCTTTTTTTGAATGATTTTATGCTACAGGTGGCAATCTGGTAGCTGAGAGGAATCAATTAGCCTCTGATGTGGTAGTGGAGGCATCCTCTCTCTGGTAAATGTTTTTTATTTTATTTAAACATTGTTAGTCTGCTTTAATTCTGTGTTTAATTGGGTGGATTAGGCTTTTGATTTTCGATCTTAGCTGTAATCCACCAAAATTGTGAAAAAAAATTTCAATCTTCAGTTCTGCTGTGGTTAGGTCTTCGACACTGATACTCTTTGTTTTAATTATGTTTCACTATGACTTGTTGATGTGCAGGTGCGACAGGGGCTTCTTATGGAGCTGCCAGCATTCATGAGACACCAGAAAAACGTGGTTTTGCAACCCTGTGGAGCAATATTTTTGATAAACAAAAGCCTGGAGGATTGTCATCCTCGACTTTGTTTTCTTTTTTAAAATTATTTGAAAAAACCTTTTAAAAACCTACACAAAACAAAAAATGTTATCAAATCCTGCGTATTAGGGTAAGATTTCTTTGGAGGCTTTCGACTTGCAGCATAGCCGTTGGATGACAACATCCAATGGTGGAGATTCGCTCACGGGGTCAGACGAAGAGCTGTGGGAGAAAATGGTGGAGATTTTAAATTAGGGCCATTGATCTTGCAGAGATCAACGGTCAGGAGAAATTGTAATGATATAACGCGAAGGAGTCACATTATAATTACAATAAACAAAAATGTGAAGAAATACAAAGGAATAGGGTGAAAATCTCTTTGGCAGAGGAAATGTATTTGAAAAGAAATTTGGGGTTTCGCAGATGATCGTGAGCCGTTGGATCTCATTAGAGCCTGAGATCAATGGCGGAGATTGCTCGTTGAAAGCCCTTGGGGTATGGTGGAGGTGATAGTGTAATGGGAGATTAGATCTGAGTCGTTGATCTGTAGAGATCAACGGCATGGAGCGTACGCGATAAAACATAATGCAAATGGGGAAAGCGGTTTCGGGAGGGAAAACCGGCAGTATCACGCAGTAAAAAGGGCGGGTAGGAGGTTTTTAATTTTTGAACGCGATATGCGTTCCTGCTCAACACATGGCATTCGAAAACCACTTACATCCTGTAATTTTTGGGGATTAAAGTTCGTGCTCAAAGTTACGCGAAATGGAACATCAGTCGTTAGATCTGGGGCCTCAGATCGAATGGTGGGGAGCGAGCGCGATATTAATATGATGCGTGGGTCATAGAAGGTGGGTTGGTTTTGTTCTGAGCCATTAGATCAAAGATTGGATGGCTAAGATCAATTCTGGAAGGAGGCAGGACCCACAGGGGTCAGGCCTGTCGGGATTTATCTGGGCCGTCAGATGCAAAGTATCAACGGTCAAGATTGAGACTGGGGTCAAACGAAAAAATGAATGAGGCGGAGGAATGTGTTAATATGGGCCGTTGATCTGCAGAGATCAATGGCTGAGATCTGCTTAAAAAACATAATAAAGTGGGGCCGCATTTTTTTTAACCAAGGTTGGGAGGGAAGATCTAGACCGTCGGATGTTGACACGTGGATGGCCCAGATGCAATCGGGGCTTTGCGATGGGCGGGGGGCAAAACTGAATGGTGCCGATGAAATTGAATTTGGGCCGTCGATCTGCAGATTAGATCGATGGTGGAGGATTAATCAAAGGAGTTCTTCAGCGGGGAGAGGGCTTTGAGTGGGAGCAATGGCAACCATTGGATCTGGGAAGAGGGGAAGAGATCAACGGCTAATATTTCATCAGAACACCGCCAATCAGGAGTGGGTAAATACAATATAAAACGTGCCCAATGATTTTCTACGATGCGAGATTGTGCAGGCCGTTGATTTGGTTCAAGATCAACAGTCGAGAACGACTTTGATCAGCGAACGGCGGGCCCCTTTATATTTACAAAAAATGAATTTTTTAACAAAATACAAAGGAAAATGCATCAAAATACAAAGGAAAATGCATTGGGGGAGGTTTATTATAAAAGGCTTGGCGCCCGGTTGCGGGGCCATAGGATATATGAGAATGATAAGGAACCGGGGTTAAAACACACAAAGGGCCAATCACATCGGAATGTAGGAGATGGGCTTTTCAATCTACCCATTTGAAATCCTCTTATGCGAGATGGCACGGATCGTCGATCGGGAAACGATCAATGGTCTTTACCATTTAATGACATTGCACTGGCGGGTTTAATTTAAAACATAGGAAAAATGGGTGTTATTTTTTACAAAGGAAAATAGCAATCGGGAATCGTTTTTTGCATTGATTAGCACCCAATTGTGGGGCTGTTGGTCTATATGGAAAGTAAAGGCCAGGGGATTATGTATAAGAGGGCTAATCACATCGGAAGTCTTACGAAAAAAACAGACTTGCGCTCTCCAGTTATTCCTGATGCGATAAGCACCTGATGGGTCTAGTGCCTGGGTCTAGGGCATGGGCACATATGGGGAAGTGGTTTAGGACTTAGCCCAAAGGGGCTTAATCCTATATACAAAAATGTGTATTTTTATGATTTTTTTCAAGGTTTTTGTTGGATTTGGGGGTTTCGATAAGGTTCAAAAGTGAGTTTTAAACCTTATAAAATGGATTTTCATGAAAGGGAAAGGGGAATAAATGAAAAATGGAGGAATTTTATGAGGAAAGAAGGGAATAAAATGAAGGTTAGTTTTGAGTGGAGGAGGGGAAAAATGAGATTTTGCAGTAGTCTTTTCTCTATGAAAATAGCAAAATTTCTAAGTTCGAAAGGGAAACAACAGTGAATATTTAAACAAAGGGCAAGATGTCTTCATGAGTCTTCAAGAGATAACACTTTTAGCAATAAAAATTGTTTCTTGAAGGCTCCAAAAATGATTTAGCCACCATTTGATATGACAAATTTTATTGGTGGCTAACAGAATCTCCAAGATTGACATTCATACTTCTGAAGATAATCACTCAAAGTCTCCTCCTTTGGTGCATATTCTTTCTCCATTTCTCTTGCAGTAAATATGGGCATAGTATAACATTGTAGATCTGATTGTGTGGCTAAATTCTCACACACATAATATGAAGCACTGGGACTTTCTTCAGGTGCAATTCTTCTTGAGGTATTTGCATGTCTTTCCCTCCTCATTCCCCTGGTTTCTATTTTCAGCTCATGCATAGATTGGAAAAGAGTTTTTGAGAGCTCCTGTCCTTTCATTCTTCCAGATATAGGGGTTTTACCCTTTTTTTCTTTGTCTTATGTGTAATCAATCTTCTTCTTCTATCTTTTCTTTCCTTAAAAAGACATATTGGCTTCTTAGAAAGCATAGGCTGAGCCAAGATGATGCTCCGATACCACTGTAATATTCCCAAATGGGGTATGAAAAAATAGAATGCAGAATGATATAAAAATAACACATTTCATCATAGACAAAGCAAGAGGCTAATATGGAGGCCTTTCATTTGTTATTACAACATCAAAACATGTGAAATAAATGTACCATAAGATATATAACAATAAAATACAATTATCCAATGAAAAAATCCCTCAAAATAAGGTGTTGCAACCATAGATTAAGACTGAAAAGCATCACAACTGTTGGGTATACGACCAAATTCCCACATTGACTAGAAGTGGGGAAGATCATGGGTATATAAGGATGGACAAATATCTCCATTGGTATGAGGCCTTTTGGGGTAAAGCCCATAAGCAAAGCCATGAGGGCTTAGGCCCAAAGTGGACAATATCATACCATTGTGGAGATATGTGGTGTCCAGAATCACAACAAGTGGTATCAAATCCATGCCCCGAAGTTAGCGAAGTGGATGAATCCTCGAATGCCGAACGAAGGTGGTGGGCCTCGGTAATATCACGATGGGATCCATGGATGAGCTCGGTTAGACAGGCGGTATGCTCTGGATTCTTCATGGACGTGTCCTGGTCCCAACATGGTGAAGAGGAGTTGACCTAGGATAGAGCAAGCTCTCGAGTGGTGCTTCATGTAAGGTGTGTGCTTACAACGCATTGGAGCGGAGAATCCTGGTTGGTAGAGAGTGGACGGATGGATAATCGTTTGAGGGGAGGCTCGATGGTCCTTTGTTCGAGGGGAGGATTGTTGGGTAACGACCAAAGTCCCACATTGAATAGAAGTGGGGAATATCATGGGTATATAAGGATGGACAAATATCTCCATTGGTATGAGGCCTTTTGGGGTAAAGCCCATAAGCAAAGCCATGAGGGCTTAGGCCCAAAGTGGACAATATCTTATTATTGTGGAGATATGTGGTGTCCAAAATCACAACAACAACATTATATTATGGACTCTACAATAGCTGTAGATTACACTTCAAATCTAGAGCAAGTATTTGGACAAAATGTTAGATCTATACTAGATCCATGCACTATACACGCTCCTTTATCAATCCCCCTTGGGGTTTTCAGCAAAATACCAAGTATAAGATGTAGATCTGAGATTTAGGCCTGCAGATCTATATAAATATTTAAATCTGGAAAGTGGACCTGATCTGATATAAACAATAAAATGTTCTCCTCCAAAAGATCTCCAAAGTGAAGGGCAAATCCCCAACACCTAGAAAATCACTCTCCAATTGGTGAGTTGAAACACCCTGCAAATCCACCTATAGAAATAATGAAGATATGGATGTATACTGTGCTGTAGGGATCAATATACAGTTGGCCTGTAGCCAAGATATGAAAATTATGCTCAAAGTCTTCAATATAGTCCTCCCAATGAAGTAGAACCCTCCTCCACTGAAAAGATGCACTGAAAGGGACTAGATCTGACAGATCTAATCTCCACTTGCTTCAGCTTGCAAAAGAAGTCAAAATAGATCTGCGCTGTAGTTGAAAGAAGTAGCTTGGACTCAAGCGAGATAGTGGACAATGCAATACAAATTCTCCCAAGAGCTCCTCAATGGGAAGAGATGGGATTCCCGATTAGGAACACCCAATTCTAAACAACATTATTCTCAGCTAAATAGTAAGAGAATGATATATGTTTAAAAAGAAAATATATTCAGAAAATATGATAAACATCAATAGCCTTCTAATTTTTCCATCCGCTTCCTTTTATAAAACAAGAGCTTGCAAACCCTAAACCACATCCAATGATAATACCCCTTTCACACAAGGCACCTCCAACTAAGACTACGTTGTGCCTCATTGATGGCCACTCCTCCATGAGAGCGTTGTAGATTTGGTCAAAGTTGACCCAGTCAAAGTGATCTAGCCCCTTTCACACCAAGGGTGCGTCAATTAAGCTTAAAAATATGGTCCACTTTCACATGAGAAGTGGTTTTATTCACAGTAAATAATTTTATGGGTCTCCCCACCGACTTATTCACTTATCTATGTGACAAAACAAAATTTTAATATTCCTATTAGTTGTAAGCTAATTTAGGAATATTACATTAGTACCCCAGCGGATTCGTTGCATTACCTCTCTGCGCAGGACGCCTTTCTCAATCCTTCACCCTTATTTGTTTCATGTGCTTGTAGCACTTATTTTATTTGCTTGTGGAACTTATTTTTTTCATGGGAGGATGAGCGATCTTGAATTATTTTATGGGCAAGAGAGGTTCTTTCTTGTTTGACAGAAACTGAAAGATATTCTGATTTGGGTTTGCCCTCATGCCAAGCATTCACACCCCATTTCCCACCCATAGGCACACAATGAAAAACAAATAATTAAGATATTCAAGACTAAGGTGGGCATAAGACTTAGGTTATGGATATAGGAAATTAAAACTCGTTAGGGTTCCCCACAAGCAACCGGCTCGTATCTCCTTGGATAATGAATTTAAAATCGTAGCCATTATGTTGAGAACGCGACTTTGATGACTTGTTCTGAGAGAAGTTGTCTCTTGAGGTAACCACCACAACCTCACACAAACAATGGAGTTAGGGTTTAAAAAATCAGGGAAAAATAAGTAAGAAGGATCATCAGGGTTTCAATGCATGAAAAGCAGTGAAAGAAATCCATCTAGCTTCAACATGTACAAAGAGGAGTACGAAGGCTAGTCGGGGCACCAAGGGTTTCAAGGCTCCAGGTTCAATGAGGGCTCATGTAGTGGTATGCAATGTATGGAAACTCTCAAAGCTATGTCAACAACCAGTACAAATGATGCGAGGAAGAAATCGTACAACTCGATGCAACAGACGAGGCTTATGACACAATGCAATGCCATGCAAGAAATATCAACTAGTTGCAGGTGTAAAAAACAAGGCAAACCACATGCAATGATTATCTGAATATTATGCAACAATAAGATACATAAATCTTTGGAAGAGTTAGCACAAACACCTCTTTACTCCTATGATATCCACCATAATTTTAGGCAATCTTCCTAGTGGGATGATTTTCTGCTTATTGGGCATGCACAGCTGAATGGTGGACCATTCCAACTTAGGCTCTCCCATTCGTTTCCAAGTCTATTTAGGTAACATGTTCACATCTGACCATAGGTCCAAAATAACCTGATCCATTTCATAGTCACCAATCTGTGCAGTCAATCGCATTTCTCTCCCGGTGCGTTTCTTATACCTATATAGTTTGTGCACATCCTTAACCTCCAGGGGTAGATTGGGTTGCGCTGCGCAAATATCTATCAATGCCTGAAGATTCTCCACAGCCTTTGGGTTGCACAACAGCTTCATACATGCCTGAAAAAAGGGCTTGACCTCCTCATCTTCCTTGAGGTTCGCAGGTGCCTAAGCAGTAGCTGCCTCTGCCTCAGCAAAGTCCTTGTGAGCTTCGACAAATGTTTCTTTTCCCTTTTTTAGGTCCAAACCTTCTTGTTTGATAACTGCTTGTCGGATCAGAGGTTCCATCGCAACCTCCTCCTCAGGTCCCCTAGTGGCCATCCCACTTTGTCACACAATTCACACTTGGATCTTTTTCTCGCAGCTCAACCTTAACTCTCTGCACATTCTGCATAGGTGTCGGCTACTTTTCTTGCATTTTTTCTATCAATATTGGACAATATTCAATTGCATGCTCCAGCTATCTGCAATATCGGCAGGACTACCTTGTAGGGTTCAGACAGTCCCTTGCAAAGTGTCCTGCTTCTCCACAGTTATAAAAGATTAGTTGACCTTGTCCCTGACCTGCACTTCCACCTCACCCCCCTCCCCTGCCCCTTGATGGGGAGCCTCCTATGCCTACGTGGGTTCTTGGTGATGCAGGGTTTGATTTTACTCTATATAAGTTTCCTTGATTAATCATCAAATCATATGTCCGGCAGTTTTTTTCATCATGTCCCACCGATCTGCAGAACTTGCACCATTTCTCCTTTACCTCTGGAACATACGTAGCAAGGCAGAGACAGTGGTTGGTATTGTGCAGCCCCGCAATGCGACAATCATCGCATAATAGCGCTGGCCCACTGGGTGTCGTGACTTCCCTAAGACGAAATGGGCTAAGTCCCCCAGCCTGCATATAGTGTGCTAATAGAGGGCAGTTATCCTTGGTATGACCATTCACCTGACATCGTATGCACAATCTCTCGGGGATAGACTCTGCCCCTCATTCCTTCCTCAGATTCTGGATCTCTATGTGCATCACTTCTAGCTGTCCCTGGATCAATTGGAAGGCCCAGCTAAGTCTCATCTCAAGCTGCAACTTTTAACTTCATGGCACCCTCCAAGGCTTTCTCCTGCGATTCGAAAGTTTGGTTCCCCATAGGTACGTGCAGGTGAGGTAGCAACATAGCGATGAACCATTATGTGTGTTGTCTGTCATCATATTGGAATCCCCCTTCTCTGATTACCTTCTTTAGTCACTGATCAACCTCCCACACAGATTCAGATGGCCCTTGCTTGAAATCCTTTAGATCAACCATGATTTGAGAGTAGGACTTAGGTTTCTTGAACTTTTATTTCAGGGCATTCTTAATATCTTCAATGGTTGCATTTGTGTTTTAACCGATGTATCCCATGTACCAGTCGAAAGCTATTCCTTTGAAGGCAACGGATAGCTGTGCCCTTTTCATCACATCACTAGCTACGTTATGCGCAGTCTATACCGATCCCACGACAAACTAGAACTCATCCATGTCTTCATCTCCCATACCCTTAAAGGTTGGAAAATTCATGTGCATAACCATGTCGTCTTTCGGTGGTGGTGTAGGTGTAGGTGAATTCTTTCCCCTAGGCTAGTTTGAAAGCGGTGTGGTTGGAGGGCTCTGCGTAGCTGTTTCTCTTACTAGACTGTAGACAAATCCATCTCCTTCTATGTTGGTTTTGTAGTATTTTCCACTTCGCGTTGTGCTCCCATCCAGATCATAGGTCATTCACTCGGTATGGCTACACAGAATACTCTTTTCGCACAATAATATCTTGATCAACAATGGTAAGGTCTTCAGAAAGTTACCTCGGAACCCCTTGAAGAATCTTCGCTCTGCTTCAGAGAAGGAGACAAAGTGATTGATGGAAAATTTTGTCACAAATCCTCCTAAAACACTGTCAACCGAATGGTCCACCGTGCGAGTGATGGTGTTATCAGCTTTTTGTAACTGGTAGATTAGTTTGGGGGTCCACTCTGTGACCCGCTCGTCCTTCCAACACCTAAAATTCTACCAAACTTGCGAGCCACTCCTAGAGCTCGAGCGCAATCATTACAAAGAAGATCTCATAGGTCTCCGTGAAAATGTACTTATTCTTCCACTCTTCGGTGGTCAACCTCTCAATGCGGTTTTCTTTTATGGAAAATTCCTGAACTTGTTGTTCAAACCATTCATCAATTTCCTTTCTTTCAGGCTTTCAATACGGCCTTGGCATTACCCGATCCCTCTCTCAAAATTCTCTCGGTCCCAGCAACGGAACCATTTGTTGGCTCAGGGGGTCGTGACCCAGGTTTAGAGGTTCAAGGTTTTCCAAAAAACCCCTATACTACTGGCCCTTTCGGCAGTGACCTACTGGCACAGGCCAAAGTCTCACCCGAAGTAGTATGGGTGGATGCTGGAACTAGGTTTCCGCACCCTAGGAGAGGGTAGGTAAGTCAAGCAGAGCTACGTTCAACCTTATATTGATCAGATCTTGTATCACAGAGCCTATATCTACATATTCCCTTCGCATCCACGTGTGCAACAACAATGATATTCACAATAATATATCATGAACTCATATAATGATAACGCATCTGTTGGGCTGTGAATATGACCATTTTTTAACACTTATTTCATCCATTTTTACTCTTATTTATCATGTCATTTATTATAATTTATTATATAAATCCATTTTATAATGATTTATTCTCTTATGGATGAATATTATTTCTTCTCCTTTATTTTTAATAAATGGATGATTATTATACATAATTTTATCAATGATGGTTTATTAATATATTTTGTAACAACACTCACCATTTTAGCCTCCAAGATATTTCCTAGATTGCAGATTTGATCTCCAAATCATCATCAAATATTCCAACTCAGAAATTCACTGGAATAAGAAGTGACAGTTTTGCGGTTGAGATTTTGGGAAAATGGAGAAGAATTTGGAAAATTTGGAACATGGTTTTTGTCCAGAACAAACCAAATTAATTTTATTATAGAACGGTTTGCCCAAATTCACCTTGTATTGAGAGAAACACAGGGTTCTTTGAGCACAATTTTCTCATATTTGTTGTTGCGACCGTCCTCCAAATTATCTCAATTGCAAATCCAAATTCGACTTGTTGTTGTTGAAATATGGATGGAAATCTATTTTCTTGTTGATCAGTTGGTTAGGAAAAATCCAATATTGTTATCAGAGATCATATTTACTATTTAATTTCTCCTCTTTATGATTATAAAAGGAGAGCATGTATTATGTATTAGGGGAGGATGGATGGATGAGAGATGGAGAGATTTCTTGTTGTAATTATACAATTCCCCATCGAATCTCATTGATTAAACAGAGATCGACTGTTTGTAAACGTTGTTATGCATGATTAATACAAGAGCGTGTCGCCGTTTAACTTCTTAGTTCTACAGTAGCTCAGCGAAGTTTCACCGGTGGTTGAGGGCCCAGCCCTGGTGGATCGATCCGCTATTTGTATCTCTACCTTTTTATTATTTTTGTGAGATAGTTCATATTTTCTTTTATTACAGTTTGCAAGTTAATCGTTTTTTTGTTTAATTTCTTTGATATCAGTGTGTTATATTAACAAATCGCATTGTTGTTCTTTTATTATTTAACAAGAATCTCAACACTGTATAATTTATCTTGTTAATACCATAATAGAGCTTCGCTGTTCTATTTCCATTATGGTTTCATTCCACTTGCTATTCTGTTTGATTGATATTCATTACAGATTGTTGTTTAATAGGATTGGTTATTCAATTCCATTAATTAGAGTTTGCTTTTCAGATTTATTAAATAGGATTCGTTGTTTGATTCCTTTAATTACAGTTTTATTTCCATTTACTTTGTTGTTCATTTCTATTGCTAAATTGCAAAGAGTTTTCTTTTAAAGAGTTTTCCTAGTTTACTTTCAATAGCAGCTTTAGTTCAATTTCTATTTCCTTTTAATTGCTTTAAATCAGGACTGTCAAATGTAGAGAACATTGGTTATTGCTTCCTTGTTCCTAGATAGATTGTCTTGTTCCAGTTTGATTTCAATTGCATCAATTGCTAGAGGAATGAGTTATTGCTACTGTATCCTCGATTGATGTTTGCTGAGAAAATAGTTGGATTTTAGAGCATTTGAGTTTATGTTGTTGTAGCTAGACTTCTTTTTCAAGCATCCATTTACTCTTGCATTTAGAACATTGTACTGCATATTGAAGAGCACTACTCTTAGATAAATTGCTGCCTCAGACTGAGTACACTCTTGAAATAAAAAGTCGTTCCCAGATTGATAATTAATGTAGGATAAATAGGCATTAAAAAGACACCTTTTATACCTCAACAACATCTATTCCAGATATTCTTGCATGTTGTGAAACATAATAGATCCAGATCGCAGCATAAAAAAGTAACGCAAGTATGTTTGCAGCTTAAATCAATAACACAATAGAATATATTAATTAACCAAACATCACATATTCATATCATAGTAACTCCAATAGATTCAGATATTCAACGATACTTCTGCATTCATCAATCCTTCAGATCTACTTACAATACCCCAAAACCCAACCTACGCACATAGCAGCAGGGTCTGCACACAACAAGACAGAGAATCTCTGTGCACATAGCAGTAGGAATCCTTCCCCAATAGAGGAAAATGTGGTATTGTTATAGAAGTCAATCATTTTCTTAGAATTGAAAGTAGTTGCATTATCAATAATGAGATTTTGGGGGCATCCACATCAGACAATATATTGTTCTCTAGAAATGAGATGATGCCATAATCAAAGGCTTGCCTAGAAGGAATGGCTTCTATCCACTTGGTAAAATAGTCTGTGGCTGTCAAAATCCATTTGTGCTGGGCTAAGGAGGGTGGGTGAATTTCACCAATGAAGTCTAAACCCCATTGCTAAAAAGGGATTTCTGTGGAGATGGGTTTAAGGGGTAAAGGTAGAAGATTTTTCTTCCCTTCAAAGATCTGGCATTTGTGACAGGAGGTCACATATTTTTTTACATCTACAAAGAGAGTGGGCTAGTAAAAATCAGCCCTCAATATTTTATCTGCAGTTTATTTCCAGTAAAGATGTCCTCCGCAATCACCTACATAAAAATCTTCCATAAATTTATCAGCTTCAAATTTAAGTAAACAATTCAATAAAATTCCGCCATGATCTTTCCAAAACAAATCATTATCTATGATAAAAAATTTCATTTCCTTTAACTTTAAAAATCTATCTTTAGTTCTTGAAAATCTAGGAGGAGCTTGTAAGTTTAGTAATACAAATATGATATCTGCATACCTTGGTGAATTTGAGAAAGCTTCACTGATCTGTGGAGTCATCATCTCTTTCTGATCATCTAATTGGGCAATAAAATTTATATCTAAGGCCTGACAGTTTGATTCAGCCATGAGATTGGCTAAACCTTGGCCTTTAATAAGTTTGGTGGGCTTAATTTCCATGTCATATTCCAAAATGGTCACAATCCACTTGCCTCTCTTTCCACCAGGCCAATTTTGTGTCAAAATGTACTTTACTGCTGAATTTGGGACATATGCAATGGTGTGTGAATATAATATGTACACTCTAAAGCCTTTGATAGCTTTCACTAAATCTAGTGCTTGTTTTTCCATTATGTTATACTTTAGTGCGGCATCTCTTTGTGATTTGATGAAAAAAGAAATGGGTTGTTCATAGCCCTGGTCATTCTTCTGCAGTAAGACTGTAGCAATAGTATGTTCTCAAGAAAAATAAAAAATAATAAAATATTTTTTGAAATCAAGACTTATTAGGACTGGTGTTATTATAAGTGCTTGTTTGATTGATTCAAAGGATTGTTTGGCCTCTTCTCTCCATTTAAGTGTCGAGTCTTTCTTTAACATGTTATTCAACTCTCTAATTAATTTTGCTAAATTTGAAATGAATCTTCTGAGGAAATTTATTTTACCTATGAATGCTTGTAACTCCTTGATATTTCAAGTGTAGCTTATAAAACTTTCTAACGCATTACCTCAAGAAGAAAAATGGAAATACATAACATTGTTTAAGGAATTTAAGGATGTATTTGCATGGAGTTATGAAGACCTTAAATCTTATGACACTAGCATAATACAACACAAAATACCTATCAAAGAATATCAAAAACCTTTTAAATAGAAGCTTAGGAGAATCAATCCAGTTCTTATGCCTTTAATTGAAAAAGAGGTAAAGAGAATGTATGAAGCACAGATCATTGCACCTATCAAATATTCTGATTGGGTTTCAAACTTAGTTACCACTAGGAAGAAAACAAGGGAAATACGAATTTTTGTTGATTTCCGAAATTTAAACAAAGTGTCCCTAAAATACAACTATCCTTTCCCTAAAATGGACCATATTTTACAGAGGGTGGTAGGATCATCCATGATTTCATTGCTTGATGGATTCTCTAAATATAACCAAATCTTAGTTCAATAAGAAGACCAACCAAAGACAACATTTAGTACTACATGGGGTGATTTCATGTATTTGAAAATGCATTTTGGATTAATGAATGCATGAGCTACATTCCAGAGAGTTATGGACATAGCTTTTGCCAAATAAATTCATGATTTTCTTGTGATTTATCTAGATGATATAACTGTAGTTTCAAAAAATGACAATGAACATATAGATCATCTGAGACAAGTGTTTATTAAATGAAAAAAATTTGGTATTTCTTTGAATCCCAAAAAAACTATCTTTGGACTTGAAGAAGGTAAACTCTTAGGACACATAATATAAAAATAGGGAATTATGATATACCCACTAGAATAGAGGCAATTATGAACGTAAGTCATCCTAGAAATATGAAGGAGTTACAATCATTCATAGGTAAAATAAATTTCCTCAGAAGATTCATTTCAAATTTAGCAAAATTAATTAGAGAATTGAATAACATGTTAAAGAAAAACTCGACACTTAAATGGACAGTAGAGGCCAAAAAATCCTTTGAATCAATAAAAAAATACCTTACAAGAACACCAGTCCTAATAAGTCCCGATTTCAAAAAATATTTTATTATTTTTTCTTTTGCTTCAGAACATACTATTGTTGCAGTCTTACTACAGAAGAATGCTCAAGGCTATGAACAACCCATGTCTTTTTTCAGAAAATCTCTAAGAGATGCCACACTGAAGTATAAAGTAATGGAAAAACAAGCACTGGATTTAGTGAAAGCTATTGAAGACTTTAGAGTGTACATATTATATTCACACATCATTTCATATGCCCCAAATTTAGTAGTAAAGGACATTCTGACTTAGAATGGGCCTGATGGAAAGAGAGGGAAGTGGATTGCAACAATTTTGGAATATGACATGGAAATTAAGCCCACCAAACTTATTAAAGGCCAAGGTTTAGCAAAACTCATGGATGAATCAAACTGTCAGGCCTTAGATATAAATTTTTATTTCCCAATTAGATGATCAGGAAGAGATGGCGACTCCACATACCAGTGAATATTTCTCAGATTCACCATGGTATGCAGATATCATATTTGCATTAGTAAACTTACAAGCTACTCCTGTATTGTCAAGAACTAAATATAGATTTTTAAAGTTAAAGGAAATGAAATTTTGTATCATATATAATGCTATATTTTGGGAAGATCATGGTGGCATTTTATTGAATTGTTTACTTAAATATGAAGTTGATAAAGTTATGGAAGAGTTTCATGTAGGTGATTATGGAGGACATATTTACTAGAAATCAACTGTAGATAAAATATTGAGGACTGTTTTTTACTGGCCCACTCTCTTTGCAGATGTAAAAAAATATGTGACCTCCTATCAGAAATTCTAGATCTTTGAAAGGAAGAAAAAGCTTCTACCTTTACCCCTTAAACCCATCTCCATAGAAATGCCTTTTCAACAATGGGGTTTAGACTTCATTGGTGAAATTCACCCACCACCCTCAACCTAGCGCAAATGGAATTTGAAAACCAAAAACTATTTGACCAAGTGGATAGAAGCGATTCCTTCTAGGAAAGCCACTCATTATGTGATAATCTCATTCCTAGAAGACAATATATGGTCTATATTTGGATGCCCCCAAAATCTCATTAATGATAATGCAGCTTCTTTCAGGTCTAAGAAAATGATTGACTTCTATAACAAATACCACATTAGCCTTGGCCATTCCACTACTTATTACCCTTAAGGTAATGGTCTTGTTGAATCCTCAAATAAAAGCCTTGTTAATATCATCAAGAAACTACTAGAAGACAATAAAAAGACCTGGAACAAAAGGTTAGTTAATGCCTTATGGGCAGACAGACTAACAATAAATAATTCCATTGGTACATCCCCTTATCAACTTGTATATGGGATGGATTTTGTTTTTCCATCCTCTTTTGGAGTGCCAGTGATGAAAATGATCCAAGAATTGTAGGTAGAAACCAATGATATCTAGAGAAGAATAAATCAGACCATATACTTGCAACAAACCAGGGAAGAAGTCTATGTCAAGTCACAAGTTTTCCAAGACAAGATTAAAAGGATATTTCACAAAAGGACAAAGGAAGATGATTTTTACATAGGTGACAAAGTTATTAAGTGGGATTCTAGGAGAGAAGATAAAGGTAAACATGGTAAATTTGATTTCCTATGGAAACATCCCTATGTCATTTATGGTTACAAAGGTAACAATACATTCTTTTAGAAGGATTTAGATGGATCAGATCTACCAAGTGGACCTATCAATGGTGTTTGGGTCCTGTGATTTAGCAGATTGGCATACTAAATGACAAGGCAACATCAGAACCAATCTTTAGAGCTCTAGTACCTAGCCTTCCTAGTCTCAAAGAGGGATCTCTCAATTGTTTGCAAAGATATGACTTGTTTGCTTGTAAAAGGTTGATTTTAGGCTAGTTATTAAGCATGATTTTGTTTGATTTTTTGGTGGGACATGATGATCTAGGCAGCATAGATAGGAAAGGGAAATCTCTAAGTCATTGGGAAATGGAGTCAAGTGGAAGTTGTAACAAGTTTATAGATGAATCAGGGATATGAAAGGGAAAATCTAACTATGCCAATGGATCAACAAAGTCTTTCAAGTGAAATGAAATGGACATCAAAGGTCTAGAATGAAAAGTAGAACTAAGGGAAATTAAGAATCCTTAATTATATGTACTCTTCAAAAAAGGGACTTAAAACATTATTTAAAACATGAAGAGGCATTCCATAGACAGGGATAACCATAAATTCTAGAAACCACACTTCAGCAAATAACAATTTCGAGACAAACTTTTCAAATGAAATCTAGGATTCGAGGAACGCTCTATTTCATCCAAAGATTTCACTTTCAAGGATAAGAAAACATTCAAGATTTACAAATAACTGCATTCATAGAAGAGGGAACTCCTAAACATCTTTGATTACAGCTATAAATACCTTCAAAACAATTATTTAAGCAATAAAAATGGGTATGATAAAAAAATACCTCTTTGGCAGACTGTAAACAATGGTACTTTAAAGGGAGACTTCAGAAGTAGTTTTCAAGTGGCAACAAGTAAGCAGGGAAAACCATAAATCATTCTTGAGACCAAATATTTGAACTATTTCTGAAATAAACAAGCACAAGGGTTCAAGAGAGCAATTAAGAATTTTCTAGAATGCCTCAGTAGAAGAAAACATAAAACAGTGGAGAGTAAATATGTCTAAGGTGCTTCTAGGAGAAGTTTCTTAGCCTAAACGTTTTACTCTACTGTAGTAAGAAATGATGAAACAGAATGGAAAATAGGAAAAACATTAATAGATTAGAATACTTCACCAACATCAAAGCTCAGGGATCCAGTGACAGAGCTTTCTCCATTAACAAACAGGTCAAAACATCCACACTTTCCAGAGCATCAAATTTATTTCAACTTCAGCAGAACTATGTATTACTTCAAAGAGTCATCAAATGCCCACGATACAATGAGTTTCAATGTAGTATTTATGCTGCAAATGAGGAGGTGGAATTTATTCTAGGGTTAAAAATGTTATTAATTATAGAGTAAATGCATTTCTAGCCTTGAAAACCATGCAAGGCATAAGGAAAAAATAGGTGCAAATGCTTCTCTATTTCAATAACTTTGTCTTTAATTTCTAAGGAAAGATAGGTGAAAAGTTTGACTTTATAGCCTATCTCTATCTTTCACAATAAATGCTTGACAACTTTAAAATATCTTCTATGAAATTACTGTTTGATTAGTATTTGTAGGTAGAAAGTAGGCTACAGGTGGTAGTTAGATATTTCAAGGGAATAACTGCTCTTTGTTGATGTGCTCGAGGCTGCCCTTTAGCCTAATTTTTCCTTGATCTTATCAATAACTATGTTTTAGGCTTGATGATTCTTTAGGCATGCATAGTCCATTATGCTGTCTTTATTCACTGCACTGACCGATTTAGCTTTAATTATCTGTCTTTAAACTATGTTTTAACCATTAATCTATAGGATCAAGTCCTTTGTTCTTTAGGCTTTGACTTTTAATCCTTTATCTTTAAATCTCTGATACTCTTCACTAATATTCACTGTTTATTTCATTTTGTTAGCGTACATGTGGCTTTCTACACTGGAGAGTTTGTTTATTCGGCTGATTTCATGATTTATCGACTGAAACCTGGAATTTAACCCTTGAATGTCTCGTTTCTTCATTATTTGGGCCTTAGAAGGTCGTCACCTTTGGCCCTGTCTCTTTATGGACTGTGGGAAGGCTCAGATGCCTTAGAACTACCATTGAACCTGCACAGTCAACAACCATTAAATAAAACCTGCAACTTAGGATAAAACTGCTTTCAGAGGGTTTTGGCGGGGGCGGAGGAGTTCTGTGGAAGTGAAAATGTATGCAGGAGGAGGTTCTATGGACAAAAGCTGTGAAAACGGTGTTAAAATGTGATAAATGATGCACAAACAGGAGCGACAGTTTTGGGTATTCACATGGAGGGAGAGTGGTAAGAGGTTTTCCGCAAATCTAACACGACATGCGTCAACGCTCGACACGTGGCTTTTGAAAAACCACTTATTTCGAGCTCAAGGTGCACGGAGGGGGAGGGGGAACAAAGTGGACGCGAAATAGGATCTAGGCCATTAGATCTGGGAGTTGTAGATCTATGGTTGAGAGTGAATGCGGAGGGATGAGAGTAGCACGACAGGAGGAGAAGGTGGGGTCGGGCTGATGTAAGCCTATTTTGTCGTGTAATGGAAGGCTCGAGGGCGGGCAGAAAATGCGATTGAGCACTCACCGTTGCATCAAGAGGATCAAAAATGGGGATTCATTGCGGGACACGTAATAAATAACATATGGGTGAGGGGACAGATGAATAGCGATGAAGCGCTGGCCGTTGGATTAATCAAGATCAACGATCGAGATCTATTGTGGGGGGACCGGGGGGTATGGGCCAGTTTCTTGGCTTGTGCCTATTGGACGGATAAGTCATTCTTGTGGAAAAGATAGACCACCCAAGTGTCCTACAGATAGCTAGCAACAAACGGACAAATAAATCTGTCTTTCTCTAGATATATTGCGATTCATAATTAAATGCTATAAAGGTTTTGCAATCTTACCTTTGATCCAACGCTTGTTTGTAGTAGTCGTCCTTCAGTCGCCAGAAAGAGTTGCCTTCGAAGATCTGCAATCACAAATAAACAAACATCAAATAGCACCTGCATAGCATATATTCATAAATCATATCTATTATGGTGATCAAGGAATCCATAAAATAAACCAATCAATTGATAGCTTATCGACAAAAACAAACTTATTTGTATTAACTTTGAATAGTAAGAAAAAAATTACAACCGTGTCCGCCTTGATGTTGTATAGGTCTTCCTAGGGTCTGAAGCAGGAATCTTCTTTACTCTGACAAGCCTTGCACTCTTCCAACTAAGATACATACAGGTATGTAATCTTTCCCCCATAAAATCTCAGCTAAAAGGGTCTAAGTTCCAACAGCGCTTCACCTCAAATAATACTAAAGCTTGAACTCCCTTTGAGGCTGCCCTATGCCTCTTTTTATAGTGAAAGAGAGGAGCTTACAGCTCCAAACAAGAAGGGATAGAATCCTCCTTCAAAGGGATTAGCTCCTTAATGGATGGGATGCATGAACCTGAAAAGAGCAGACTTTCCACTCCAGGAATGTTTCTAGAAGCTTCCAAGAATGACCCAAACTGAGCTTCTAGATTTTACTTGCACCTTTTTTACCTTTTACAGGGCTCCACACTTTTAATGAAGAAAAAGTGTGCTACGTACCGCAGTTTTCCTTTACAAAAGGTGTGGTATCGCAGGTAAAGCTAAGAGAAAGTGAGGTACAAGTGTTTTAAGGACTTTTATGAGCGTTTCTCTTATTTTCAAGGCTTGATATTAGGAACTGATCTATTTAAACTTGCAAGGGAGAAATGTATGAGTGATAAGGAGCTCATATGGACAACAAAACGTCAAGGTGACAATTTTCAGTGTAACAGATTGCCCCCTAAAGTGCGAAGTCTGTAATAGATGAAGAGTGAGTCTGTAATGTATGAAGAGTGAAGTACTTTATCATTTCAAGGATCAGCCTGTGGACACCCCAGTCGAAACCTGTAAAAACATTCAATGCAAAATGTATTTATGTATATATATCATCGCTGAGGTAGGCATTCCCATACTCAGATCAAAAACTAACTAAACTTGTTATGATACAGAAATTACTTTAATATTACATCAATATTTTAGACATAGCATGGACGCAGCCATCTGTAATGAATATTCTACTTCATAATGAATAATAAAACTCCTCACAGCCTGGATGGTGGAAACTAGAACCAGGGTCTTGATTTCTGCTTCCCGAACTAGTATGATTCTATCCATGTGATTAAATGTGTTGAAGTCGAACATGGTATAACCCACTTGATTACCAGTCAATGATGTGAACTATTAGCAAGTGTGAGAGAAACCACCAATAATGGCAATGGCTCTCAAAGTACTCAGTACAATCCATGAGATGTGAATAAGTGATCTGAAGTCAAACATTTCACGGAATCGTTCGATCGAAGGTCAATGATGTAACCTGTCATCGAAGGCGAGAAACCTGCCATTAAGGCATGCGGATTTCAAGGTATTGGCATATTCTAGATCAACTTCCTAGATGATGAGCTGTCGTCGATAGAAAGTGATCTATTGTAAGCAAGCTCACGACACGAAACCATAGATCAAGTTTTGAAGAAATGAAGGATTGACTCAAGGATGGTCAACGCAAATGGAGACAAATGTTTGCAGATGAATGGTTTGTTTGATTGTCTTCTTGAATACATAACGACACTGCAGATGGTTTGGTGACAGTTTCCCTAAGCTAATACCCAGAAACTGGCTGAAGACCTTCAACTGGTTTGACTAACTGATAGGCAAAGGATTTTCCAACCTAGGTAGAAGTGTGACAAAAAGTGTCATGTTCAAGAGTGGTGTAATTCTTTTACAAATCAAATTGTAACAAATGAATCCGTTTTCTCTCTTTTCCCCCGCCATTTCTGGCAAGTACCTCTTTATTTTTTAACAATCTTGAGGAGGATAACATTTGCTTGTTTATAAGCTCATCCTTCGGATGAGTCCAACTTAGTTTAAAATTGAACCCTAAGAAGGAGTGGTCCGTTCTTGTTTGAAATTGATAGGTCCTTTACTGTTAAATTTTAACGAGTCCAGTATAGGAGAAACTCGATGTTTTTCATTTTTAGGGAGTCAGAAGAAAAAACTTAAGAAAACTCCAGGGGTGTACTTTTTCGTAAATTTAGTCTCTCAGGCCCGAAAAAGGATAAAATAATGCAAGAGAGAACTCTGTTGACCATGATTAGTCAACGTATACATTTTTCATAAATAGTCCATTTCAATCTGGAAAAGGGGTGAACGTATACTGAAGGGATGACAGTTCATTTCCTTTAACGAGTTCGAATAGTCAAGTACTCGGAAATATTTTCATTTTTAGACAGTCTGAAAAGGGCTTTAAAAGAGGACTCCAAGGTTTCAATTTTTCATAATTTTCAAGAGCCCGAAAAAGTGATAAAAGTGTACTCAGCGTTTTCGCTTTTTCGTAAGTTTTAATGAGTTCAAAAAAGTGATAAAAATTGTACTCTGTAGTTTCGCTTTTTTTGTAAATTTTAACGAGTTCAAAAAAGTGATAAAAATGTACTCATATGGCCGACTTTCAATTTAATTTATGAGCAGGAAAAGATGGAAATAACTCGGCATTTTCATGTGTTTTACGAGAATGAAAGATAGCAAAATAATCTCGGGATTTTCATGAGTTTAACGAGTCTTGAAAATAATAACTGAAATAAAATCAAGATAGGTT
This sequence comes from Pinus albicaulis, assembly GCA_034641835.2. Classification (NCBI taxonomy): domain Eukaryota; kingdom Viridiplantae; phylum Streptophyta; class Pinopsida; order Pinales; family Pinaceae; genus Pinus; species Pinus albicaulis. The sequence continues at coordinate 1,255,855,248 of CM076572.1, read as the reverse complement.
TCATTTTTATACAAGCTTGAAACATAGGAAAAATTATGCTTGAAAAAGGGTTTGTTTCATTTTTACACAAGCTTGAAACATAGGAAAAACTATGCTTAAAAGGGTTTGATTCATTTTTACACAAGCTTGAAACTTAGGAAAAACTATGCTTAAAAGTGTTGTGTTTCATTTTTACACAAGCTTGAAACAGAGAAAATTGTGCTTGAGATTGGTTTGTTTCATTTTTACGCAAGCTTGAAACAAAGGAAAAATCATGCTTGAGATAATTTTTTAATGGCCCCCAAGCGTAACTGCTAGAGCGCATGCCCCCCCAGCTTCATTTCATTCAACTAAATAGAATACTATTAATTAGTAGCTGGATGGAATGAAGGTTCATTTATGAGATAATATGGAAGACCCGACCTAAAACTATAAGAAAACTATGCAAAAACTGAAATAACTAACCTAAATATATGACTTAACATTTATGAGATCTAGTCAAAGACTCGACTCAATTAGGGGAGGATTTGTTTCATTTTTTAACGAGCTTGACACAGGAAAAGAACTATGCTCATGGCAACATGTTTCATTTTTTAACGAGGTTGAAACAGTAACAGGAACTATCCTCACCTACATGTTTCATTTTTTAACGACGTTGACACAGTAAAAGAAACTATCCTTGTAAGAATTTGTTTCATTTTTTAACGCGGTTGACGCAAGAAAGGAACTTTCCTCTTGGAAGCTTGTTTCATTTTTTTAACGAGCTTGACACAAGAAAAGGAAATATGCTCTCGACTAACTGATTCATTTTTTAATGAGGTTGACACAGTAAAAGGAACTATCCTCACCTACATGTTTCATTTTTTAACAAGGTTGACACAGTAAAAGAAACTATCCTCACGAATCACTGATTCATTTTTTAACGAGGTTGACACAGTAAAAGGAACTCTCCTCACTACCCACTGATTCATTTTTTAATGAGGTTGACACAGTAAAAGGAACTTTCCTCTCATAACTTGTCATGCCTTCCAAATGGAAGAAAGACATGTCAAGGGACAATCCTTGATCATGGCTTCCAAAAGGTATTCATCAGATGGAAGAACAATTCTCTGGAAGGAACACATGTCAAGGGACTCAAAAGGGATAAGAACATCACGTTCAAATAATCCCATAGAGTTTTCCATGTCAATTATCGGATCTAAGTGAAAGGAAGACGAGAAAACAGTGATAGGCTCGCTTGCATCTGTAACTGAAAACATGGGACTGGCTGCCACATTATTAACCCGTGGCGAGGTAGATACCACTTTAGTAGAAGGAACTTTTAGGGGTGTCAGATTATTGGTAGTCAAATCAAGACTAGGGAATTAAAGTTGGTCAATAATCACAATGTTTCCATTGTCAGGGAAAGACATCACGCGAAAGAGTGTCAATACAACAGCTTTCATTGCATAGACATAGTCTTTCCCAAGGAGTAAATTGAAATCCCATGGGCCTCGAACTACCATAAGATCAATACAGATAGTTTTACCTTCTAAAGTAATAGAAAACTTAGGAAGGATCCCTAAAGGTTCACTAATGGTTCTGTTAAAATCTTTCATATTTTGCATAATAGGCACAAGCTGAGGGGAACCCAAAGCTTTCCAAGCCGTTGAGGATAAAATACTAACAGAAGCACCTTCATCTACATGTGTGTGGCGTATGTTCACACCACCAGCCTTCAAAATGATTTGGAAAGGAATGGAGGAAGGAAGACAAGGTTCTGTCATTCTATTCCAATCAAAGGAAAAGACCTTAGTGCTTGGAGGGGATTATGTAGAAACAGGTGAAATGCCCCCTGGCATAGAAGAATCTGATGTAACATGAAGAACTTGAGCAGATGAAGTTCACTCTCTACAGGGAGAATGGGATTGACCGAATGTGAAATCAAATCAACCACTTGATCAACTAATGGATCATCAACCTGAGTGATATGAGTTTCACTCTCCAATGGAAGAATGGGGTTGACTGTACTTGGAATTAGATCAATCACTCCGTCAGTTGACGGTAGGTTGGGAGAAATTTAATAGTAACCACTTGGAAGTTCTTGCTGTGGAACAGTAAGGTTTTCCAACAATTTTGAGGCTTCATCCATGTGAGGGAAAATGTGAGTTTGATGACTCCCTTTGCATAACCTACAAGGAAACCTATTTTTACCCTTTTTCCCAGGAACCCGACAATCACTGGTTGATGGATCAACAGTAAGTTGATGGGATTTTTCTGACCATACTTCCAAGACCTTTGGAATACCAGGACAATTGATAAGGAAGTGGTCACCCTTACAAAGCCTGCAAGGGTATTTGGGTTTACGATGCATGTTGGAGGTTTCCTCAACACTACTAACATTTACAACCATGGTTGGTTGGTTGACTTATTTCTTATCTTGCTTCTTCTTCTTCTTCTTGTTCCCTTTCTTCTTCTTCTTAGTCACCTGGTTACTAGAATCAACACTTTTACCAAGCGAAGAGGAAGAAAGGGAGGAAGACATATTGGAGGAAGAAGGCAAAAGGGTCAGCAGAAGGTTGGTGATGTTGAGATGGTGAACTCTGTTGAGGTCAAGCATCCGGTTGAGGTGGAACAATTGGAGTATTCGGGGCCAACGAAGTTGAAAATAATCATATCGGTAAACCTATTGTAAATCTAGGTAATGACAATGTAGCCATATAAGGAGGACCAAAATTTCGAAAGAAAGGAAAAGTACTAGGATTCTTGTTAAGAGGGGTTCCTTGGTTGGTAAATTCTAGAACAATTTCCATTATATTCAACTTCAGTGAATTTTATTAACAATTTAAAATAAAATTAACAATTCACAATTCACCCCTAACAATTAAAATTCACAATTCACACCTATGGTTTCTAAAAGTAAAAACAAACAAATTAACACTTGCTATCAAATCTAGGAGTCAAACCACACACAAACAGTAGATTCCTGCACTAAAAACACTAGTTGGTGATGAAATCCAAAATCGTAGAATTTTAATGCAGAAATGACGGTTGGAACAGTTACCTTGACAACCTGCTTCATGAAATAGACCAGTGCAAGATTCTCCACTATACCATCTTGAGTGAAGATAACCCTTCGGAGAGTCCAAGTAAGTCTAGCCGACGTCTGCTCCAGGTACAGTGGGATCTTCCCTCCACCGTCACCTTGGGAAAGAATCCTAAAGTTTATGGCCACTAAGTTTACCAACAGAAACAAATATACCTGGGGGAATAGTCTACGATCCGACACATACGCAAGGGTAGAGTAACAAAGCTCAATCACCTTGAAGGATCCTTGACATAATCCAAGGTTTATCGACAAGTGACCCCAAGCTCCTCGACAATGGTCAATCTGAGGTTTACCATTGTTAATACGTGTATATATTCTATCGTTCCCAATGAGGAAGGATTGATTACCTCACTGGTTCGGATATGATCTCGTTCTTGACTCCTTTAGGAGGAGCTTCCCAGAGCATACATGCAACAATTGGAATGTTCCTACCACAAGATTGACTACTTGTTTGTTTTAGTTTCTTTGGAAAGTTAACTACAACCTATTCCAAAGCACTAATCCTGAGCTATGTTGGTGGAAAGAGCCCTAAAAATGTAAAAATCACTAGATGAATTTTAATTAAGCGTTGTGTTATTTAGGCTGTTATTACTTAAAGGGTAAATGCATACGAAACCAATGGTGTTATGACCCGACCCAAAACTAAATGCAATCGAATATGATAATGTAATCTTTTCAATTCGATGAATCCTAACTAAAGTAGGGAGAGAGTTTCCATTCACTTCCAACAATGCAAAAAATTAATCAATAAGAGAAAATATAACAAATCCTCTAATGCACTAATTTCATCAAGAAAAAATAATGCTAATCAAATCCAAAACATTTTTTTATTTTTGTGTTTTTAAAACAAGCATAAGAACATGTAAATTCAAATTAAAGAAAGCAAACCAAATCTACAATTGATTTTTTAGAATGTAAACTATGCAGTTGTAATCTACGCACAATTCACATGAAAACTATGCAAATGTAATCTATGCACATTTTTCATTCATATTCTGAAAATGAGAATTCTAATTATGTAAATGTGATCTATGCAAGAGAATTTTCAAACACAAGATGATTCTAATGTAATCTAAGAACCAATCAAGTGTAAGTAAAGAAAATCGGGTGAGAATTCCAAAGATCAAAAAATAAAAACACTCAAAGGCGATTAACACTCAGACACAATTTAGCCCCCCGATGCAAAATTGTTAAGAGACTAAGACAAATCTCCAAGTAATGACGAAAGGAAATAAAATTAAGAATTCCTCAAAAAAGAGACTCAAAACACCCAATTAACTTAACGGAGATTGATGAGATGAAAAATTATTGAAAGAAACTCATAAACAAGGCTTTTTGACAGAAAAATACAGATCTGGGTAGGCGTCCTTCAATCGCCCGAAAGAGTTGCCTTCGAAGATCTGCAATCAAAAACAAAAAAAAATCAAATAGCACCTGCATAGCGTATATTCATAAATCATATCTATTATGGTGATCAAGGAATCCATAAAATAAACCAATCAATTGACAGCTTATTGAGAAAAACAGAGTTATTTGTATTAACTTTGAATAGTAAGAAAAACCTTACAACCGTGTCTGCCTTGATGTTGTACATGTCTTCTTGGGGTCTGAAGCAGGAATCTCGTTTCCTCTGACAAGCCTTGCACTCTTCCAACCGAGATACATACAGGTATGTAATCTTTCCCACATAAAATCTCAGCTAAAAAGGTCAAAGTTCCAACAGCACTTCACCTCAAATAATACTAAAGCTTGAACTCCATTTGAGGCTACCCTATGCCTCTTTTTATAGTGAAAGAGAGGAGGTTACAACTCCAAACAAGAAAGGATAGAATCCTCCTTCAAATGGATTAGCTCCTTACATCAAGGGGTTAGCTCCTTAATGGATCAGATGCATGAACCTGAAAAGAGTGGACTTTCCACTGCAGGAATGTTTCTAGAAGCTTCCAAAAATGACTCAAATTGAGCTTCTAGATTTTACTTGCACCTTTTTTACCTTTTACAGGGCTCCGCACTTTTAATGAAGAAAAAGTACGGTACGTATCGCAGTTTTCCTTTACAAAAGGTGCGGTACCACAGGTAAAGCTAAGAGAAAGTGCGGTACAAGTGTTTTAAGGACTTTTATGAGCTTTTCTCTTATTTTCAAGTCTTGATATTAGGAACTGATGTGTTTAGAATTGCAAGGGAGAAATGTATGAGTGATATTGAGCTCATACAGACAACAAAACTTCAAGGTGAAAATTTTTAGTGTAACAGTGCCTCCACAGTAAATCTCAGCCGTAGATCTAAGATCTCCCGTAGTCAAGCTGGTCAACTGCGGGGGCACCAAAGGGTTGACTTGTGGACCGAGAAGTGCCCGTGGGTGGAGTGGAGGAATGGTGACGACCGTTGGATCCCAAAAGGATCAACGACTAGGATTATATCGGCATGATGCACATTGCAAAGAGAAGGGAAGGCAGAATGGAATATTGCAATGGCTGATGGAGCGTGAACCGTCAGATGGAAGCAGAACGACGGTTAGGATTCCATCGACGGAATGTCTATCGGGGGTGCGACATCGGCGGGGTAAAGAGAAATCGGGAGGCTGTGATATGCGATAGCCGATGGGGCTTAGCACCTGGTCACAGGACCAGGCTATATGATGAAAAAGGGGCTAAGGCTAAGCCAAAAAAAGGCTTAAGGCCTAATTTTTCAAAAAGGGGCAGATTAGGCCAAAACAGGGTGTTTTCAGCCTTTTTAAATGTTTTGATAAGGCAAAGGAAAAACAAATTTAAACCAAATAAATGAATTTTTTAATGGTTTAAAGGGTTTTTAGATGAAATGAATAATTAATGAAGGGAAGATGGGTTTTTCTAGAGGGAGAAGGACTGTTTAGAATAGGAGTAAAAAATGGAAAAATGGGGGGAATGGGATGGAGGTGAAAATGGTGAAAATAGCATGAAATTAGTTTCTTTTTGAAGCAACAGGTTGACTTGGGGAGATTTTGAATGAAGTTTATAGTGAAACAAAATAGGTTTAGAATAATGAAGTTAGTGAGATTTCTAGAACTCACAATGTTTCTTCAAATATTGTTTCTAGAATTCTGGGATTGTCAACTTAGTCATCTTTATATAGGATCAAAATTATTGATGATTAACAATGGCTCCACTTGGGGAGGGCAGCTATCTTTTCAAGGTGTCCAGAGCCTCAGTTTATAAATCTTTGAGTTTCAGCAGACCAGTGCCTTATCCATTGGGTTGATTTCTTCTTTTTACTTGCCGATCTTTTTCTGAAAAAGACAACCTTTTGACAATCTGCAATGTATATTATTTTCACGTAGTCTTTCTACCTACCCAATCCTATTTGTCCTAACATTTTTTCTTCCTCTTTGAGTACATTTGAACTAGCAAACTCTTTGACATTTTATTTTGAAAATAGAAATAAACTATCTAATCCTATCCTTATTTCTTCCAAGAGCCCAGATTAAACTGTTGAACTCTTTATTTCTCTACCTAACTATATATCTGTCAAGATTAGGTTGTTTCACAGATTTTATTCTCTATTTCTAAGACAGGAAATTTAAACAGTCAAATCAGGATTAGACAGTTTGATTTGCTATGGAGGCTATGGCATTATGTACAAGCTGCACATAATCATTATTTTGTACAAAATCGTGAAGGCTTAATATCTGAAAATTATGAATATCCTTCTTCTCTTTTTAGCTCTAATTTTGATCTTTTTGCGAGCTATTTTCCTTTTCCTTTCTTGGTTCATATTTTTAGTTTTTTTGAACCATTTCTTCTTCTATCCTAATCTATTCTACTGATAAGTCAAGTATGAAATAATCTTATCAATCAGTGCTTCTACTAACTTATCAACATAAATTTAAAGTTTGTTCAGCCATGATTAGGCTAGATGACTGAACAATATATCATTTTTTAATCAACAGTGGCACTTGTACTTGCACACTTTCAGCAACTTTTTGGGTATGGGGTTGTAACTCTTTTGAATTTGCCCTCTTTTTCTTTTCTTTTCTTTTATTATTTTTTGTATTTTCCTATAATCTCTTTTCAACTATGTTATGTACAATGAATGAAAACTTTTGAATTTAGGATTCTTGACAGAAGTAGTGCTTGAGTATCCTGCCATTGACAGGACCTCCAAATAAATCTTCTCCATTCAGTTCTTGTAGAAAAAATGCATTATGACCCTTAATAGAATGAATGATGTAGGGCCCTTTCCACAAATTCTCAAATTTTCCATGTTTTCCTTTTTCCTCTTTTCTATAATCCCATTTTAGAACTATATTTCCAATTTGGAAATCATTTGCTTTAGTCCTTTTGTCAAATAACTTCTTGATACCTTCTTGGAATATTTATGTTCTTTTGTACACTTCCTCTCTGGACTGCTATAAATGAATGGCCTGATTTATCCTTCTCTGAATATCATTTTCTTCAGTTTGCACTTCTTGGAGGAGTTTCATGACTGGAACTCCTAGAGAGGTTGGGAAGATTGCATCCATGCCATACACAAGCTGATAAGGGGACATATTTATTGACTTCTTAGTGGTTAATCTATCAACCCATAAAGCATGAATAAGCTTGCTATGCCATGATTTCTGATTTTGCTCCAACAATTTTTTATAATATTGACAAGGCTTTTGTTGGAGCATTCAGCTAATCCATTTCCTTGGGGATAGTAGGAAGTAGAATGACCAAATGTGATATGATATTTATAGCATAAGTTAACCATTCTTTTATATTTGAAGGCAGCAGCATTGTCTATAATAATTTTTCTAGGACAACCAAATCTGGATAGTATGTTGGTCTCAAGGAACTTGATAATGACAGAGTCAGTAGCATTCCTAAAAGGTATGGCTTCTATCCACTTGGTAAAATAATAAATGGCAGTGAGGATACATTTATGTTGAGCTAAATAAGATGGGTGAATTTCCCCAATGAATTCCAAGCCCCATCGTTGAAAAGGAGCCTCAACACTAAAGGGATGTAAGGGTAAAGGTAGGAGTTTTCTCTTGCCATCAAAAATTTGACACTTATGGCAAGACATGACAAGCTTCTTAGTATCTTGGAAAAGGGTAGGCCAATAGTAACCAGATCTGAGGATTTTATTTGTTGTAGTCTTCCAGTACAAATGTCCTCCACATTCTCCCTCATGCAGCTCATGCATGATTTTTTCTGCATCAATCTCAAGAAAACATTTAAGCAATATTCCAACAACATTTTTCCAATATAAAACCCCATATAATATGCAATAATTTAAAGCCTTCAGTTTCAAAAATCTAGATTTAGTTTTAGACAGAGAGGGAGGGGTATTCAGATAAAGTAGCACATATATGATATCAGCATACCAAGGTGAATTCACAAAATTTTCTTCAATAAATGGATCTGTGAATTCTTTTGTTTCTTCCAAAATATCAACCATATTCATATCTAGTGCTTGGAAGTTTGACTCAGCCATGAGTTTTGCTAATCCCTGCCCTTTGATTAGTTTTGTGGGCCTGATTTCTAAGTCATATTCTAAAATAACAGCAATTCATTTTCCCGTTTTTTCATCAGGGTCTTGACTTAGAATATCCTTGACAATTATGTGTAGGACAAAAGTAATGATATGAGAATGCAGAATATAAACTCTAAAGTCTTTCAATGCTTTTACCAAGGCTAAGGCTTATTTCTTCATGATGTTATATTTCAGTGGAGCATCTCTTAAGGCCCTACTAAAAAAATATATTGGTTGTTCTTGCCCCATGATATTCTTTTGTAACAATACTGCAGCTATTGTATGTTCAGATGAAAAAGAAAAGATGTAGAATTATTTGGTGAAATCAGGACTAATAAGAACTGGTGTTTGAGTTAAAACTTGTTTTACTAGTTCAAATGATTGTTTAGCTTGTATTTTCCATTTAACACCTATATCTTTCTTAAGCATGTTTTTGATATTCCTTAATAGCTCAACAAGGTTGGGGATGAACCTCCTTAAAAAATTTATCTTCCCAATGAAAGATTGCAATTCTTTGAGGTTTCTAGGATGGCTGATTTTCAGTATGCCATCAATCCTTTCAGGGTATACTTTTATTCCCTCTTTAGAGATTATGTGACCAAGAAGATTTTCCTCTTGGATACCAAAGAGTGTCTTTTTGGGATTCAAAGATAAGCCATATTTCCTACATTTCTGAAAAATGTTTCTTAAATGAATCAAGTGTTCTCCATCAGTTTTACAGAAAACAGTAATGTCATCAAGGTAAATGATTATGAAATAGCCTATGTATTCTGAGAAGGCTATATCCATGGCCCTTTGGAAGGTGGCCCCTGCATTCATCAAACCAAATGGAATTTTGAAATACATGAATGTACCCCAAGGTGTAGTAAAAGTAGTTTTGTGTTGATCACTTGGGAGTACTAACACCTGATTGTAACTTGAGAAACCATCCAACAATGATATCCTTTTAGACCCAACCACCCTTTGAATTATGTGATCCTTTTTAGGCAAGGGGTAGTTGTCCTTTAGGGAGGCTCTATTTAGATTCCTGAAGTCAATGCAGAGCCTAATTTCCCCTGTCTTTTCCGTAACAGATACCAAGTTGCAAACCCATTCTAAATATCTAAGGGGAACTATGATCCCAGCATCATACATTTTTCTAATTTCTTTCTCAACTGAAGGCAATAAAATAGGGTTTATCCTTCTGAGTTTTTGTGTGAAAGGTCTCTGATTTTCCTTAAGAGGGATTTTTTGTTGAATGATGCTGGTGTCATATGATTTCAGATCCTTGTAACCCCATGCAAACACATCTCTAAATTCTTTGAAAAGTTATATGTATTGTTGTTTGATATGATCTGGGAGAGTGTTGGATAGCTTGATCATTTTGAGTTCTGCTAGGCTGCCTATGTTATGTTCTTCTATGTTTGTTTCTATAGGCTCCATTCTTGGTTTTTTGGCTACATCACTGAAGTCAAACAACTGTTCTAATGGTGCAAGAACTCTTGGAATTGTATCATTTTTACATTGTAAAACTTCCAGGTCTTTTTTATATATATTGTCAATTATTTCTGCTCTAAAAGGATGTTCAAAATGGTTTATATCAGCAGAAAAGAAGAACTCTATTTCAGGGATTTTTTCTTCATTTAAACAATTTTCTTCATGGCTTGAAGTAGATGTTGATATGGAAAAATCATTTTTTAATTATAGAAAAGCATCTATGTGTTTGTCTCCTTCAAGCACTTGTCAATAATCTTCATTGTCAGGTATTGCAAGCTTGTTTTTTACCTTTATTTTGAATTTTTCATTTATTTGTGGTATTTGGAAATTACTAGCAGCAAAGGCAAGTTCTATTGCTAGATGATTTTGAGCTCTTGGGATGAAAATGAGTTCATATTCTTCAAAAGTTTTTAGGAGATCAAGGGAAGCATTTCTATATTCTCTGAGTTTTGGGTTCTTGGATGAATACTCCCCTTTAATTTGTCTAATGATTAGCTCAGAATCTCGTTGGAATGATATTTTTTTAGCTCCTAAATCTTTGAGTAAGTGTAGGCCAATAAAGAGGGCTTCATATTCAACCATGTTATTTGTGCATGGAAAATCTAGTTTATAGGAAAATCCTTTGTTTATGTTTTGTATCCATACACCAGCCCCTGAACTTAATTTGCTACAAGAGCCATCAAAATCTATTTTCCAAGGTATTTCAATCTTATTTTCATTTTCTTTCTGTTGTTCAAGGCTGCTAAAGTTTGAACTATTATGTACTTGAGTTGAGGGCAAATTTGACTGTTCTGGTGGAATGAATTATTTCTTGTTTTCCTTTTCTTGTTGTTTGATTTCATCTTCATTATATAAAATAAAGGAATCTAAATTTGAATTAATGGAATAAATAGGAGTATTGTTTGGCCTATCTATGTTACTCACCATGTATTTCATATGAGACTCCCTGTATAGTCTTCTGGTTTGGTTAAATACTGGGATGGTGGCATAGGACATGTCCATTTGAAAGCTCCCCTGAAGTTTGGCTCCCCATGATCTAGATAACAGCATGACATACTTAGGGGGAATGTCAGCTAGTACTATGTCCATAACTAGACCTTTAGCAGGAATATGTGCCAAATTGACACATAAATCTTTGATTAGGCCCAAGCATTTGACCCTGCTCGAATCAAAGGAATACAGGTCTTTATATGGTTTAGTAATTTCCAAGATTAGGCTTTCCATTACTACTTTGGGCATAATATTGTGTGAAGCACCTGAGTCTAGCATGGCATTGTGCAAGATTTTGTTATGTATATTCAAGCTAGCATAGAAGGGAGGGACAGCCCCTTCTTGGTATTTTCCTTCAACGTCAGGACGAAACAATAATTTTGGTTTATCATCTGTCAAGTTTAAAGTATCAGTGTCACTGCCTATATTCAAAGCTTTCAAAACTTGATTTTTATATACATCCTGAGCTACTAGTTCAGCTAAGGGTATGGTGATTTTGATCTTGGCAATTTCCCCTTCAAGGCTAAAAGGAACTATTGTTTTTGACATATTTACATCTGTTTTGTCATTTAAAACTCTTTCAGCAATTCTAATTTGCTGAACTTTATTTGGACTGTTATTTGGGACAGATTTTTTAGGGCCACTAGCAGAATTACTAGGGAAGCTTTTTTCAACACTTTGCTGGATGTTTTTGTCTTTATTTAGATCAGTTTTCTTGGCCACAGTGTTGGTGTTACTGGCTGTCTTTTTAGGCTGATTTTCTAAAGTTTTCCTAACATCGGTACTGGTGTTTTAGTCATTAGAAATCTCTGGGTTCCCTTTTATCCTAAGATTATATTGTTTGTGTACCTCCATGATTGCATTTTCAAACCCCAATCTATAATCTTCAGAGCCCTCATGGTTGTTTTCAGTTTTTTCTGAGGAGAAGAATCCTTTTTCTTCTTCAGTGAGAAAAACATATGTCTCACTGTCAGATCCTATCAGGTTTACATGATTTTCTTCCAACCTTTCAAATTCCCCTTCCTATTCCTGATCTACATAATTTTGTTGGAAGGGAGGCCTAATTTTTTGGTCATTACCTCTTTGCCTATCTTGACTAGGATCTCTTCTGATATTTGGATTCCTATTTTTGTTTTGAGGATTGGTTTGATTCTCTCTAGGAGGCACTCTATCATTTAGATTTATCTTTTCAAGAATTCTCTCCATTACATTCACTAAGTTATCAATTTTAGTATCAAATGATGAAGTTGATGCCATTGTATCATCCCTGTATGTAACTCTTTTCTCTGCTTTTAACCTAGCTCTTTTCTCAATTAGATTTGCTTCTACACTTAAGGCTCTCCTTTGCATATCTTCTAAGGTCAAGGGGTCTCTTTCTCTTAGTTGATAGGCCATTTCTGGATCAAAGCCTTCTAGAAATTTAGCTAAGGCTAGGCCTAGTGGAGGTTTCATGTTTCGGGGAAATGCATTATACACACTATAGAATCTAGTGCAATAATCTTGGACACTTTCCCCAGTATTTCTCTTGAGGTTATTGTAATCTGAAAGTATTTGGAGAGGGTTCTTTTAAACTTCCCATTTGTTTGTGAATGTTTGATATAAAGAAGGGATATCATTTATGCTATGGAGAGCTAAGTTTTTAAACCATTTCTTGGCTTCTCCTCCTAAAATTTGGGCAAATATTCTCATCTTAATGGTCTCTTCTTCTATTTCAATGTAATCAAAATCATCATTCATTTTATCTACATGCTATTGGGTAGTAGTAGGTTCATTTCCAGTGAAATGGGAAATTTTTGATTGGTAATCATTGGGTAAGGGAACCAGAGGTTGTGGTAACACTAGTGGAGCATACCATGCTGCCATGGTAGGAAATAATGGGGGATTTACAAGAGGGAAAGTGGGATGAGTTGGAGTGCTTTGAACAGTGTCTATGTGTACAGGAGTGGAAGAAACACTTGGACCAGCAAATTGATGATGAGAAAACTTGCTATGGAAGGAGCTGAAATGATGAAGAAGCTGAGAATTAGGTGGAGTAGAAGGTGAAGCTTCTCTGCTAAAGCTCTGTTGAAAATCTGTGGTTTCAAATTCAGCTTGGTTTAAATCACTTTGAGAGTTATTTCTGAAAAGGTTCTTTGTGTGAGGTAAGTAAAAGTGAGGATCTTTCAAGACTGTGAGATTTTCAAGGACAAATCTTGTTCTTGGGATGGTCTTATCAGTAGTTGGTTTTCCAGATCTAGAAGTTTGCCACAAAATCCTATCTGGATTGTCAACTATGGTAGGAGGGTTAGGATCTAGATGGGATCTAGTATTGACCCTATGTGAAGCCAAATTTTAGTTTCCAAAATTTAGAGAGGCTGAGGTTTTTAGGACTATTTTTCAAGATTTTTCCTCTCACAGTGATTTCTATAATAGGGGACTAGGTTTCTAAACTTTGTCAGGGCTGGTTAACACAGTTCTAAGAAAATATGGATATCTAGAGGAGTAATAGGCCTATTGGGGCTAGTGGTGTCACCAGGTGGAAATTTTTAGCTTTTATGAAGGTAAAATGTTTTATGGTCCACCACCAATGGTTATTTGAAAACCAATCTGAATTTTTTTTTGGGTTTTCTGAGTTTTTTGTAGTTCTATGGTTGTGAGAGTGTCCTATACCTGATTCAACACTTAACTAAGGTGGCAAAACAAACAGAGTCTACTATATGGCTTATCAGCTGATTTCTTCAAGGTTTGATAAGGGTTTCTTAGAATCCTAAGGGTTACTTAGATTGTCACTGATTCAGACAGGTCCTATCATGATTACCATTATGCTGGCAGTGCTTGAAGAAAACTATAGCTCACTTGAATGAATACTGATTGTCTTGTTAGGGACTTTTACTCAAAAAGGTCCCACCGTGATCGCCATTATGTTGGAGTGGCAATGAGATGGAAAATTCACTGGATATTCTTTGATTTACTGAGGGTATAAAGAGTTTTAAGAGGTATTTATGCATTTATGTACTTAGAAGTCCCACCGTGATCGCCATTACGTTGGGGTCCTGTGATTTAGCAGATTGGCATACTAAATGACAAGGCAACATCAGAACCAATATTTAGAGCTCTAGGACCTAGAATTCCTAGTTTTAGAGAGGGATCTCTCAATTGTTTGCAAAGATATGGCTTGTTTTCTTATAAAAGGTTGATTTTAGGCTATTTATTAAGCATGATTTTGTTTGATTGTTTGTGGGACATGATGATATAGGCAGCATAGATAGGAAAGGGAAATATCTAATTCATTGGGAAACGGAGTCAAGTAGAAGTTGTAACAAGTTTGTAGATGAATCGGGGATATCAAAGGGAAAATCTAACTTGGCCAGTGGATCTACAAAGTCTTTCAGGTGAAATGAAATGGACATCAAAGGTTTAGAGTGAAAAGTAGAACTAAGGGCAATTAAGAATCCTTAATTATATGTACTCTTCAACAAAGGGACTTAAAACATTATTTAAAACATGAAGAAGCATTCCATAGACAGTGCTAACCATAAATTCTAGAAACCACACTTCAGGAAAAAACAATTTCGAGACAAACTTTTCAAATGAAATCTAGGAGTCAGGGAACGCTCTATTTCATCCAAAGATTTCACTTTCAAGGATAAGAAAACATTAAAGATTTACAAATAACTGCATTCATAGAAGAGGGAACTCCTAAAAATATTTGATTACAGCTATAAATACCTTCAAAACACTTATTTAAGCAAGAACAAAGGGTATGATCAAAGCAAACCTCTTTGGCAGACTGTTGGACGGATAAGTCATTCTTGCGGACAAGACAGACCTCCCAAGTGTCCTACGGACAACTAGCAACAAACGGACAAATAAAAAATATTTTCTCTAGATATTTTTTAACATGGAATTAATTATAATAGGGTTTTAGAAACCTACTTGTAGTCCAGTACTGATCTTCTTTCCAGTGGCTTGAAGAAAGTTATCGTCAAGAATTTGCAATCACAAACACAAGGAAAGATCAAAAGCATCTGTATAGTAAATCAATTCATGAATAAAAAATATATCAAGATGATCAAGGAATTCAAGAAATGAGAAAATTAATTAAATAACCCATTAAGAAAACAATATCCATTTGTATTAACTTAAATAAAGAAGATCCTTACAACCATGTCTGCCTTGATGTCATACAGGCCTTCCTGGGGTCCGAAACAGGCGTTTCCTTTACTCTGAAAAGCCTTTCACTCTCTCAGATAAAACCACATGGGTGTGTAATCATTCCCATGTAATGATTGGCTATGAGAGTATGAGTCTCTACAACATTTCTCCTAAAAAATTCTCCAAGTCTAACTCACTAACTCCCAACTATATCTAACCTTTGAAGCTGCACTATGGCTTCAATTTATAGGAAAAGAGAGGAGGTTATGTTTCCCCCTAAGAAGGGATAGAATTCTCTTTTGAAGGGATTGGGCTCCACAAATCGAGGGGTAGGCTCCCATAATGGAGGAATGAACATACATGATAGAGTGAACCTTCGACCGGATAACTTCTTCTAGAAGCTTCCAGATTTGACTGTTGGGCTTCTCAATGTTACTTTCCGCCTTTGTTTTACCTTTTACAAGGGTTTTCACCTTTAATGAATAAAAATTTCATTTAGCTCCACATGATTTAGAGAAAAAAAGTGTGGAACCACAGGCAATGTTAAGAGAAAGTGCGGTACAAGTGTTTTTAAGACTTTTATGAAATTTTCTCTTAATTTCAAGGCTTGAATTTAGGAACTTTGATGTTGTAGACTTATAAGGGAGTACTAAACATTGCTATGACACCTTAGCAGTAAAAATCTCTCAAAGTGTGAAGTCTCGAGAGCATTCAAGATGGATGTGCTTTATCATTTCAAGGATTAGCCTCGTGGACACCCCGCCTAACCCCGTAAAAAAAAATTCAACAAAAAATATATATATATATATATATATATATATATATATCATCATATAACCAACTCAGGGATGGTCAACGCGAATGGAGACAAATGTTTGCAGATGAATCGTTTGTTTCACTATCCTCTTGAACACATAATGAAATTTCAGATGGTCTGGTGACAATTTCCCTAAGCTAATACCCAGAAACCAGTTGAAGACTTTCAATATGGTTTGATTAATTGATAGGAAAAGTATTTCCCAACCCAGGTAGAAGTGTGACAAAAAGTGTTTTGTTCAAGAGTGGTATAATGCTTTTACAAATCAAAGTGTAACAAATGAATCTGTTTTCTCTCTGTTCCCCCACCATTTCTGGCAAGTACCTCTTTATTTTTTGACAAGCTTGAGGAGGATAATATTTTCTTGTTTATAAGCTCATCCTTCGGATGAGTCCAACTTAGTTTAAAATCGAACCCTAAGAAGGAGTGGTCCGCTCCTGTTTGAAATTAACAGGTCCTTTACTGTTAAAATTTAACGAGTCCAGTATAGGAGAAACTCAGTGTTTTTCATTTTTAGGGAGTTAGAAGAAAAAACTTAAGAAAACTCCACGGGTGTAATTTTTTGTAAATTTAGTCTCTCAGGCCTGAGAAAGGATAAAATAATGCGAGAGAGAACTCTATTGACCATGATTATTCAACGTATACCTTTTTTGTAAATAGTTCATTTCAGTTCGGAAAAGGAGTAAACTTATACTGAAGGGACGACCATTCATTTCCTTTAACAAGTTTGAATAGTCAAGTACTCGGCAATATTTTCATTTTTAGAGAGTCTGAAAAGGGCTTAAAAGAGGACTCCAAATTTCGCTTTTTCGTAAGTTTTAACGTGTTCGAAAAAATGTACTCATGGTTTTCTCTTTTTCGTATGTTTTAACGAGTTCGAAAAAGGGATAAAAATGTACTCCTGTGGCCGAATTTAAATTTAATTTACGAGCAGGAAAAGACGGAAAGAACTCGGCATTTTCATGTGTTTTACAAGAATGAAAGATAGCAAAATAATCTCGAGATTTTCATGAGTTTAACGAGTCTTGAAAATAATAACCAAAATCAACTCAAGATAGGTTTCATTTTTTACAAAAGCTTGAAACAGAGAAAAACTATGCTTCAGATAGGTTTGCTTCATTTTTACACAAGCCTGAAACAGAGAGATCTGTACTTGAAAAAGGTTTGTTTCATTTTTGCACAAGCTTGAAACAATGGAAAAATCATGCTTGAAAGTAGTTTCATTTTTAGACAAGCTTGAAATGTAGGAAAACTATGCTTAAGAAAGGGTTTGTTTCATTTTTACACAAGCTTGAAACAAATGAAAAATCATGCTTGAGATAAGTTTGAATGCCCCCTAAGCGTAACTTGCTACAGCACATGCCCCCCAAGCTTCATTGCATTCAACTAAGTACTAATAGCTGGATGAAATGAAGGTTCATTTACGAGATGAGATGAAAGACTCGACTTGACAAGAGAGGATTTGTTTCATTTTTTAACGAGGTTGATACAGGAAAAGAACAATCCTCATACCTGATTCATTTTTTAACGAGGTTGACTTAGTAACAGGAACTTTCCTCTTGGTGACCTGTTTCATTTTTTAACGAGGTTAACACAGTAAAAGAACTATCCTCATAAACTACTATTTCTAATCTACCTACATAACCTACTGATTCATTTTTTAATGAGGTTGACACAGGAAAATAACTGTCCTCATGGGTTTGTTTCATTTTTTAACGAGGTTGACACAGTAAAAGAATTGTCCTCATATATACTCTCTACAATCTACATATATAGCCTAGTGATTCATTTTTTAATGAGGTTGACACAGGAAAAGAATTGTCCTCATGGGTCTGTTTCATTTTTTAACGAGGTTGACACAGTAAAATAACTGTCCTCATGGGCCACTGATTCATTTTTTAATGAGGTTGACACAGTAAAAGTAACTTTGCTCATAAACTTGTTTCATTTTTTAACAAGGTCGACACAGTAAAAGGAAATCTCCTCATCAGACTGCTTGATCATGGCTTCCAAATAAAAGAAACACATGTCAAGAGACGCATCTCGATCATGGCTTCCAGGAGGTATTCATCAGATGGAAGAATAGTTCTCTAAAAGGAACACATGTCAAGGGACTCAAAAGGGATAAGAACATCACGTTCAAATAATCCCATAGAGTTTTCCATGTCAATTACTGGATCTAAGTCAAAGGAAGTCAAGCAAACAATGAGAGGCTCGCTTGCATCGGTAACTAAGAACATGGGACTAGTTGCCACATAATTAACCCGTGGCGGGGTAGATACCACTTTAGTATAAGGAACATTTAGGGGTGTTAGATTTTTGGTAGTCAAATCAAGATTAGTGAATGAAAGTTGGTCAACAGTCACTATGTTTCCATTGTGAGGGAAAGACAACACGTGAAAGAGTGTCGATACGACAGCTTTCATTGCATAGACATAGTCTCGCCCAAGGAGTAAATTGAAATCCAAGGGGCCTCAAACTACTATAAGATCAATACAGGCCTCCCAAGTGTCCTACAGACAACTAGCAACAACCGAACAAATAAATACTACTTTCTCTAGATTTAGTCTTAGAATTATCTATAACAGGTTTTGGAAACCTACTTGTTATCCAGCGCTAATCTTCCTTCCTATCACTCTGAGTGTCCCATCGCTCCGAATATATCTCCTTTCAGGACCTGCAATCAAAAACACGAAAGAATCAGAAGCACCTGGATGATATAGATTAATTCATAAAATATAAACCTATCTTGATGATGAAGGAATTCAAGAAATGAGACAGTTAATTAAACAAGCCATTGATAAAACATTATTAACTAGCCACTTAATTTAACAAGCTCATTGAGAAAATAATATTCATTTGTATTAACTTAAATAAAGAAGAGCCTTACAACCGTGTCCACCTTGATGTCATACAGGCCTTCCCGGGGTCCAGAACAGGCGTTTCCTTTACTCTAACAAGCTTTGTGCTCTCTCAGCTAAAAGCACATGGGTGTGTAATCATTCCCATATAATGATCAGTTAAGAGAGTATGAATCTCTACAACATTTCTCCTCAAAAATTCTCAAAGTCTAACTCCAATTCTCAAAGTCTCCATCTAACCTTTGAAGCTGCACTATGGCTTCAATTTATAGGAAAAGAGAGGAGATTATGGTTCCCCTTAAAAAGGAATATAATTATATTTTGAAGGGATTGGGCTCCATAAATCAAGGGGTGGGCTCCCATAATGGAGGAATGAACATACATGATAGAGCGAACCTTCGACCGGATAACTGCTTCTAGAAGCTTCCAGATTTGACTGCTGGGCTTCTCAATGTTACTTTCCGCCTTTGTTTTACCTTTTACAAGGGTCTGCACCTTTAATGAATACAAAGTACATTTAGCTTCGCATTATTTAGAGCAAAAAAGTGCGGCACCACAGACAATGTTAAGAGAAAGTGCAGTAAAAGTGTTTTTAAGACTTTTATGAAATTTTCTCTTAATTTCAAGGCTTGACTTTAAGAAATTTTATTTTGTAGACTTCTAAGGGAGTACTAAAAATTCATGGTGAAAAATTTTAGTGTAACAAATTTACCCCTAAAGTGTGAAGTCTGAGAGCATTCGAAGAGTGATTTGCTTTATCATTTCAAGGATTAGCTTGTGGACACCCCAGTCAGAACCCTGAAAAAACATTCAATGCAAAACATATATATATATATATATATATATATATATATATATATATATATATATATATATATATATATATATATATATATATCATCGCTGAGGTAGGTATTCCCATGCTTAGATTAAAAATAACTAAACTTATTCTAATACATAAATGATTTTAATATTGCATCAATAGTGTAGACACAGCATGGACGTAGCCATCTGTAATGAATAGTCTACTTCATAATGACTAATAAAACTCCTCGCAGCGTGGATGGTGGAAACTAGATCCAGGGTCTTGATTTCTGCTTCCCGAACTAGTACGATTCTATCCATGCGATTAAATGTGTTGAAGTAAAACATGGTAGAAACCACTTGATTACCAATCAATGATGTGAACTGTTAACAAGTGTGAGAGAAACCACCAATAATGAAAATGGCTCTCAAAGTACTCAGTACAATCCATGAAATGTGAATACATCTGAAATTGAGAGGTCCTTTAATGTTAAATTTTAACGAGTCCAGTATAGGAGAAACTCGGTGTTTTTCATTTTTAAGGAGTCAGAAGAAAAAAATTAAGAAAACTCTACGGGTGTAATTTTTCGTAAATTTTGTCTGTCAGGCCCAAAAAAGGATAAAATATGCGAGAGAGAACTCTATTGACCATGATTAGTCAACGTATACCTTTTTCGTAAATAGTCCATTTCAGTTCGAAAAAGGGGTAAAATTATACTGAAGGGACGACCATTCATTTCCTTTAATGAGTTTTAATAGTGAAGTACTCGACAATATTTTCATTTTTAGAGACTCTGAAAAGGGATTAAAAGAGGAATCTAGATTTCGATTTTTCGTAAGTTTTAACAAGTTCGAAAAAATGTACTCATGGTTTTCTCTTTTTTGTAAGTTTTAACGAGTTCGAAAAAGGGATAAAAATGTACTCTTGTGGTCGACTTTCAATTTAATTTATGAGCGGGAAAAGATGGAAAGAACTCGGCATTTTCATGTGTTTTACGAGAATGAAAGATAGAAAAATAATCTCGAGATTTTCATGAGTTTAACGAGTCTTGAAAATAACAACTGAAATCGACTCAAGATAGGTATTTTTACAAAATCTTGAAACAGAGAAAAACTATGCTTCAGATAGGTTCATTTCATTTTTACACAAGCTTGAAATAGAGAGAACTATGTTTTAAAAAGGTTTGTTTCATTTTTGCATAAGCTTGAAACAAAGGAAAAATCATGCTTGAAAGTAGTTTCATTTTTACACAAGCTTGAAATGTAGGAAAACTGTGCTTAAGAAAGGGTTTGTTTCATTTTTACATAAGCTTGAAATAAAGGAAAAATCATGCTTGAGATAAGTTTGAATGCCCCCCAAGCATAACTTGCTAGAGCACATGCCCCCCAAGCTTCATTGCATTCAACTAAGTACACTATTGGTTACTAAAAGATGGATGGAATGAAGGTTCATTTACGACATCAGATGAAAGACTCGAATTGACTAGGAGAGGATTTGTTTCGTTTTTTAACGAGGTTGACACAGGAAAAGAACCATCCTCATGGTGACATGTTTCATTTTTTAAGGAGGTTGACATAGTAAAAGGAACTATCCTCATAAAATACTATTTCTAATCTACCTACATAACCTACTGATTCATTTTTTAATGACGTTGACACAGGAAAAGAACTGTCCTCATGGGTCTGTTTCATTTTTTAACGAGGTTGACACAGTAAAAGAATTGTCCTCATATCTACTCTCTACAATCTACCTACATAACCTACTGATTCATTTTTTAATGAGGTTGACACAGGAAAAGAACTGTCCTCATGCTTGATTCATTTTTTAGCGAGGTTGACATAGTAATAGGAACTATCCTCTAACCAACTGATTCAATTTTTACGAGGTTGACACAGTAAAAGGAACTTTCCACTTGGCCCACTGATTCATTTTTTAACGAGGTTGACACAGTAAAAGGAACTATCCTCATTAATCACTGATTCATTTTTAAATGAGGTTGGCACAATAAAAGAAAAATCCTCTTGGGCCACTAATTCCTTTTTTAATGAGGTAGACATAGTAAAAGGAACTCTCCTCACCAGACTGCTTGATCATGGATTCCAAATAAAAGAAACACATGTTAAGGGATGCATCTCGATCATGGCTTCCAGGAGGTTTTCATCAGATGGAAGAATAGTTCTTTGAAAGGAACACATGTCAAGGGACTCAAAAGGGATAAGAACATCACGTTCAAATAATCCCATACAGTTTTTCATGTCAATTACTGGATCTAAGTCAAAGGAAGTTGAGCAAACAGTGAGAGGCTCGCTTGCATTGGTAACTGAAAACATGGGACTGGTTACCACATAATTAACCCGTGGCGGGGTAGATACCACTTTAGTATAAGAAAAATTTAGGGGTGTCGGATTTTTGGTAGTCGAATCAAGACTAGTGAATGAAAATTGGTCAACAGTCATAATGTTTCCATTGTGAGGGAAAGACATCATGCGGAAGAGTGTCGATACGACATCTTTCATTGCATAGACATGGTCTCGACCAAGGAGTAAATTGAAATCCAAGGGGCCTCAAACTACTATAGTATCAATATAGACAGTTTTACCTTCCAAAGTAATAGAAAACTTAGGAAGGATCCCTAAATGTTCACTAATGGTTCTGTTAAAAGCTTTCAGATTCTGCATAACAAGCACAAGCTGAGGGGAACCCAAATATTTCCAAGAAGTTGAGGATAAAATACTAACAGAAGCACCTTCATCTACATGTGTGCGGCATATATTATTATGAAAAGCCTGCACAATGATTTGGAAAGGGATGGAAAAAGGAAGACGAATTTCTGTCAGTCTATTCCAATCAAAGGAAAAGACCTCTGTACTTGGAGGGGGATCTGTAGGAACAGGTGTAATTCTCCTTGGCATAGAAGAATCTGATGTAACAAGAAGAACCTGAGCGGTATGAATTTCACTCTCTTCAGGGAGAGTGGGATCGACTGAATGTGAAATTGAGTTGACCACTTGATCAACTAATGGATCATCAACCTGAGTGATATCAGTTTCACTCTCTAATGGAAGGGTGGGATTGACTATACTTGGAATTAGATCAATCAATCCGTCAGTTGACGGTAGGTTGGGAGAAATTTTACGGTAACCAGTTGGAAGTTCTTGCTATGGAACAGGAAGGTTTTCCAACAATTTTGAGGCTTCATCCATGTGAGGGAAAATGTGAGTTTGATGACTCCCTTTGCATAACCTACAATGAAACCTAACTTTACCCTTTTTCCCAGGAACTTTACTATCACTGGTTGATGGATCAATGGAAATTTGATGAGATTTTTCTAACCATACTTCCAAGACCTTAGGAATACCAGGACAATTGATAGGGAAGTGGTCACCCTTACAAAGCTTGCAAGGGAATTTGGGTTTACGATGCATGGTGGAGTTTTCCTCAACACTACTAACACTTACAACCACAGTTGACTGGTTGAATTCTTTCTTATTTTTCGTCTTCTTCTTCTTCCCTCTCTTCTTCTTCTTAGCCAACTGGTTACTAGCGTCAAGTATTTTACCAAGCGAAGAGGAAGAAAGGGAGGAAGATATATTGGGTGAAGGAGGTAAAGGGTCAACAGAAGGTTGGTGATGTTGAGATGGTGAACTCTGTTGAGGTGAAGCATCCGATTGAGGTGTAACAATTGGAGTATTCGGGGCCAACAAAGTTGAAAATAACCATATCAGTAAACCTATTGTAAATCCAGGTAATGACAATGTAGCCATATAAGGAGGACCAACATTTCCAAAGCAAGGAAAATTACTAGGATTCTTAGTAAGAGGGGTTCCTTGGTTGGTAAATTCCAGAACAGTTGCCATTATATTCAACTTCAGTGAATTTTATTAACAATTTTAAAACTAAAATTAACAATTCACAATTCACACCTAACAATTAAAATTCACAAATCACACCTATGGTCTCTAAAAGTAAAAACAAACAAATGAACACGCGCTATCAAATCCAGGAGTCAAACCACACACAAACAGTAAATTATTGCACTAAAAACACTAGTTGGTGATGAAATACAATGTCGTAGAATTTTAATGCAGAAATGGTGGTTGGAAAAGTTACCCCGACAACCTGCTTAATGAAACAGATCGGTGCAAGTTTCTCCACTATGCCATCTTGAGTGAAGAGAACCCTCCGGAGAGTCCAAGTGAGTCTAGTCGATGTTTTCTCCAGGTACAGTGGGAACTTCCCTCCACCGTCACCTTGGGAAAGAATCCTAAAGTTTATGGCCACTAAGGTCACCAACAGGAACAAATATACCTGGGGGAAACAGTCTACGATCCGATACACACGTAAGGGCAGAGTAACAAAGCTCAATCCCCTTGAAGGCTCCTTGACATAATCCAAGGTTTACCGACAAGTGACCCCAGGCTCCTCGACAATGGTCAATCCGAGGTTTACCGTTGTTAATATGTTTATATCTTCTATCGTTCCCAAAGAGGAAGGATTGATTACCTCACTGGTTCTAATATGATCTCATGCTTGACTCCTTTAGGAGGAGCTTCCCAGAGCATACATGCTACTATTGGAATTTTCCTACCGCAAGATTGACTACTTGTTTGTTTTAACTGTTTTGGAGAGTTAAATAAAACCTATTCCAAGACACTAGCCTAAGCTATGTTGGTGGAAAGATCCCTAAAAATGTAAAAATTACTAGATGAATTTTATTAAGCATTGTGTTATTTAAGCTGCTATTACTCAAAGTGTAAATGGATATGAAACCAATGGTGTTATGACCTGACCCAAAACTGAATGCAATCGAATATGATAATGTAATATTTTCAATTCGATGAATCCTAATTAAAGTAAGGAGAGAGTTTCCATTCACTTCCAACAATGCAAAAAATTGATCAATAAGAGAAAATATAAAAAATTCTCTAATGCACTAATTTCATCAAGAAAAACTAATTCTAATCAATTCCATTTTTATTTTTATGTTTTTAAAACAAGCATAAAAACATGTAAATTCAAATTTAAAGAAACGGATCTAAATCTACGATTGATTTTTCAGAATGTAAACTATGCAGTTGTAATCTATGCACAAATCACTTGAAAAGTATGCAAATGTAATCTATGCACATTTTTCATTCATATTCTGAAAATGAGAATTCTAATTATGCAAATGTGATCTATGCAAGAGAATTCTCAAACAAAGTATGATTCTAATGTAATCCAAGAACCAATCAAGCGTAAGTAAAGAAAATTCGGCGAGAGTTTCGAAGATAAAAAAATAAAAACACTCAAAAGCGATTAACACTCAGACACAATTTAGCCCCCCCGGCGAATGAGGGGGAATTGTTTTTGCAAAAGCAAAAGCAAAAAGATGCAAAATTTTTAAGAGATTGAGACAAACCTTGAAGTAATGACCAAAGGAAATCAAATTAATAATTTCTCAAAAAAGAATATTCAAAACACCCAATTAACTTAACGGAGACTGATGAGATTGTAAAATTGCTGAAGGAAATTCACACAAGGCTTTCTGACAGAAAATACATGTCTGGGTATACACTGAGCATCTAAAAAACTGATCCAGAAAAGATAATTTTAAGGTTTTCTAAAAATTTTCACAGGGTCCGCAGGTTTGAGTGTAAACAGGTGCGGTCCCACACTGTTTATACAAGAAAAGAGCGGAGATGACTACACTATTTCTAAAAGAAAAGTGCGGGTACCAGAAAACTAAAAGAAAAATAAAAAACTCGAAAGAAATTTTCAGGGATTCTGCGGGAATAAATTACCCAAGCTAGTATCAATCAATCAAAATCAGAAAAATAGTTTCAAAAATCAAAAATAAAAGAAATCGTAGTTCAAGATCCATTCCCTAGTTGAGTCACCATTTTGTTGGACGGATAAGTCGTTCTTGCGGACAAGACAGACCTCCCAAGTTTCCTACGGACATCTAGCAACAAATAGCCAAATAAAAAATATTTTCTCTAGATAATATTCAATTCATTAATTAGCTATAATAGGGGTTTTGAAGACCCACCTGTAGTCCAGCGCTATTTGTAATAATCTTCTTTCCAGTTGCTTGAAAGAGTCCTCTTCAAAGATCTGCAATCACAAACATGAAAAAATCAATAGCACCTGTATAGGATAAACTAATTCATGAGTTATATATCTATCAATATGATCAAGGAATTCAAGAAATGAGTAAATCAATTAAATAACTCATTGATAAAACATGATAAACAAGCTACTTAATTAAAGAACTCATTGAGAAAACAGTATTTATTCGTATTATCTTTGATAAAGAAGAGCCTTACAACCATGTCCACCTTGATGTCGTACAGGCCTTCCTAGGGTCCGGAACAGGCGTTTCCTTTACTCTGACAAGCCTTACACTCTCTCAGCTAAAGCACATGGGTGTGTAATCATTCCCATATAAGGATCAACTATGAGAGTCTGAATTTTTATAGCATTTCTCCTCAAGAATTCTTCAAGTCTCACTTCAATTATCAAAGTATCTATCCCTTGAAACTGAACCAAAGCTTCAATTTATAGGAAAAGGAAAGTGGTTACATCTCCAAAATGGAAGGGATAGAGTCCCCTTATCAAGGGGTAGGCTCCCATAATGGAGGAATCAACATACATGATAGAGCAAACCTTCGACCAGATAACTGCTTCTAGAAGCTTCCAGATTTGATTGCTGGGCTTCTCAATGTTACTTTCCACCTTTGTTTTACCTTTTACAGGGGTCCTCACCTTTAATGAATAAAAATTTCGTTTAGCTCCACATGATTTAGAGCAAAAAAGTGCGGCACCACACGCAATGTTAAGAGAAAGTGCGGTATAAGTGTTTTTAAGACTTTTATGAAATTTTATCTTAATTTCAAGGCTTGACTTTAGGAACTTTGATGTTGTAGACTTATAAGGGAGTACTAAAATTTCATGGTGACAATTTTCACTGTAACATCAAGAAATGAGACAATTAATTAAACAAGCCATTGATAAAAAATAATTAACCAGCCACTTAATTTAACAAGCTCATTGAGAAAACAATATTCATTTGTATTAACTTAAATAAAGAAGGGCCTTACAACCGTGTCCGCCTTGATGTCATACAGGCCTTCCTGGGGTCCGGAACAGGTGTTTCCTTCCCCAGTGGAGTCGCCATTTTTTTGGACGGATAAGTCATTCTTGTGGACAAGACAAACGTCCCAAGTGTCCTACGGACAGCTAGCAACAAACAGACAAATAAAAATTATTTTCTCTAGATATTGTTTGACATGGAATTAATTATAATAGGGTTTTAGAAACATACTTGTAGTCCAGTGCTGATATTCTTTCTAGTGGCTTGAAGAAAGTTGTCGTCAAGGATCTGTAAACAATGGTACTTTAAAGGGAGACTTCAGAAGTAGTTTTCAAGTGACAACAAGTAGGTAGGGAAAACCATAAATCATTCTTGAGACCAACTATTTGAACTATTTTTGAAATAAACAAGAACAAGGGTTGAAGAGGGAAATTAAGAATTCTCTATAACGCCTTAGCAGAGGAAAACATAAAACAGTGGAGAGTAAACAGGTCTAAGGTGCTTCTAGGATACATTTCTTAGCCTAAACGTTTTACTCTACTGTAGTAAGAAATGATGAAACAGAATGGAAAATAAGAAAAAGATTAACAGATTAGAATACTTCACCAACAGCCAAGCTCATGGATCCAATGACAGAGCTTTCTCCATTAACAAACAGGTCAAAACATCCACAGGTTCCTGAGCATCAAATTTCTTTCAACTTCAACAAAACTATGTATTACTTCAAAGAGTCTGTTAGAGTCAGCCTTTGCAGCCTTCCTTCAGTGATCAAACATGCTCTTACAAAGTGATTTTAAGGTGTCAAGGTCAAATTTTGTCATTTCAATGAGTCTTCAAGCAAAATTTGGTCACTAGGCATTAGGTCTAGGGTTTGTTTTCACTCTTTTCAAATTTGTCCAAATGTCGGTCCATGTCACCATTCAGCTGAGTGTACCATTATTCAGAGGGTTTTCATCATCATGTCAAGTTCCATTGGGTCATTTTACAGCTTGTTCATGCTTCAGTTGTGCCTTGGTAAGGTCCATTTCCCTCTCCTAGGGTTTTGGAGGTAATTTCTCTTGGATGGTCAAATCATCAAAAAAAATTGTATCCTGATGTTCACACACCTTCCCCTATCCTTAATATACCTTATTAAACACTTCCCATCACTGAGATCCCCCAAATTCCTTATTTTTCCACAAACCCTAGTTTCTTGCCACAACTTGGCAATTTTCTAGGCTAGGCCTGTGTTTTGCCCTTTTGGACCCCTTCCTCTCACTCAATCTCTGCGATTCCACTTTCCCCTGCTTCCTAACATCCCTCCCTACTTCCCAAAATTTCCCCAAGAATTTAGAATCCCCTTATCCCCTTCATTTCGCTTCATTTCGACAAAATTCCTTGTTTCACACATCGGGGTAAGTTTCACTCAAAATATGTTTCAGAGCAATAAAAGATGAATTTTGGAAAACTGAGAGAGGTTTTTGTCCAAAACATGCCAAGGAAGAAAAACCTCCTTCAATTTTTACACAAGTATCATGGTTTTATAGAAATGTCAAAAATACCATTGCCTCAGGAGAATTGAATGCACCTCTGAAGTGACCTTGGGAAAATCAAGATTTATCCTAGCATGGTTGGCCAAATAACTTTCATGATGATTCAAATGCTAACTAGACAAAAATATCTTTCCAATGAGCTATCATGAGCTCAATTTGGAGTTGAGGAAGACCTTCAAAAGTTGACTGCAACAGCGCTCTGCCTTGAGGCAGCCTCATTCTGCTCATTTTGACTAGTGTTGGGAGATTTGATTTTTGATAGGGTAAATGAAATCCAAAATGCATAATTCCACTTGTGTTGGAAATTAGACTCCAATAGCTTTCCAACGAACTATCACACATCCGATTTGGACACCGGGAAGGCCTCCAAACGCTTCCTACAAAATGCACTATGTAGCTACTCATAGAAAAGTGCGCGCTACCCATACAGGAGGGGCGCTACCCACTTGAGGGGCGCTACCCACTTAACCTCCTCAGCCTGTGTAAAATAACAAGGGAGCTACCCACTTGAGGGGCGCTACCCACTTGAGCAGGGGCGCTACCCACTTAGCAACAGAGCCCAGAAATTTGTGTTTTGCGCCTAGTTTTGATTCAAATCGACTCCAGCAAATTGCAAACAGGTTTTTATCATTGCTCAGTAGATTTTTATCATGCTTGTGATGAATTTGATGTTGGGAAAGAGGCCACATTTGGAGAAGAATATATAAACCCTACATTCACATGCAAAATAATTCCTCAAGGGTTTTTGGAAATATATGGACAGTTTTGTGAAAAGTTTGAAAACTCTTGAATGCTAAATGTGCTCATACCTTGGCACGTTATGTACATGATCCTCACGCCCTCAGTTATCATTTTATCACTGCTGTCATTCCCTTTCATGTTTTTGCACAATTTCATGTTGACTAGTCTATAGCCACCATCACCCTAATCTTATCACTATTGCCATCACCATAATATTGCCACTGTCATGGCCATTTGTGTCACTATGGTTATTGTCATGATCTCCCTATTCTCCAGTTCATAAAACACAGTCCCATAATTGTTGCCCCATTGACAAATTTTGGCCATCATTATAAAATTATACCATACATCTGCATTTGGTTTTCATTTTTCAAACTCACTTATGATCGAAACAGTGATAGTTTTTATGCCATTAAAACAGAGTCATCCTCATTATGATTTTGTTTTCCTGTGATGCTTGGGTACATGGGTGATATCTATTGGGTTTTGAACATACATTAAAACTTTGCTTTCACTGCACCTATATCAACACACATATTGCAGACAACTTGTTTTCAAAACCATGTCAGAGACGGATTCAGTTTATGAGCAAGGATATGAGCAGGACAGTGACTCAATCGTTGAGGTTGATGTACTGAGATGGAGCATAGCAGTGCACCAATAGTGGTAACATATCAGAGAGGCCACAGAGCTTTGTTTGCAGCATCACGATGAGTACTATCTCCACCCGGGGTGGAAGGGGTCTCGTTGACTTCATCAGCAGCGCGAGTACTATCTCCACATGGCGTGGAAGGGGTCTTGCCTTCTTCATCAGCATAGGTACATTCACAGGATCATGATAGAGACAAAGACATGCTTCGTCACATGAAAGGCCATTATTGGGCTCGCATGCATGTCTGCAAAGCGAGAATGAAGATTCTGAAGAGGAGGTTGAGCGAAGCGCTAAAACGGCGGAAAAGGCCCGATCCACTCCGGATTTTGGCCGAGGCTTCGTTGGCTGGGCAAGATACATGATGGAGGGTCTTCGCTCCGAATTTGAGCAAATTCGGAAAATTTTTTGTCATTTTGAAATATTTTGGTCTAAAAACAGGTTTTTCAGTTAAGCGGGTAGCGCGCCCATATGCTCACTTTTTTTCGGGACACTTGCTGAAGGAAATCTTTGCATTTTTGGATTTTTCATGGTAATTTATGCATCCTCAGGCATTTCCGAAGCATTTCATCAGATTCTGGATGGTCAAAAAGCTCAAAAACACCATGAAAACCACCTTGCTGCCACCTTTTGCACCAGCAGGAAGTACTTCTGGGAGAATGAAGTTTTGGAGGGGCAAATGAGCTCCAAATTGAGAAATTCTACTTGGGTTGGATAGCCAACATCTAGGGCTTTCCAAAGAGCTATCATGAGCTCAATGTGAATGCCGGGAAGTGCCTCAAAATCAGGCTGAAAGGCGCGCTACCCACTCAGTTCAGGGGCGCTACCCACTTAAATTTTTGGCTGAATTTTCAACTTCCAGCTCAGAATTTCGGCCAGTTGGGACCAGTTTTGCTTGTGGATGAAATTTTTGGGTTTTCATGATGTAAATTGATGGTTGACATGTAAATTTGGCTCATTTTTACCTATTCTAGAAGATTCACTCTCAAAAAGGTGAAAATCATGTAAATGAATCAGTTTCCACTCTTTTAGAGGCAAGTTGTTAGCTGCCTAGATTTTAGTTCCTTGATTAGAAATTGGTTGAAACTGATCCCTGAAGAAGGAATTCGACCCCTAGAGGCATGGGAAGGGGTTAGGATGCTCTATATGATGTAATTTCTCAATCATTTTCATAAGTTGGATAGGTTGGACTCTTGGGAAACTTTGGCACACATTGTACATATTTTTCATATTTTGGCTAAGGAAAGATCAGAGGTTTTGCAGCACCTGTTGGGATTCTTGTGGCTTTCTGTTCTTAATGGTGTTTTCTCTCAGTTTATTGTAAGTTCCTTCATGTTTGATGTATGCCATTTCTCACTTATGCTTCTTAAATTAAATGAATGAGTAGATGAGGTTGAATCCATTGTTCACAGTGCTCCGCCTTTGAATTCATTTAATTTTACATGTTTTCGCCTGTTTGAGAAGGATCCATGTTCATCCTTGCCCTTTTCAGCTCCCTTTCATTCTGATCTATCCATATATCCAATCAAAAGCATTAATACTATTACCTACCTCGCCCCAACTTGAAATCTGCAAAGATCTGACCTTATCCCCGGACCCAAAATTGTTTTTTCCCATTTCTCCAACGAAAACCCAAAAAATCAAAATCAAACATTCCTATCTCTTTACTAGCCTAAAATCAGCATTCATTTTTCATTATAAGTCATCTCAGCCCCTCTGAAAACCTTTTGCCGAGATAGACCCGGAGAGAGCCCTCTCCTGTCCTCGTAGGGCTAGCTACGAGGCTGAGCGTGGTTTGATGTAGCCTTGAGTTTTACCTTATTTCAGCCTAAGGTAGATTTGAGCGCTAACATAGTGGCGACCATACTGGGGAAGAAACTGGTTTGCTTGTTAGTGTTATTTGATTTATAGCTACAGACGGAGTCTGAAGCAACGCCAGGTAGCCTTCGAACTGCTCTTGCTCTGCGAGTGCATAGTAGATAAACGCTGCTTCAGTCGATCTCCGGTCTAGCTTGTAATCGTAACACTTAACTTATAAATTGCCCCAGTACATGTATCGAGTTCAGATCTGATGGTTGATGGTGGACAACGATCGGACATAAGAAGGCTGAAATCATTCACCTGGTGACTCCAATTCAAAGTCTGGAGGACTGACTCTTTCTCTGAGAAAATGGAAGGATCTTACACAAAGTTCAGGTATCTAAAGTGGAATGGTATTCAGGATCTAGTCTGCTTTCTTGTAAATTACTTCTTCGCTGGTCTTGAAGCTGTCCTGAAAGTTTTTCAGAATTTGTTGTATGAGAAAGGTGATCAAAATCTTCACCCGACCCATTCAAAAAGTGTAAATGCTGAGTTTCCCTTTGATCCTGGTCTCCTTACTTTTCCCACATATTATGATGACTTTCTTCAGAGTGATGAGCCAGAAAACAAAACTGATCCCACAGCTCTTGTACATGCCCCTACACCTTGTAAAATTCCAGATCGGTACAAACCTCTTGTTTTACCTTCTATTCTTCATGCTTTCCCTACAAATTATGACCTATATCTACCGAGATTTGACGGTGAATGTAACAATGTCAACGCTGAGCAACATGTGCAGAATGTTGAGACTTTTCTAGATCTTTTTGAAGTTGATGAAGAAGATGTTAGTATCAGACTTTTTGCTCTTTCTTTGCAAGGCCAAGTGAAGAGTTGGTTTAAAGCCCTGCCTGATGCGAGCATTTCAGATTTCCAGAAGTTTGTCAAAGTTTTCCTTGACAGGTGGATGATCGGACAAAACTTTTTGTTGATTATAGAGGAGTATAACCAGCTGAAAAGATTTCCAGGAGAGACAGTACAACAATTTTCTTCTAGATTTAACCAAGTTTATTATTCAATGCCATTTGATATAAGACCTTCTCCTAGATCTGCTCTCTTGCACTACCCGGGTGCCTTTGATCCGGAAATGGAGTTTCAGCTGAGAGAAAAGAATATTGCAACACTTCACGAGATGCAGAACAAGGCAGTGAATGTAGAGGCTCATTTGCTGATCCGAAGGGCAAGGTTGAAGGAAGAAGAAAAGAAGAATGTTTCAGAGCAGCTGACACTTTCAGAGGAAAATCTTGATCTTTTCGTAAATGCAATAGAAGAGATGGTGCGGAAAATGACTGCAAAAAATGAAAATGACATTCAAGAAAAAGCGGCTGACCCAAAACATTTTGTTTCTGATCCCAGTTGTCATAGTGATTGTTTTATAGATCATTGTGAAGAAGAGAGAGCTGTTGATATGATGTGTATGTTTGATGATGTGTTTTATACCGATGAATTGCCTCAGTTTGATCAGTATGATGATGATTATGTTCTCCAAACAGAAGCTAATCTTGCAGACAAATCAGTAGCTAGTTTGTGCAAGGAGGAAGTTCACTTTCAGCAGCTCGAGTACAGTGATCAACCGATGCATATCAGCTATGGAAATGATGAGGAAAGTGCAGAAAATTTTGAAGTAAGTGAAGGATCTTTGCCTTTTTGTTTTGATTCGTTTCAGTTCATTAGAGATAACTTCCATGCAATCAGAAATCAAACGTCAACAAGTCTTGATCTGGATCATCTTGAGGGCAACGAAAACTTCTCATATTCAGACTTGCAGCCCCCAAAAGTCATTGATTGTCAAGTTGCAGCTGAAGACTTGGAAGTGGGCACACATGATTTAATGATTCAAGGTGACTCCGTACCTTTCTGTTTTGAATCATTTCAGCTTTGAAAGATAAATTGCATAGTAAATCTTCAGATGAGTAGCTTGTAGCATCAGATTTGCAGCCATCCAATGTGATTGAAGGTCAGATTACAGATGAAGGTGTGGAAGATGAAATACATGATTTGATGATGCAGGAAAATTCTATACCCTTTTGTTTCGAGGCATTTCAGTTTATAAGGCAGAATATTCGTAATATATCTCAAGGAAAAGAGGAACAACCAGTAGGATGTCATACAGTTTCAAGGGATACAGTGCAGCAGTCTTCTCAAGTTTTTGATGATCCTATTGCTCGTGTGTTGGATGATTTTTGTTATAAAAATTCTGCTCCATTAGCTAACCATGTGCCCGAAAAGAATGTTGATGATAATCTTATTCAAAGGTCACCTTCATTGTCTTGTTTAACAAATTGTTCATTGCATAGCACATGTCAAGATTTCCATTCATATGAGGAGATTGATGAAGGAGACTTTTGTTCTGTCTGGAATCAGCAACAGAGTTTGATTTTTCATGAATTTCAGGATCCTTTTGACAGCTTGCTGCAATCACCAAAGAAAAGCACCGCAGATGTGAGGAAAAGTTTAAGATCAAGGTATGGAGATTATCTGGACTAGAGCTATGTTTATGAAGATCCATTCGCAGTATTCTTGCAGTCATCCAGTCAATTTATGCTTTGCAAGTTTATCAGCAGTCCACTTGGTTCAAAGTTTCCATGGGAGTTGCCTTTCAGTAGTTATTTCTCGTTGTTCATAAGCAAGCATTTGGGAAGAAATCAAACAGCAGCCAGCATGCTTACATGGTTGCATTGGCTATTCCATTACACTTGATCGGGTGGTGTAAAGCACAATTAGAGTAGGTTGTATTGAATAAGCTCTACTTTGAGCATATTTCCAGTTTGTCGGTTGTGTTTAAGTATCGAGTCAGTTTTTAGTTGAGTGAGAGTCAATTTGTGTCGTCAAGTCATTAGTTTTCAGTCATGCATTTCAGTTTGAGTTTTTGATTCCATTGCCCAATGGATAAGGCACTGGTCTGCTCTCCCAAAGATCTGCCGTTCTTGGCACCTCCACGGAGATGGAGCTACCATCCCCATTGGAGCCAATGTTAGAGTCAGCTTTTGCAGCCTTCCTCCAGTGATCAAACATGCTCTTTCAAAGTGATTTTAAAGTGTCAAGGTCAAATTTTGTCATTTCAAAGAGTCTTCAAGCAAAATTTGATCACTAGGCATTAGGTCTAGGGTTTGCTTTCACTCCTTCCAAAGTTGTCCAAGTGTCAGTCCATGTTACCATTCAGCTGAGTGTACCATCATTCAGAGGGTTTTCATCATCATGTCAAGCTCCATCGAGTCATTTTACACCTTGTTCATGCTTCAGTTGTGTCTAGGTAAGGTCCATTTCCCTCTCCTAGGGTTTTGGAGGTAATTTCTCTTGGATGGTCAAATCATCGAAAAAAATTGTATCTTGATGTTCAAACACCTTCCTCTATCCTTAACATACCTTATTAAACACTTCCCATCACTGAGATTCCCCAAATTCCTCATTTTTGCACAAACCCTAGTTTCTTGCCACAACTTGGCAATTTTCTAGGCTAGGCCTATGTTTTGCCCTTTTGGACCCCTTCCCCTCACTCAATATTTGAGATTCCACTTTCCCCTGCTTCCTAACATCCCTCCCTACTTCCAAAAATTTCCCCAAGAATTTAGAAGCCCCTTATCCCCTTCATTTCGCTTCATTTCGACAAAATCCCTTGTTTCACACATCGGGATAAGTTTCACTCAAAAGATGTTTCAGAGCAATCAAAGATGAATTTTGGAAAAATGAGAGAGGTTTTTGTCCACAACATCCCAAGGAAGAAAAACCTCTTTCACTTTTTACACAGGTATCATGGTTTTAGAGAAATGTCAAAAATATCGTTGCCTCAGGAGAATTGAATGCACCTCTGAAGTGACCTTGGGAAAATCAAGATTTCTCCTAGCATGGTTGGCTAAATGACTTGCTTGATGAGTCAAAGGATAACTAGACACAAAGATATTTCCAATGAGCTATCATGAGCTCAATTTGGAGTTGAGGAAGACCTTCAAAAGTTGACTGCAACAGCGCTCTGCCTTGAGGCAGCCTCATTCTGCTCATTTTGATAAGTTTTGGGAGATTTGATTTTTGACAGGGTAAATGAAATCCAAATTGCTTAATTCCACTTGTGTTGGAAAGTAGACTCCAAGATCTTTCCAACGAGCTATCACACACACAATTTTGACACCGGGAAGGCCTCCAAAAGCTTCCTACAAAATGCACTATGTAGCTACTCATAGAAAAGTGCGCGCTACCCATACAGGAGGGGCGCTACCCACTTGAGGGGCGCTACCCACTTAACCTCCTCAGCGTGTGTAAAATAACAAGGGCGCTACCCACTTGAGGGGCACTACCCACTTGAGCAGGGGCGCTACCCACTTAGCAACAGAGCCCAGAAATTTGTGTTTTGCGCCCAGTTTTGATTCAAATCGACTCGAGCAAATTGCAAACAGGTTTTTATCATTGCTCAGTAGATTTTTATCATGCTTGTGATGATTTTGATGTTGGGAAAGAGGCCATGTTTGGAGAAGAATATATAAACCCTACATTCACATGCAAAATAATTTTTCAGGGGTTTTTGGAAATATATGGACAGTTTTGTGAAAAGTTTGAAAACTCTTGAATGGTAAATGTGCTCATGCCTTGGCACGTTATGTACATGATCCTCACGCCCTCAGTTATCATTTTATCATTGCCCTTTCATGTTTTTGCACAGTTTCATGTTGACTAGTATATAGCCTCCATCACCATATCACTGCTTCCATCACCATAATATTGCCACTGTCATGGTCATTTGTATCACTATGGTTATTGTCATGATGTCCCTATTCTCCAGTTCATAAAACACAGTCCCATACTTGTTGCCCCTTTGACAAATTTTGGCCATCATTATAAAATTATACCATACATCTGCATTTGGTTTTCATTTGTCAAACTCACTTATGATCGAAACAGTGATAGTTTTTATGCCATTAAAACAGAGTCATCCTCATTATGATTTTGTTTTCCCGTGATACTTGGGTGCATGGGTGACATTTATTGGGTTTTGAACAAACATTAAAACTTTGCCTTCACTACACCTATATCAACACACATATTGCAGACAACTTGTTTTCAAAGCCATGTCAGAGACGGATTCAGTTTATGAGCAAGGATATGAGCAGGACAGTGACTCAACCGTTGAGGTTGACGTACTGAGATGGAGCATAGCAGTGCACCAGTAGTGGTAACATATCAGAGAGGCCACAGAGCTTTGTTTGCAGCATCACGACGAGTACTATCTCCACCCGGGGTGGAAGGGGTCTCGTTGACTTCATCAGCAGCGCGAGTACTATCTCCACATGGCGTGGAATGGGTCTCACCTTCTTCATCAGTGTAGGTACATTCATAGGATCATGATAGAGACAAAGACATGCTTCGTCACATGAAAGGCCATTATTGGGCTCGCATGCATGTCTGCAAAGCGAGAATGAAGATTCTGAAGAGGAGGTTGAGCGAAGCACTAAAACGGCGGAAAAGGCCTGATCCACTCCGGATTTTGGCCGAGGCTTCGTTGGCTGGGCATGATACATGATGGAGGGTCTTTGCTCCGAATTTGAGCAAATTCGGGAAAATTTTTGTCATTTTGAAATATTTTGGTCTAAAAACAGGTTTTTCAGTTAAGCGGGTAGCGCGCCCATATGCTCACTTTTTTTCGGGACACTTGCTGAAGGAAATATTTGCATTTTTGGATTTTTCATGGTAATTTATGCATCCTCAGGCATTGCCGAAGCATTTCATCAGATTCTGGATGGTCAAAAAGCTCAAAAACACCATGAAAACCACCTTGCTGCCACCTTTTGCACCAGCAGGAAGTACTTCTGGGATAATGAAGTTTTGGAGGGGAAAATGAGCTCCAAATTGAGAAATTCCACTTGGGTTGGATAGCCAACATCCAGAGCTTTTCAACGAGCTATCATGAGCTTAATTTGGATGCCAGGAAGTGCCTCAAAATCAGGCTGAAAGGCGCGCTACCCACTCAGCTCAGGGGCGCTACCCACTTAAATTTTTGGCTGAATTTTCAACTTCCAGCTCAGATTTTCGGCCAGTTTGGACCAGTTTTTCTTGTGGATGAAATTTTCGGGTTTTCATGATGTAAATTGATGGTTGGCATGTAACTTTGGCTTATTTTTACCCATTCTAGAATATTCACTCTCAAAAAAGTGAAAATCATGTAAATGAATCAGTTTCCACTCTTTTAGAGGCAAGTTGTTAGCTGCCTAGATTTTAGCTCCTTGATTAGAATTTGTTGGAACTGCTCCTAGAAGGAGGATTTCGACCCCTAGAGGTATGGGAAGGGGTTAGGATGCTCTATATGATGTAATTTCTCAATCATTTTCAGAGGTTGGAGAGGTTGGACTCTTGGGAAACTTTTGGCACCATTGTACATATTTTTCATATTTTGGCTAAGGAAAGATCAGAGGTTTTGCGGCACCTGTTGGGATTCTTGTGGTGTTCTGTTCTTGATGGTGTTTTCTCTTTGTTTACTATAAGTTTCTTCATGTTTAATGTATGCCATACCTTTCATATGCTTCCGAAATTAAATGGATGAGTAGATGAGGTTGAATCCATTGTTTACAGTGCTCTGCCTTTGAATTCGTTTAATTTTGCATGTTTTCGACTGTTTGGAGAGGATTCAAGTTCTTCTTTGCCCTCTTCAGCTCCTTTTCATTCTGGTCTATCCGTATATCCAATCCAAATCATCAAGACTGTCACCTACCTCACCCCAACTCGAATTCTGCAAAGGTCTGACCTTATCCCCGGACCCAAAATTTGTTTTTCCCATTTCTCCAACGAAAACCCAAAAATTTGAAACAAACTCCCCTATCTATTTACTAGCCTAAAATCAGTTCCCATTCCAGAGTCATCTCGCACCCTATTGCTCATTTTATCGAGATTGACGGAGAGAGCCCTCTCCTGTCCTCGTAGGGCTAGCTACGAGGCTGAGCGTGGTTTGATGTAGCCTTGAGTTTTACCTCATTTCAGCCTGAGGTAGATTTGAGCGCTAACAGAAGATGTGAATGAGAAAGCCCATGCCTATCAAGAAATTCAATCCAAGAGGAATTTTGTGCATGGAAGAAAATTTATGATCCTGACAAAGAAAGGGCACAGCGAAAGCTTACCCCAACCACTCTCTCCGATCATTCAGTAGCCCCACACTTGACCACACAGGGGTCTAAGTTTATTATTTTCATTGTTGCAATTATTTAAACATGCTCTTAGTATCGATATCAAATCATGAAGATGTGTAACCTAAGCCATCTGATTGCAGGTGGAGGCTGTGGGTTTGCATGACGAGTTGGAGTTTTTTCTCAGCAAGCAAGAGGACTGGTTTTCAAAGCGAAGAACATGAGATGAGGAACACTGCTATAAAATCCGCAGATCTGCAACCCTTTTGAAGTCGTAGGTCACAAATCCCAGGAGGTCGCAAGTCGCAGATCTGGCGAGGTCGCAGGTTGCATGTCTACCTAGGTCGCGAGGTCGCAAATCCTAGCAGGTCGCAAGGTCGCATTTCTGATTTTTCCCGAAAGTTGTGACCCCACGACCCAGCGACCTAGTCGTGAGGTCGCAAGGTCGCATGTTCATCTTTGTTTCACGATCCACGACCCCGCGACCCTGTGACCCAGTCGCAAGGTCGCAAGGTCGCAAGGTCGCATGTTCATCTTTGTTTCATGATCCACGACCCCGCGACCCTGTGACCCAGTCGCAAGGTCGCAAGGTCGCACCTTGGCCATTTTCCTAAAACCTGCGACCCCGCGACCCAGTCAGGTCGTAGGTCGCAACAACAGCTCAAGTTGCAGGTCACAGAAAAGACTGGGTTGCAAGGCAGCCCAACGATCATGAAAATGAAAGGACAAGGAAGCCCAAAGGGCAGGTTTTGTATTATAAATACTCCTTCGGGAGCTTGTAAAAAGGGTCTTTGGTTTGGGACTCGAGCTGAGTACATTGTATTACCAGTAGATTATACATTTAATGATGAATACAAGCATTTTGTAAAATCTCTTTGTGGATCTGGTGTTGTTTTATGTATGAGCACTCTTGAGTATTATATCTTCAGTTTCTGAATATCTTTAGATTAATGGAACTGCATATTTAATTCATATCACAGTTGCATAACAGTTTGCTGAGTATGTTAATGGTGGTTGAGTTTATTTCACTTTCTTAGCGAATGTTGATGACTTTGTTTTATCTGTGTTTATGTTATCATTTAAACTTTTAGGAAGTGAAGGGTGTTCTTGCCGTGAGGAATTGTTTCCTTTGCAGTCAAAACAGTTCACAAGCATGACCCCAATGAAGTGTTGCTAACAACACTTCCTTCGGTCTTCATGCTTTATTATTTCCTCTTGCTACTCATAGTGTTGCATGTACATTTAATGCATCAAGCATATGTCTTGTATCAGTTGATTAGGTGTATATCCATTGTTTTATAGAGTTTAAGCGAGACCCAAAGAAAAGGAGAAATCAGTGGTAGTCGGACCCACACCCCGGACGGGATCCCTATTCCAAACGATTCAAGGTCTAGTTGGGATCTTTTACCGAGGAGATCCCCTGCTATTGGCCAGACAGATTTTCTCGTCAACAGAATTGGCGCTAGAAGGAGGTCCATATGACAAGCTAAGCCCTAAGAGCCTGCAGTTAATCTCATATCTGTAATGGCTCGTTCCCAAATCATTCTCCCGAGATGTTTGTCGGAGTTTTATGAGCCTGGATACTTCATCCCCAATGAACTTGTGTATCACTTATCCCAGCTAAAATTTGATGGTGAAAATGGGGGTGTCCATAACCCAACACTTTTAGATTTCTGTGATTTTGGTGAGTGCCACGAAATTGACGATGAAGCTTTGATTTGTTTGCTTTTCTTCCTCACTCTCGAAGGTCGTGCTAAGCAATGGTGCCACACATTTCCGGAAGCTTCCATCCATTCATTTGAACAACTTGCCAGTGCATTGCGAGAAGCTTTTCACAGGTACGATCTTCATAACGTTGTAATAAAGTTAAATGACATCAGAATGGAACCTCAGGAATCTTTAGATGAGTTCTCTATCAGATTCGTCCATTATTGTTTTGAGTTCCCTGAGAGGGATGTCGATTGGAAATGTTTAAGTGAATAGTTCAAGTATGTGATTCTCATTTCCCTTGATCAATTTCAGTTAGATCCTAGTGTTCCCTATGATGACCCACAAGTTACCAGCTGTTCAGATTTTGTCCCTAATGCTTCGTTGTCCATCCCCCCGAGTCCAGACAACATTCAGGCCTCCCAAGAGAGTATTGCTATTTGTGACAGTCTCGCTCCTCCTCCTGAGTTGTCAGATAGTCAAGGTACGACCTCGAAAGTTCTGAGCCATGATGGATGGGTGCATGGGGATAAAGCTTATGGTACTCCCTTTGAATATTTCACACACCATGTTGAATCAGAGTTTGGAAGCCCCAGTGGCTCATTATCTCTCTTGGTTCACGAAACCTACCTCGAGCCCACTCGGTGTCTCCCTAGACACAAACCTAAATCTGATTCACATACTGATTATGAATCGACTCCTACCACAGATGAAGTTGATTCCCATACAAGGCCTGCCAGATCATCGTTTTCTATGAATAACAAGGATGCGCGTGTTGAAAAGCCTCGTATGGTTAACGCCCCTGTGACTCAATCTTTTCGTTCATTATTCCCCGGTTGGTTTCCCGATCCTGCCACACTAGTAATTTCTTCGAGACATTCAAAATTTCCTTATACTGGTATTGGTGACAATCATAAGCACGCAGATGGTGTTTCACAATCACAGTCCAAAATCGACAAATCTTTTAAATCTGATCTGCCTCACTCAGAATCTTTAGACAGCAATAGGAGTGATTTCATGTCTGGGAAACCTCAAGATGTCCTCTTTATTGACCCATCCTAGCTGGTAACTCCCGGGGAGCCTAACTTGCCAGGTACCCAACTTGATCAAATCAATGGCTACAGCGATCCCTGCCTATCTGGAAATATATTCCATCATACCGCTGATGACTATCACTCACATCTCTTTTCCGACCATATGGAGATACCTGAATTCGATGATTCACCTTGGGAAGATTCAAGTACCTATCATAAAATCGAAGCGCCTCAGCTTCTGCCGACCATTTCTCAAATGACGATCCCCAAGTACCATGCTCCTCCCAACATAACCACATCAAATTCACCCCACCCTGGCAAATCTAGAGAATCTGATACTTTGGATTATCAATCTGTCAGTGCGCAAACATTTAACCAAATTGATACAAAGCCCACTGACAGTCTGCAACCCACCACAATCCATGATCGCATCTACTCGCCTGTTGATCTCGCTAAGCAATCAAAGTTGAAAAGCCCCTTGCTCAAAGGTCCAGAGTTTGTTCAAGGCAGTGAGGAATTTTAGGATCCACTAAATGCGGATTTGGATCCTTATACCCTTGACCAAACCCAGGAGCAATCCTGAACTAGGGTTTTCAAAACTAGGGTTTCTACGCTTGGATACGCATGCATCTATAATTCACCTGACACTTGCTTATTGTTTCCATTCCATAAAACTGATGGTCCTCAACACCATGATGAGATTGCCGGTCAACTTGACCAACCCTATCCGGTTGATGTGCCTGAAAATAGGCGGTGGCTTACCCAGTGCCCATCAGACCTAGGATTGTGCATGAATGAATGTGTGTCATTTATAA
This sequence comes from Pinus albicaulis, assembly GCA_034641835.2. Lineage (NCBI taxonomy): Eukaryota > Viridiplantae > Streptophyta > Pinopsida > Pinales > Pinaceae > Pinus > Pinus albicaulis. Next base: position 1,255,813,089 of record CM076572.1, on the reverse strand, counting down.
ATGTTGAGTTTCAAGAACATATTGTTGTGTATCAAGATGAGAGTGGGATTCAGCCTGCACAATCTGTTCTGGCATGTTCTTTGGTAAGTATCTATGATCATCTTGCTGTTGCACCTGCTCCTCAGGTAAGTTTTGTTGCTGCTTCACTTTTTTGGATACTAGCTTTGATCCTGATCGTTGTTATTCTTGCAGGTCAGGAACCAATGCGGTGGCTACACTAGAAAGTTGATTTTACATAACCCCACCGCAGCATTAGTTAAACTAGGGTTTAGGTGTAGGCTAGATAGGACATGTTAATAAAATTTGTTAGTTGTTGATTAGGTTTACTTGCTAAATTTTTACTTCATGATTTAAAAGTGTGTTTGTTGTTTTGTTTACGATTAATATCTTAGGCATCATCATGTTACAAGTATTTTTCTTTCATTCCCTTTTCAGTTGCTTGTTGCTGCATAAATAATCATTGCTTGTATTGCGCCTCTTTTCCACCTGTAGCTGGTTGATCGTTCTCGCACATGGCGTTGCATTACATCTTGAGCCTCGCCCATTATATTGTGTCGTACTCTCTCTCTCCCTTACATCATTTTTTTTTGTCATATCGCCTGTCGCTTCATGAGCCCTCATTACAACCCTATCACCTCGTGGTTTCGTTTTGCCCCGATTGCTGAAACAGTAACCCCCATTATTTTTGCGTGAGGTTGCGGTGGCTATCTCAAGAGGCAGCTTTCTCTTAGGACCAGCCATCAAAGTCACATTCTCAACAAGATTCCTGCGAGTCTAAACTCATTTAGCCAGGGAGATACGAGCCGGTTGTTTGTGGGAGACCTAATGAGTTTGAAATGGCCCATACCCGTAAGCCTAAGCCTTATGCCCAGAATATTCTTGGACGTTTTAATGATCTGTCTTGCGCGCTTTGCCTATTGTGGTAGGTGGGATGTGAAGGTTTGGCACAAGGGCAAACCCAAATCAGGATATCTTTCAGTTTCTGCAAAACAATAAACAACCTCTCTTGCCCGTAAAATAAGTCGGGATCCCTCATCTGCCCACGAAAATAAGTGCCACGAGCACAGGAAAATAAGTGCTACAAGCACATGAAACAAATAAGGGTAAAGGATCGAGAAAGGCTTCCTACGCAGAGAGGTAATGCAATGACTCCACCGTGGTACTGACCAGGCTCGCTGGCAGCGGAGAAACGTTTGTGATTTCTTGAAGTGACTCCACCGGGGTACTTTCCAGGCCTGCTGGCAGCGGAGCAACACCAGAAACTTACTTTAAAAATCCTGAAAATAATAAACCCAGTGCCTTGCTCTTCACATCATCAACAAGCTATTGGCATCTGTGAGCTTTCTCCTTGATGTGTTTCTGATTAGCGAGACTTAGTTGAGACACAAGGATTAGGCATACGTGTAAAGGACCAAAGTAATACTAAGGGTACCCGCACAATTTGTTCAATATTCCCTTGCATCACTATCCGGACTCAGACTATTGTTGTGATATTGATGGAGATGCTGGATTCTACCAGTGGTTCGCCATTTGTTGTAGCCGCTACAACAACACCCAAAATTTTGGGTTCCCCCTCTGCTCACTTAGGCATTAAAGTCTTTCACCCGACCTGCAGGCAATGACATCCTGCCGACCTATCCCCAACCCCTCATGAGTTGTCTCACCATCATGATCAGGTGATGGTTCTGCAATCACGCCATGTGAGGGAGGGATCACCCAGCATACGTTCGGATAAGAACTTTCCGTGCACTCAGGATGTACATTAATAACTCCCTCGCCATGGGCCATTAAGCACGTTGTGTGAATAATTCTCTTATGATCATGGGTCTCATATAGTTTATCTAGGGGCACATTTCGCAAAGAATAACTGTGAACTAATTAATGTTATGTTGTTTATGCAGGTCAATCCACGACTGATAAACTCATCAATGATTGTCATGGCACCGAGGGCATAAGATTAAGTTCAATGACAAGGTCACCACTGTGAAACATGACACATTCATCCACATGTCCCACTTAGGTGGAAATGTGACATAAGGCCACCTTCGAAGACCAGGATTAAGGTGGATGACGAGGATGCACCCACAAGTGAGGTGGAAGAGCAAGTTAACATTATCTTCAGGTGGAGGATGATGTGGTGTGTGTTCATTCACTCAAATAAACTAGGAAGCATTGGGCACCAAATTTTTTTTATGATAACACCGTTGATATCAAAAGACAAGGGTTCCTCACGTTAAGAGCGCACATGTTGATGTTGGCAAGACAATGGCACAGCAAAAGGAGTTTCTTCTATTTTCCACAGTTGAATGAAATGGTTCACGGATTCAAATGCATCTTGATAAGCATCGAAAAGGTCATCACTGTCAATTTAGTGATTAAGTATGGACTTACATCGACAAAGTAGGAGTGATCTATGAGTATGATCCAGTTTCTCCAAGTTTACAAGGCTCAATTGTTTTCGGGAATAACGATGAAATACAGAGTTCATCGCTTTAAATCCGACACTTTTGTCAGTCTCATCATCACCCATTAAAGTACAGTTGTTAGGTTTGATGGTTTAGGTAATGGGTGCATCGGCAAGTTTTGGCACAATTTCAAAATCTAAACGCACCTTTAGGAAGCATCTTTGTCAAACCTAAGCTACACGGTGGGTGCAAATCGATGGACCTAGGCTATGGTTTTAAAATATCATATAATTGAACCAAGGTGCAAGATCATGTGGTTTCCAAACCATATAAAATGGTGAGTCGAGACTACATGGAAAAAATTACAAATGAGTTTAATATTTCCATGGCGGATATAGTCTTCAAAGTTATGTTTAAAGCATGAAGCGGGATGTTGTAATAAACCCATAGTGACATGTTATAATGACCATGGCACGTTGCATGGGCGCAAATATTCGATGGTTTTGAGCAGATATATACATTTGGTGATCCAAAGTCTTGGTGCAAATTGCAATATTCTTCAAACCATATAAGGTTAATGGAACAATATAAGGTTACAAATGGGCGCCGAGCAGACATGTATGATGATCGTGTTTTATACTACGGCGTTTGGAGCATATGTTTAACAGTCAAATTTATGTTTAAAGCATGGTTGGAGTGTATTACCAACCCATAGAAGTGCGTTATAATAGCTTTGTTGTGTTACCAATGGGTGCAAACAGTTTGATACTGCAGTTTTAATCCACGGCATTGTGACATTTATGGTCAAAAGAGGGCAGGTTTGACGGTCAAACAACTTACGTTGAAACACACAGTTTCAAAACCATGTGAGGTGGCGAACGGAACCATATAAAACATTGCATGGAGCCACATGTTCGATGGCAGGTTTTCAATCCATAATAAACATTCGCAACCAATTTTGTGTTTAAAACCCAGAGCCAATCATCGTAATAAACCTATAATAGCATGCAAGCATGGCGCCAGTGGAGTCTTGAATTATGGTGAATGTTGGAGCGGATGTAATGCGGTCAAATTTACGTTTAAAACATGCACTGGGTTCATCGTTCTTGTCAGCACCAGTCATGATCATTATTAGATGTTTCTCGTTCTGTGCTTGATTTCCATTTTGGGAGGCGCACTTCTGGCCGTGATTAAGGCTCCGCATGGAGGGTTATTTTCCTTTTGCCACTCCCATTTTGCGCTTACCATTACAACGGTGAATTTAATTATGAGAAGCACAGTTGCAGCGCGCAAGAGGCAATCCACGTCATGATTCTTGGCTCTCCGCCACGTGGAAGTTTCTGATGCTGAGCATTTGTAACCTCTCCATGCATGACACCACGTGGAACGTGTCACTAAAGTATTGTTTCGACGGAGGCAGGCAGCGTTTGCTATCATCCAGCATGAATGAGATAATAATAATGGAAACATCCCGTCCAGAATGCATGTGCATGGTTTCAGCTGTGTCAACTCTGCCATTACCACAGGATGCACTAGGAAAAAGCGAAACACTCTGTTGGACCAGCACAACCATTAATGTGGAACGTTAGTTTCGTGAGAAAAAACCATTGGTTTCTTTTTATTCGACAGAGAAAAGGTGTCAGCCACGTTATGCATTCGAACGGTGATATAGCAACAAAACTTAACGTATTGATGAGTGCAACTCTGCATAATCAAATTTTTTAAAAGTTTGTTTTCAGGACCGAGCGCCATTCTACTGGATTATGGATGAGTTTTCATGCATGATACACAAAATGATTCAAGGAGAGAGGCAACGAAAGCGAAATCGATGACATACATAACTTTTATAATTGTTCATCCATGAGCGTAAAACAATTATAACCGATACAGAATCCCAGTCCATAAAGGTTTCTCGTGGCAATAATACGGGTTTTCAACTATCGTCAAAAGTCATGCGCCAAGGTTCCTTTCGTGGATTTATTAGTATTCGACACTGTCATCAGCGCATATCGGCTGAGTTTGCTCACACAGTAGATGAAGCGTGGAGTGTGGAAAGATCGATTTTGAATAAGTTATTTGTTCGATCGAGGGAGTAAAGCGTTTCACACGCATTGTAGCTGAGCACATGAAGAAACAATCGCTGAGTCGCATAGCTGACAGAGTGAATAAAATGCGACTTGCGACCCTGCGATCATTGCAAAAACAGTCGCAGTTAAAGGCCTCGGGTCGCAAGGTCGCAGATTTTGCTTCCGGTCAATAATGCGACCTGTTTCCCATGCGACTGTACGACCTATGAGATGTGCCTGCTATTTTCCGCATGGGCTTCAAAGAGCAGTCTTCCTCGATCTAGTCTAAGAAGCTGTCCATTGTCAAGCAAGCTGTAAGCTGAGCTTTCAGGCCGGGGCAAAAGAAGCATGTCTACGTATATCGCAAAAGAAGAGAAGTCTCAGCCCACGTGAAGCTAAAGTCGTGTGACCCCTCCAGGTCGCTGAATCGCAATGCACGCTGCTGGATGGAAAATGTGACCATGCGACTGTGCGACCCCTCTGAGGTCGCAAGGTCGCAGAAAGGTGTGCCTAAGGGAAGCTGCGACCAGAGAGATTCTCCCACTGCACGACCCCAGTTGAAAAACGCAATTTGTTTATGGAAACCATTGAAGATGCAAATGAAGAAGCCCATGCCTATCAAGCAATTCAATCCAAGAGGAATTTTGTGCATGGAAGAAAATTTATGATCCTGACAGAGAAAGGGCACAACGAAAGCTTACCCCAACCACTCTCTCCGATCATTCAGTAGCCCCACACTTGACCACACAGGGGTCTAAGTTTATTATTTTCATTGTTGAAATTATTTAAACATGCTCTTAGTATCGATATCAGATCATGAAGATGCATAAACTAAGCCATCTGATTGCAGGTGGAGGCTGTGGGTTTGCATGACGAGTTGGAGTTTTTTCCCAGCAAGCAAGAGGATTGGTTTTCAAAGCAAAGAACGTGAGATGAGGAACACTGCTATAAAATCCGTAGTTCTGCAACCCTTTTGAAGTCGTAGGTCACAAATCCCAGGAGGTCGCAGGTCGCAGATCTGGCGAGGTCGCAAGTCGCATGTCTACCGAGGTCGCAAGGTCACAAATCCCAGCAGGTCGCAGGGTCGCATTTCTGATTTTTCCCGAAAGTTGTGACCTCGCGACCCAGCAACCTAGTCACGAGGTCACAAGGTCGCATGTTCATCTTTGTTTCACGATCCGTGACCCCGCGACCCTGCGACCCAGTCGCAAGGTCGTAAGGTCGCACCTTGGCCATTTTCCTACAACCTGCGACCCTGCGACCCAGTCAGGTCGCAGGTCGCAACAACAGCTCAGGTCACAGGTTGCAGAAAAGACTGGGTCATAAGGCAGCCCAACGGTCATGAAGATGAAAGGACAAGGAAGCCCAAAGGGCAGGTTTTGTATTATAAATACTCCTTCGGGAGCTTGTAAAAGGATCTTTGGTTTGGGGACTCGAGCTGAGTACATTTTATTACCAGTAGATTATACATTTAATGATGAATACAAGCATTTTGTAAAATCCCTTTGTGGATCTGGTGTGTTTTATGTATGAGCACTCTTGAGTATTATATCTTCAGTTTCTGAATATCTTTAGATTAATGGAACTGCATCTTTAATTCATATCACAGTTGCATAACAGTTTGCTGAGTATGTTAATGGTGGTTGAGTTTATTTCACTTTCTTAGCGAATGTTGATGACTTTGTTTATCTGCGTTTGTGTTATCATTTAAAATTTTAGGAAGTGAAAGGTGTTCTTTTTGTGAGGAATTGTTTCCTTTGCAGTCAGAACGGTTTACAAGCATGACCCTAATGAAGTGTTGCTAACAACACTTCCTTCGGTCTTCATGCTTTATTATTTCCTCTTGCTACTCATAGTGCTGCATGTACATTTAATGCATCAAGCATATGTCTTGTATCAGTTGATTAGGTGTATATCCACTGTTTTATATAGTTTAAGCGAGACCCAAAGCAAAGGAGAAATCAGTGGTAGCCAGACCCACACCCCGGACGGTATCCCTATTCCAAACGGTTCAAGGTCTAGTTGGGACCTTTTACCAGGGAGATCCCCTGCTGTTGGCCAGACAGATTTTCCCGTCAACACACTCATAAATCTTGAACTCCCTTTGAGGCTACCCAATGCCTCTTTTTATAGAGCAGATGAGGAGGTTAGGGTTCCACCTTTGAAGGGATAGAATCCTCCTTCAGAGGGATAGGCTCCTCACATCAAGGGATTAGTTACTTAAGGTGAGGGATGCATGAACCTTACTAAAGTGTACTCATCCCCAAAAAATATCATCTAGAACCATCTAGAATTGACCTCAAATTAGCTTTTTAACTTTACTTTCTCACTTTTTTTACTTTGAGAAGGGTACGCAGGCATTACATGGGAAAACTTCGTTCTGGAATGGAGGTAAGCAGTGTATTACCTGTGTACCCAAGCTAGGAATGCAGGCAGGCTTCATGTTACCTGCGTACCCAAGGCTTTTTGAGTTTTTAGGGTTTTTCCTCCAGTTTTAGGGCTTGGAATGAGGAACAAAGGTTGTAAGACTTGCAGAGGAGGCATGTATGAGTGTTAATGAGCTCATATAGTCATAAGAATGTCAGGATGACATTTTTTAAGTGCAACACCAGGTCGGGGAAGGCGTCCGTATTTTCTAAATCATGATCATCAAATTTTATGGAGGGGAGGCTCCCGAACATATCACCGATTAGGGGGACCTCCTCTGGGACTAGCAGCATTTATAGGTATTCTTGGACCACATCAACGTTCTTGGGGGTGTGCACCATTGGTTTTCTTGGCTTCACATATGGGGGCAAACAGGAGAGCAGAGTCTCCATCAGAACTTCCTCTTGGGTTGTCATGGGGCGTTTGGACGGATTGGGTGAGCATGCCTTAGGCACCTGCCGAGGGGAATGCACGATCCGAGGGGATGTGCGCAGATTCACCATAGCCCACTTCGTGGTTTTCTCCTTTCCTTTCTCCTTTCCCTTCTCCTTCCCCTTGCCCTTTCCTTTGGTCGGTGTAAACACGGCCTCTTCAATATTGGGGGTTACTTCAACCACATCTTCAAATTCCATCTTGGTGGAGGCCATCACAGGCGATGATTCAGTGGGGTTAGAAGCAATCATTATCACTCAGAAGATGAATTCAGGGTTACTACTATCATAGGGGTATCTCGCCCAGACATACAGATGGAAAATGCACATAATACACAGATTTCATAAGAAAACACAAGGCGCGAACATTCTAGAAAGCAAAGGAACCAAGTATGCCCTGCGACCCTCTTTTTATAGCTTTTGATGAGTAAAAATGGTTGTATTAGCCTTAAATGCAACTTACCATCAAGGAAATGGTAAAACATCCTCCGAGATCACCGCATTAATTTCCAATTTCTCGCTTCATTCAATAGTAAAATCACTTTTTCACCCAGTTTTACTGTTCCAACGGCTATTTTTTCAGCTGTGCACTACCCCTGTGCCTCCGGCGCACCCTTTCGAAGCGCCTTACATTAGGGGAATTTTGAGGTCTAAAATGGGCCTCCTAAGGAAATAATAAAATAATATCTAAACCAATAAAATAATATTTATGAATTTTCATTTCACTTTTTGCACCACAATCCATGTAACCATAGTTACATTCAATTCAAAAGTTGTACCAAAATAAAATTAATTAAAAAATTGTATTGATGTAACTATAAATAAGAATGAGATTTCCAAGAAAAAATCATTATCATTGAACAACTAATGCATTTGTTCTTTGTACTTAAATAACTTAAAATAAAATATAAATATAAATTTATAAATTCTTAGTTATATTACATGTTATTAATTAAAACTTATATTATTTAAATTGTATAATAACATGTAATTAATATACTATATAAAAATAATATAATATAATATAATATAATATAATAAATGTATAGGGATATGCATTGTTTCTTTCAAGAAATATGAAATGACAATAATATATTTGTATTCAAAAAGTGTGAAATGACATTTATTATGAGTACTTTACTTTGACTTTAAAAGTACTTAGAGCACTACCATGGTTAACCATGAGTTTTTATTTACCATTGATAATGTGACAAGTAAGTACCTTTAACTCAAGCAATGCCACCTCAACCATTAGGAATGATGTCATCCCCTAAAATGTGATTGGTTCTCATAAAGTGAATTTTGATTGTACATTTTCCTTCGGAGGCCCATTTTAGACCTCAAAATTCCCCTAATGCCTACATGTTACCCCTGCGCGCCTGTCTAACCCCCCTTCGTTGTTCCCTCCTTATGCGTGTAGTAGTCCTAATAAAGATACTCTAGCCATATAGTCATTTGGTCGGTGTCGGGTTGTCCCTATACGGTTTTAGATGGCTTCCATTAGCATACCCAGGAAGGTATTCTTTGTGCAGCGTAGCCAACCTAACCACACCACCATCTGTAATATATTTCACTGCAAAGGGGCCCAACCAATGCTTTCAGAACTTTCTTGGGTGGTGCGCAAACTGGCTGTCATAAAGTAACACTAATTCATCTTCATTGAATACCTTCTGTCGGATATGTCGATCATGCCAGGGTTTTTCTCGAACCTTCTGAACCTGCTAGTGAAAATTAGCAATGAACCGGTCCACTTCCGAGGTAACCAGCTACACCAAATGTTCCTCCATGATGTCAAGTTCTGCCATGTTTGTAAAAGCTGCAATGCGCAGGCTGGGGACGATGTATTCCATGGGCATGATGGCCTCCTTCCCGTAGACAATCCTAAAAGGCGTTTTCCCCGTCAGTTTCTTGCATGTGTTCTGAGAGGCCCAGAGCACCAAAGGGATGTGCACGTCCCAATCACTTCAATCAGTGTTACAGACCTTAGTTAGCGCATGTTCCAAAATTTTATTGAAGGCCTCTACTACCCCATTCGCCTGTGGATGATATGGGGTAGTCTTCGCATGGTGGATCTGAAATTCCTCGGTCAAAGCTTCAATAGCTTCACTAAAAAAATGCGTACCTCTATCACTCATTAAGATATTTGAGCAGTTGAACCTAGACAGAATATGTTCAAAGATGAAGTGCGCAATGGTATCTGCAGTGCAGTCCTTTACAGGTTTCTCTTTCGCTCGAACTGGTCACATAATCAATTGCAGTAATGATGTAACGTGCGCCAGTCTTCTTTCCAGGGGGATTAATGGGTCCTACAAAGTCTCTAGCCCATTTTTTGAATTCCTATAGAGCCATCTGTGGTTGCAGGCGCATCTCATCTCTGGTGAAGGTTTCCCTATCCGTTGGCATGTGTTGCAGGCACGACAGTATGCATGGGCATCGCTATGCAATGTGGGCAACCACAACCCTACCCGCAACACTTTCTGCGCAGTTGCTTTCCCTACGTAGTGTCCTCCTTCTACTCCTCCATGGGCTTAAGCCAAGATATCTTTCCTTTCATGTTCTAATACATACCTCCGCAGCAACTCATCTGCTCCCAGCTTCTATAATTGACCAGCAATTATGGTGAAATCAGCTGTGCAGGCTACCAATCCTTTTTTCTGCTGTATTGTTGGAGCAGGGTCTCCCAAAGGGTATGAATTTTTCCCAATTTTGTATAATTTTGTATTTTTTAGTCTAACACAGGGGTTTTGGGTGGGTTAAAGCCCCTAACGCATTGTAAATGGTTCAAGGGTAGACCAAGAGTCCGCAAACCACAGTTTGTGGACCATTGGATGCGTAGGCTAAATTGCTATAAACAGATGAACCTTTTTTGAGTCATAAAGTAGGAATGAATAGAGATTGATGCGAAGTATGAACTGTTAGATCTGTGGTAGGGTTGTTTGGGTTAGGACTCCTGCTGGCTGTGTGCGCGGAGATCCTCTGTCCTGCTAAGTGCGGACCCTGCTGGCTATGTGCGCAAATGGTAATTTGGGGAATGTAAGAGGATCTTTGAGTAATGATATAGACTTGCAGAAGTATTTTGGATCCATCGTGAAGCACGCAGAACTCAAAGACACGATTCACCGACTCTGCGCAGATGTTCCCGCAGAGATCCCAGCATCAACTACCCCTTAGGAAAAAGTAGAAAAATTGGTCGCAACACTCAAGGCCTTCCAGCATTAAGTTCAAGTTGTCAAGACACGCATGGAGCAGCATATCATAGATCTGCAGGCTAAGTTACAGCCTGAAACACCTCTGGAGGTCCGGGCCCAGTGAACTGTGTTGGTCACCATAGCTACGAATGTCATCACGGGGCAGATCGTGCAGGAAGCCCAGCTACTGGACACCACCATGCAGCTATGGAATAAGGTCCAACATGATCCAATCTTGCGAGGGATAAACCAGGATCTGCGATAAAAAGAAGAAGAGTTCGAGACAATCGAAGCCACCTTGCCCACTCTGGTACCTACTCAGTGCTCGCAACTACTGCGCACTAGACAAGTGCTCCATGCAGATATTCATGACCTTTGGTAAAAGAAGAATATCCTTGGCGACCAACTGAATCCGTGGGCTGATGAAGCTCTCTAACTTTCACAGGATGCAGATGTTGCTATCAGGCAGGTAAACCAAACTTTGGAAAGTGCCACTGCCGCGACTGAAGGACTGTTGTTTGAGAAGTTGGTCTACATTCCATAGAATGCAGTTGTCCAAAGCGAAGGCGTCCTGCCTCTGTTAGCTGAGGCGATCATAGTATTGCAAGCACAGGTTGAAGCCCCACCAGCACAGTGACTCGGGACGAGTCACAAGATTGTGTTGGGGGACTATTGGAGCAGGGTCTCCCAAAGGTTATGAATTTTGTCCAATTTTGTATAATTTTGTATTGTTTAGTCTAACGCAGGGGTTTTGGGGTGGGTCAAATCCCCTAACGCATTGTAAATGGGTTAAGGGTAGACGAAGAGTCCACAAACCACAGTTTGCGGACCATTCAATGCGTAGGCTAAATTGCTATAAATAGATGAACCTTTTTTGAGCCATAAGTAGGAATGAATAGAGATTGATGCGAAGTAAAAACTGTTAGATCTGTGGTATGGTTTTTTGGGTTAGGACTCCTGTTGGCTGTGTGCATGGAGATCCTCTGTCCTGCTATGTGTGGACCCTGTTGGTTGTGTGCGCAGGTGGTAATTTGGGGAATGTAAGAGGATTTTTTATTAATGATATAGACATGTGGAAGTATTGTGGATATTTGATGTTATCTGTATCTATCATGTTATGGTTGATGCAGACTTAAGTTATATGATGATGTATCTATTAGTAAGCTGTGAACTGTCTGTGTTATGGTAAATGTATCTGTGACCTATTAATCCGCTACAAATATTCTATTATGTGATTATAGCCAATAGTACGCACGTGGATGCAAGCCTGTTGTTTATATATGATAAGCTGTATTCTGGTTATTTATTGAAACTCCTACGAACGACATCTGGTTGTATAGATCTAATAGCTGCGGACCAGCTTGACTTACCTACTCTCTCCCAGGGTGTAGAAACCTGGTTCCGGCACCCTCCCATACTGCTTCGGGTGAGACTTTGGCCTGCGCAAGCAGGTCACTGCTGTAAGGCCCAGTAGTATAGGGGTTTGTTGGAAAACCTTAACCTTCGAGCCTAGGTTAGGACCCCTCGAGCCAACATGCATTTAATAGTCTGTAGGTTCCATTTCCGTAGTTAAGAAGTGAATAACGTCTGAAAAGTTCTCATCAACCATCTTGATAGCAAAAAGATGCGCATCAGGGAACCCTTCATCTAGATTAGTTGTCTCTTCCCCACTCTCGATCTGAGACAAGTGATCAGGTCGAACATTCAATCTCCTGGGCTTCACAATTATTTTGAAATCATATTCCTGGAATAGAAGTAACCACCTAAAAATCTTCCCCCCACCCCAACATAGGCGTATTGACTAGGTATTTTAAAGTTGAATGATTTGTGAACATCTTGAAGTGTCCACCCAATAGATAATGCATGTATTTCTGCAGGGCATACACCATTTCCAATCCTTCTTGCTCAATAGTAGAATAGTTACGGTCTACACTAGAGAGTTTCCTGCTAGAAAATGCAACCGGACGATCAATGTCTCCATCTCCGGGCTACGCTAAGAGAGCTCCTAGGGCTATCTCGGATGCATCAACATGTACATAAAAGATCTTCACCCAATACGAAAATATGAGGATAGGCACAGTAACCATCTTTTCTTTTAGTAGCTCAAATCTCTTCTGATACTCCTCATCCCAGAAAAAGGATACATCCTTCTTCAGTAGCTTCTCCATTGGCACAGTGATCAAAGTGTACCCTTGAATGAACTTCCTATAGTAACCGGTGTGCCCCAAGATGGAGCGCAACTGTTTCTCAGTGGTGGGGACTGCTAAGTTGATGATAACTTCAATCTTGGTTGGGTCTAACATCAATCCCTGCTGACATACCACATGCCCCAAAAAAATCCCAAATGGTATGCAGAATATGCATTTCTTGATGTTTAGTGAAATTTGGTGTTTCCTGTAGGCATCCAACATCATGCGCAGGTTCGACACATGCTTCTTTACCAATCTAAAAACTATCCAATCATCAAAATAGACCTCCAAAAACTTATGAATGAATTATTTTAATATCGCTACAACTACGCGCAAAAATATGGCAGGGGCATTCTTCAGCCCAAAAGGCATGACAGTGTACTGGAAAGTTTCCAGATCCCCATTCAGTTGCGAAGGTTGTCTTACTATGGTCTTCAGGTGCTATTCTGATCTGATGGTACCCTGAAAACCCATCAGTGAATGACTATGCTTCCTGACCTCCCACATTATCCAAAATTTCATCAGAGAACATCGTAGGGAAAGGATCATGTACGCAGGCATCTTTCAACTTGTGTTGGTCTACGCAAATCCTTATCTCTCCTTTGGTATTCTTTTCTTGGACCACCATAGGGCTTACCCAATTTGACTGCTCGACTGGCTCAATGGTACCTACTACTACCATCTTATCAATTTCTTCTTTGACTTTCTGCTTATATTTAGGGATCAATCAGTAGGGTCGTTGCTTGACAGAACATGCGTTCAGCTTCAAGGTGATTCTCATGACACCCAAATCTCCTACAATTACTTTGAGCTCAGAAAAATTTGTAGGGAATAGGTCTTGATATTTGGTCAGCAGCTCCGTGGTCTTCCTAAATATATCATCATCTCAGTAATCCCTCATTTTGGCCATCTTAGGTTGTTGTTTTTACCCAATATTTACTTCCTTAAATTTGTGAGGCTTGGTCACATCGACTACCTGTAAGAGGAGTCTGTCACCTACGCACTCTCCTTCTGACTCTGGGATAGTGATATTTCTAGGATCCTCATCACAATCCTACACTGATAAAATTTGGTAGTTGAAAATATCTTACATCTGTGCATCCCAAACTGGCACAGCACATTCTTGCCTAGATAAGGACTCATCAAAGACCAGAGCATCTATATCTTATAGGGCTTCATCGAGTTTCTCAGTTCCTCCTACTAGACAACACATCATCATGAAATATTTTTTCATTGTACCCTAGTGATGAGTGCGCTGGTGTAGCTCTACATCCAAATACCAGCTGGTGGGGATTGATCCTAATGCATGAATAAACATATGGACCCATTCATTCCAAGTCCTTTCATTCCATACTTCCATCTAGAGAGCCAAGTGCTTGCGTAGATCCCCTCGACCAGAGAAGAGTTCCATGGGTGGGTTGACTAGAGGTTCAAATCATAAGAACATCATTTTTCAGCATTCCTCCCAGTCCTGGAAAACCTCCTTATGATTTTCCCACCACTGCCCAGGGGTCAAACGCATAGCCAAGTCAAGTGCCCAAAACCTTCGTTCTTTAGGACATCTACTTCAAATGCTTCAAGAAAATCCTTAACACTACAAGAACCATCAAAGTAGGGAAGTTCTCTTACCTCTGAGGAGATGCATCGGAAGCTCTTTGTGATTTTAAGGCACCGCAGTGCAAATACATCATGCAACCGGTTTTGCCAATTTTCAATCTTGCCATCTAACTCTGAGAGGCATTCACTGTCTTTCTCCCAACACAACATTCCATCAGTCATGGGGTTGATCCAATCATCATCTTGGGTAGTCAGTTTGTAAATTCGATCAACATCCTCCTCCGCGTGCACCAGTTCTGTATATCGTTCACCTTCCGCTAGATCCAGGGGGACTATTACCCATGTACCCTCGTTTTCAAAGATAATACTTCTCCGTCTCAAATTAATGATACCTCCCATGTCAATATCCCAGTCCAGGCCTAAGAGCGTAGGGTAAGGGTATGCATCATCCACAATCTGGATTACTTCAAAATCTGCATAGAATTTAACTCTTGCAATGTCTACCACAACCTTCAGAAGCCTCCCTAGTGGAATGATCTTATGTTGTTTAGCCATTAGTAACTGGATATTGGACCACTCCATCTTGGGTTCTCCCATTCATTGCCAAGTTTCCTTGGGTAGGACATTCACATCCGATCCTAAGTCGAGGATGACTTGATCCATTTCATAAACCCTAATATGCGTAGTCATACACATCTCCTGACCAGTCCCTCTCTTGTTCTTATACAACTTGTTCATAGTTTTAACCTTCATCAGTGGGGCAACCTTCTCTGGAAGCTATCTATCAATGCTTGGAGATTCTCCACTTTCTTTTGGTTGCACAACAGCTTCATACATGCCTGAAGGAATGTCTTAACTGCTTCATCTTCTATTGGATCTACTGAAGTCCTTCAGGTAGATGCTTCATCCTTAGCCATCTCCTTTAGGGCTTCAATGAAGGTTTCTTTCTTCTTTTTCATATCTATGCTTTCCTTTTTCTTAGTAGCCCTCCTGATCAGTGGTTCAACTGCAACTTTTTTCTTAGCTCCTCTGGTGGCAATGTCGCTGCACATAATCACATTGATGTTGGGCCCATCATCTCATGGTTCCACCTTAACCCGTTGTACATTCTACGTCGGTGTCTGATGTTTCACTTGCATATTTGCTATCAACACCATACAATCTTCAATGACATGGTCGAACTGCCTGCAATATCTATAGGACTGGTTTGCAGGGTTCAGGCAGTCTCTTGCATAATGTCCCACATCCCCACAATTTTAGCAAATTAGTTTACCTCATCCTTGACCTACACTTCCAAGTCTCCCTCTTCCCTGTCCTCTCACAGGGGATCCTCCCCGCCCCGAGGGCGATAGAGGTGATGAAGGGTCAACCTGTACCCTATATAGGTTTCCCCTATCTACCATCAGGTTGAGTGTTCAACAGTGCTACTCGTCATGACCCACTGACGAGAAGAATTTGCACCACTGTTGTCTCAGTTCTGGAACATAGGCACCTAATAATGTGCAGTGATCTATATCATGTTTTCCTTCTACTCGATAGTTGGTGCACTACAGTGTGGGGCTACTTGGTCCATCCATGTCTCTAGGGCTTAAAGGGCTTGGTCCCCCAGCCTTCATGTAGTCTGACAGCATGGGGCACTCATCCTTGTTGTGGCCTAATACCCTGTAGTGTATGCACCAAATTTTTGCGTTGGCCTCTTTCCCCAGATCCCTTCATAAGTTTTGAATTTCCAAGTGCATTGCCTCTAGCTGACTCTAGATCTGCAGCACCCCAAACTGAGCATCGTCCCTTACTGCAACCTCTAGATTCATGGAAATTTCAAGGGCCTCTTCTTGTGAATCAATCTTCTGCTAACCCATAGGTCTGTGTAGATGTGGTAATAACATGGCGATGAACCATTCCTTTTGCTGCTTATCCTCATACTTAAATTCTCCATCACTAATGACTTTTTCAACCATTGGTCAGCTTCCCAGATGCACTCTGCAAGTCCCTGCTTAAAATTTTTTAAGTCGACCACACATTGAGAGTAGGACTTAGGCTTTTGGAACTGCTACTTTAGGGCATCCTTAATGTCATGTATTGATGGGTTCACGTGCTGACCAATGTATTCCATGAACCAATCCAGGGCCCTCCCTTCGAAGGCTATGGATAGATGCGCTCTCTTTACAACATCGTTAATAGCATTCTACACAGTCCATACTGACTCTGCCACGAGCCAAAATCGGTCCATATCCTCATCCTCCACACCCTTAAAGGTGGGTAGCTTCTTGTGCGTGGCCATATCATCTACAGGTGGTGGTGGTGAGGTAGGAGAATTCTTTCCCTTACATGAATTCGATGGTGGCGTAGCCGGGGGACTTGTTTCTACGTGCGCAGTCCCGCCCTGGTTGAATTCAGGTGAATCCCTTAAAGGACTGTATACCGATCTATCCCCTCCTTGATTAAATTGGTAGTATTTACCACTTCTTGTCATGCTTCCACTTTGGTCAGAGGTCATTCACTCGATGTGACTGCACAGAATACCCTTTTCACGCAATATCATCTTAATCAGCAGTGGCAATGTTTGCAAGAACTTACCCCAAAACCCTTCGAAATACCTTTTCTCGGCTTCATAATAGGACACAAAATGATCGGCTGCAAACTTAGTTACAAATCCGCCCAAAACACGATCCACCCAGTGATCTACATTCTAGGAGATCTTGTTATCAGCCTTCTCTAACTATTGGATCAATTCAGGGGTTGACTATGTAACTTGATCATCTTTCCAAGAGGTCTGGAACTCTTCCAACCTTGCCATTCACTCCTATAGTTAGTGTGCGAAGGTTACAAATAATATTTCGTACACCTCTATGAAAATGTACTTTTTCTTCCACTCTTCAACAATCAACCTTTTACTTCGATTCTCTTTTAGGGAAAACTCCTGAATCTGCTTTTCAAACTATTCCTTGAGTGCAGGCTCCAATGGATACCAATGACCTTGTGGCATTACCCGATCCCTCTCTCAAAATGCTCCTGGTCTCGACAACAGAACCATTTTTTGGCTTGAGGGGTTTTGACCCAAGTTCAGTTTTAAGGTTTGCCAACAAACCCCTGTACTACTGGCCCTTTCGGCAATGGCCTACTTGCACAGGTCAAGGTCTCACCCGAAGTAGTATGGGAGGGTGTTGGAACTAGGTTTCTACACCCTGAGAGAGAGAAATTTAATTGAAGTGGGTCCCTTCAGATCTAATAGACTTGCGGTGTGGAAGCCCTAACCAATAAACCCTTGACAATATATCTATGGGATATCTTCAGCGGGGCTTATAAATCATCAGATAGTATGCTAACAGAAGCAAAGCAATTGAATATAACTAGATCTATGCATTCATTTCCTTTTACAATATAACATCCATGTGCGCATCACTAAATCATCATTATCCAGCAAATAGATATAACTTTAGAGATAATGCAAAGCACAACCAATAACCATTACACAAAAGTAATCAACTTACCACAAAATAGTCTTCTCATTTATTAACTTCCAGATCCAACTTACAGACTCTATTTACTAGCCCGTGCTCGCAGTCAGCAAGGTCCGCACACAGCAGGACTCAAGGTCTCCGCGCACACATCCATCAGGAGCCCTTACCCAGACAATCGACACCAAATATTCACAAATTCGTATCAATCTTAATCCAAAACTTGGCCTACCTCTAGGCTCGATTTATCCATCTATTTATAACATCTTAGCCTATGCTACTTTATGGTCCGCAAACCGTGTTTTTTTTACTCTTGGTCTATCCTTTGACCCATTACAATTCATTGGGGACTTTTACCCACCCCAAAGCCCCTACGCTAGACTAGATTATTACAAAATATTACAAAATGTACCAAAAATGCGGTTAGGGGACCCCGCTCCAACAAGTATTAATCCCTTGGGTTCATTATTCACTTGGGTTTATAATATCAATTTGTTGACCCTTTATTAATCCAAGGGTTCATATTCCTAAGGTGTACTATTGTTCATAGGGTTTATAATATAAATCCTTGGGCTTAATATAAATCCCTTGGGTTTATAATCAACCATGGTCCAACGTCGCATTGCGAAAAAGATTGTTTCGATTTGAAAATAAATCATGCTCAACCATGGTCCATTCTCTCAATGTGATAAAGATTGTCTCAATATGAAAAAGAACCATGGTCAACCATTATTAACCATGTTTATTTTAGGGTTTATAATATTTATCTTAGGGTTTATATACCTTGGGTTTATAATATTAATCTCGTGGGTTTAATATTATTCCCTTGAGTTTAAAATACTTTAGGGTTTTAGAAGCAATTCCTTGGGTTTATAATATGAATCCGTTGGATTTAATAACGTAAGGGTTCATATTCGTAGGGTATAATATTATTCATAAGGTTTATAATATTAATCATAGCGTTTAATATAAATCCATTGAGTTTATAGTCATGGTGGACCATGGTCAACCATGGTCCAATGTTACAATGTGACAAAGATTGTCTCAATATGAAAATAAACTACCGTGGTCAACCATGTTCCAACGTCGCATTGGGACAAAGATTGTCTCAATATGAAAATCAACCATGGTAAAGCATGTTTATTTTAGGGTTTATAATATTGATCTTAGGGCCTATATAGATAGGGTTTATAATTTTAATCCCTTGGGTTTATATTCTCTTGGGTTTTTAGTATTAATACATTGGGTTTATATTAGCAATTTGTTGGGTTTATTAATCTAAGGGTTCTTATTCTTAAGGTTTAATATTGTTCATAGAGTTTATAGTATAAATATTTGGGTTTCATATAAATCCCTTGGGTTTATAATCATGGTCAACCATGGTCCAACGTCACATTGTGACTAAGACTTCCTCAATATGAAAATTAAGCATGGTCCAACATTGCATTGTGCCAAAGCCTGTCTTAATTGAAAAACAATCATGCTCAACCATGGTCAAACGTCACAATGTGATAAAAATATTTTCTCAATATGAAAATGAACAATGGTCAACCATGGTCAAAAACGTTTATTTTTCGGGTTTATAATATTTATCTTATGGCTTATATACCGTGGGTTTATAATATTAATACCTTGGGTTTAATATTATTCCCTCGGGTTTATAATATCTTGGGGTTTTAGAATTAATCTCATTGTCAACCATGGTCCAACATCACATTGTGACAAGGATTGTTTTAGAATTAATCCCTTGGGTTTATAATATCAATCCCTTTGGTTTATTAATCTAATATTTCATATTCCTAGGGTATAATATTATTCATAAGGTTTATGATATTACTCCTAGGGTTTGGTATAAATCTCTTGGATTTATAATCATGGTCGACCATGATCAACCATGGTACACTGTCACATTGCGACAAAAATTGTCTCAATATGAAAATCAAATGTGGTCAACCATGGTCAACCATGGTCCAACATCACATTGTGATAAAGGTTGTCTCAATATGAAAATCAACCATGGTTAACCATGTTTATTTTAGGGGTTATAGTATTTATTTGAGGGTTTACATATCTAGGGTTTATAATATTAATCCCTTGGGTTTAATATTATTCCCTTTGGTTTATATTCCGTTGGGTTTTTGGTATTAATCCATTGGGTTTATTATTTCCTTAGGTTTATAATATCAGTTTGTTGGATTTATTAATCTAGGGGTTCATATTCCTATGGTGTAATATATTTCATAGTTTTTATAATATAAATCCTTGGGTTTAATATAAATATCTTAGGTTTATAATCATGGTCAACCATGGTCCAACGTTACATTGTGACTAAGATTTTCTCAATATGAAAATCAAGCATTAGAGAAATTTTGGGGTAAAAAATGGGCCTCAAAAAAAAAATGTACAACCAAAATCAACTTTATAAGAACCAATATAATTGAAGATGACGATGTCAACCATGGGGATGATTCACAATTTTTGGAGTAAAAAAGTAAAATCATAAAAAAAGTGAAAAAACTAATTTTCAACTTGTATTTTCAATTTCTCTCTCTGCGAATTTACTCAAATTTCGAGTGGGAACACTCGATAGATGCAGAAATTAATTTTGCATCCAAGTAATACCCATGTTGAATACTTTCGATGGAGCCCACTACACAAAAAATGAGAAATACATAAAAAACATGATTCAATCATGTTTATTCATGTATTTCTCAATTTTTTGTAGCAGTATCCATTGAAAGTACTCAACATGGGTACCCCTTGGATGTGAAATTAAATTATGCATCCGATGAGTGATTTTGCTCGAAATTTGAGTAAAATCATAGGAATATAAGTTCAAAATACAAGTTTAAAATGCAGTTTTTTCTTTTTTCACTCTAACATTTAATGAGGTAATCTAATCTTATTTTATTATTTCCACTATTACATTATAATTTTCCTTAGGAGGCCCATTTTAGACCTCAAAATTTCTCTAGTGCATGGTCCAATGTCACATTGTGACAAATATTGTCTCTATTTAAACATCAATCATGTTAATCCATAGTCAACCTTGGTTCAACATCTCATTGTGACAAAGGTTGTCTCAATATGAAAATGAACCATGGTAAACCATGTTTATTTTAGGGTTTATAATATTTATCTTAAGGTTTGTATACCTCGAGTTTATAATATTATTCCCTTGGGTTTAATATTATTCCCTTGGGCTTATAATAACTTAGAGTTTTAGAATTAATCCTTTGGATTTAAAATATCAATCCCTTGGATTTATTAATCTAAGGGTTCATATTCATATGGTATAATATTATTCATAAGGTTTATAATATTAATCATGAGGTTAAATATGAATCTCTTCGGTTTATAATCATGGAAGACCATGGTGGACCATGGTCCAATGTCACAATGTGACAAAGATTGTCTAAAATTGAAAATCAACCATGTTCAATTGTGGTCAACCATGGTCCAATGTCTCATTGTGACAAAGATTATCTCAATATGAAAATCAACCATGGTAAACCATGGTCAATAATGTTTTTTTTTAAGTTTATAGTATTTTTCTTACGACTTATATACCTAGGGTTTATAATATTAATCCATTGGGTTAAATATTATTCCCTTAGTTTTATATTCCCTTGGGTTTATAATATCACTTTGTTGGGTTTATAATAATAAATAATAATAATTAATAATTAATAATAATTATTAATTAATTAATTAATAATTTTTAATAATTATTAATTAATTAATAATTGATAATTAATAACTAATTAATTATTACTTGACTATCGACCAGCTTGTCACTCTCAGGATCATTATAGAGGAGTGTGGAAATAGTAAAACCTATCTCTTCTATTGTTTTGTGGACTTTAGAAAAGCTTTTGACATTGTCCCTCGAGATAAGCTCTGGGAGAGACTTGAAGCGATCATGGTTCCTCCTGAATTGAGGATTGTTGTGATCCGCCTCTACGAGACTGTCATTACCAAGCTTAAGACCAACAAGGGGTGGTCTAAAGATATTAAATGTAATATCGGGGTTAAGCAAGGTTTTCCCCTATCCCCTACCATTTTTTATATTTACATCGATAAACTAGAGGAGAGTCTCGAAACTGCGGGTTGCAAGGGCACTGAGCTCGTTGGTATAATCATTACTCTTCTCCTTTATGCTGATGATATCGTTCTTCTTGGAAAAATCCATGATTACCTAGACAAGCAGCTTAAGACTCTTCATGTCTACTACTCCAAGATGGGTATGAAAGTTAATACCGACAAGACTAAATTCATGATCATTAAATCCAAAAAGATCACCCATGGTTATTTCATTTATGATAAGGAATGTCTAGAGTAGGTTTCTTCTTATAAATATTTGGGTATTGACTTTCCTCATCGGCTCAACTAGAATTATAGCATCGAGAAAATAATTATTGGAGGTTGGAAAGCTTATTATGAGCTTGAAAAATATTAAACACACACATGGTGTATGAGAAGATAAAACACACAAATAGAAAGATAAGCATTCATTACATTTATATTAGTCATAGATGTAAATTTATATTACATTAATGTGGCTCTTACATTTCGCATTCCAAGGTCACTTGGACTCCTTTGTGACTGTTCACCTTCCACACCTACCCATAGAGGATTAGGTGTCCAACATTCCCCCCCTTAATCCGAAGGGGTATGTGTGAGTTGTAATACAAATTTGCAAAGTATGCATGGCAACACTTAGGCTGAATCAGCTCTCTGAAATGTTGGCATAAAGAGGTGGTTTAAGGATGACCACCAACATTGGAATGCAATGCTTATTGCAGCTCCCGGAACTCTTCCAAAACTGGCAAGAAGCTAAGGGCTTCTGCTAGAGGAAGTTTCCCTCATATTTGAAGAGGGAGACCTTCAACCTAAAAGAAGGGAAGTCTACAACCTGTGATGGTTTAAGGATGACCACCAACACTAGAATGCTTAATGTATTTCCTGGAACTCAACCAAAACTAGCAAGAAGCTGAAGTCTTTTGCTAGAGGAAGTGTTCTGAAAGAGGAAGAATATCAACATCACATAGATGGTTTAAGGCTGTCCACCAATCAAAGGCATGCTCATGGGAATCTGTGTCTCTGGCTACAACTCTGAATCTAGAATGATGAATTGTGGCTTAGGCTCGCTTGAACTGTTGTGTCTCTAGCTACAACTCTGAATCTGGAATGAGAGATTGTGGCTCAGACTCGCTTGATGTCATGTCGAAGCTTGTAGATGACCACCATTTTCCCCCCTATTAGGTACAAGGTGAGACGATGGCGGAAACTCAATTGTAAGTTTGCTCAATATTCGAAAACAAGCTTTGACATGCGACTTAAACATATTCTTGGCTGTTGATGCCCATTGCCAAGAAGCGATCCATCCAAGATGAATCTTTGTTCTTGCAGGAGGTTTGTTTCTGAAGCATATGTGTGAAGAATGGGTGTGTCGAACATAGTGCTTGCATGGGTGAAGATCAAAATAGTGATCTTTCATATGGCCAACGCGATCACAGTGTTGGCATTTTAAAATTTGTTGTTGTTGTTGCTGTGGAAGAGGAGTAGGATCTGGAACAGCTGAAAGTGAGTTGTCATAAAGAAATCTGGCACTCTGAAATTTGATGGGCTTGGATTATTTTGGAATATGAAAGGACAACTCCTTGTCATATTCAAGACCTGTTCTGTGCTTGTTATGGACAAGCTCTTCCCAAGGTCTGATGATGGGCTTGGGAGGTGCAGGCTGGATGATTGCTTTTGCATGCAAATATACTCTTATACTAGGCATTGAATGTGAATCAACTACAACATTATTGGCTTACTTCTTATGGGAGTCTCTTTCAATGTTATGATCAAAGACAGGTTCAGAATGATGACTCCGCTGCTTTAATTCTTCTTGCTGGAATTGAGATTCAAGCTGCAAAAACTCAATCTTTTCTTGTGCATTTTGTAGACAAATTCTAATGTCAGCAAGAAATGATTTGTTGATTTTAACAGTGCCATTAGTTGTAGACTGTATTATAGTTTTCAAAAACTCTAATACTTCATAAAATTTCCCGATTTTCTGATCACAACTATGAACTCACTCAATGTCACTACAATATGCTTTGTAAATGTGCACCAAACAACCAATGTGCAATGGATATATTAAAAATCCAGACTCTTTATACTTAGTCTTCATACATATCACTCAACATATATATGATCCAAATCATAGGTGTATGAAATCACACGCCAACACATATTTATAAATCCATTCTAATTAGCGCACATACTTCAATTAATCACCGCTCACAATTCCACCTTGAATGGAACCAAATACATGAACCTAATGAATTTCGGTCTTCAGTTCAACTCTCAACATACAATAATTCAATTTAAAATGCACAACGAACCATGACGCCTCCAACATTCAATAAGAACATTTTAAAGGAAGCAATGACCACGCTCACTCCTTGTGGTTTCGTTTGCCATCACCCTCCATACTAATCCATTTCTCGTAGTTAATCTCAACATACTCCAATCAAACTTCATATATGTGCCAAGAAAAATCTTCAACAAATTTTAATAACATACCATTCTTCAAGGAGTTGTTACGATGCTTCTGTTGCGCTAGTGGCGTGATATTTCTTTGATTGTTACTGAAGATATGAATCGTTTAATCTACTTCAAAGATGTTGAACACGACTATTATTAACACAATAGATAATGTTGATTTATAAAATTCATAAACATAATTTATTTACTCTTCAAAGTGAGGAGATGTCTCACATGACATAGGATGTGGACACGAGTTGTAACACAGTCAAAAGGAACTATTGCATTGAGCAACAATGGCGCTTCACACTAAGAAAAATGCGAGCGCAGTCAGAAGGAGAAATGAATGGTAAAGAGCATATAAGAAAAGTCGAACATGTTAAAAAATCACCCAAAAAATACCACGTCAATACGCAGAAGAGAGGAGGTGAGAGGTGAATGGGAAGGGCAAACGATGTCGAGGAAGTAGCAGAGGCCGGTTGCAGCGTGGGGAGGCCAAGAGGGAGGCAAGCAGAGGTATTTACACAGCCACACCAGCGCTATCAATGTTCAACGTGCAGAAGGCGGTGGTATTGCAGCTTCGTCTGCCCTACGTTTTATTTAAGGTCTCTAAAAATGGGGGGCGCTCTTCTCTCTGAAACCCTGACAAAGATCTTAATTGCAGTGGATGTCATTTTGGGTATCGGGTTCGCTCTGATTCAGTGGGTGTTGGTGTCCCGCATTAAGGTGGCACCAAACCACTCACACGCCCCATTTATATACCAATGTAAATTTCTGATCAATCGCGTGAACTGAATCTGAGTGAAGAAATCTGAATTTCTTCACGCTCCAAAATATGAGTGAAGAAATGTGAAATTATTGTCCAGCGAGTGCGTAACAAAGGAATTTGAAATCCTCGATGTTTCAAGAGATTTTTTGCACTCGCAAATAATACTCGTTCCTTCCGGCTCTGAACAGCGCCTACCAGTGTCGACGTTGGAAACCGTACAAAAACTGAGATATCTGAAAGAGGGCGAAAATATGGAACGAAGGAAAGCCGCAACCTAGGAGAGTAGTATTGCACTGCCCAGGAAAAGCCGAGGAGTCGGGCTTATGTCGAGGAGAGGCAGTGCATGTTGATAGAGGATGTGTATGAAAGTTTCAAGATTGTGGGTATGCCAGAAATGCATAAAGAAATCTGAATGGTGCGCATAATTTGCAATGGGCAATGAGACAGTTCTGCCAGGAGCATGCAGAGAGGTAGAGAGGGAGTTACAAGGGCAGGAACACCAAAAATAGACCTGGTTAGAAAACCACTGACTCATAATAATTAGGAGGGCAGGATAGGAATACATCTGAAGCTCTGATACCATGTTAAACACACACATGGTGTATGAGAAGATAAAACACACAAATAGAAAGATAAGCATTCGTTGCATTTCTATTACTCATAGATGTACATTTATATTACATTAATGTGACTCTTGGATTCTGCATTCCAAGGTCACTTGGACTCGTTTGTGACTGTTCGCCTTCCACACCTACCCATAGAGGATTAGGTGTCCAACAAAAACAATTGTAAGTCGGTCGATCTTTACATTTGGAGTAAAAAAAGGTTCCTATTTGAGACTCTTGTCACCCCTGTTATCTTATACGGATGTGAAGTTTAGGGTTGCAGTATATCTAGAGAGTCGTGGAGAAATATTGAGATTATCCAAAAGAAATTCATAACCTATAACCTCAAGATCAAGGGAAATACACCCTATCGTATCCTCTTGATCGAAGTTGGCATGTATCCCATTGAAAGTATGACTATGCTTAGATATCTAATGTATAAGAAGAAGCCTTACAACATGGAATCCAAGAGGCTCCCAAAAATTGCTTCTAACTTTAGTCAAAATCCCCACATGTGCCTCAAGTGCGGGTGGCATAAGGATGCCCAATCTTGGCTCAACCTTTGGGGGATTAAGGAAGACATCATCATGGGAAGCAAGGATAGTATCAAAGATACTATTACATCCAATTTTAAGGACAAGATGTGGGATGATAAGGAGTTGCAGGGTAAAATGAAGCTAATATACTATAAGGAGGTGATCAACCCCACCCTTGACAACCAGAATTATCTTTCTATGTTGACCAACACAAAGAAGAAAATGAACATCGTTGGGATACAAACTAATTCTCATGAGCTTCGAAGTGAGATCGGGCGGTGGTCTACTCCCAAGACTCTATGGGACGATAGAATCAGTCATATTTGCGATACTAAGAAGGTGAAAGATGAAAATCACTTCTTTTTAGACTACCCGACTCTTGCCCACATCCGCTCTCAATTCCCTATCATCAACCACACCTCCAATCTTCTTGACTTATTAAGCCAACCCAATTATAGCAATCTTGGAGCGCTTCTTTCCCTTCTACCGTTGGAAAAACCCAAAACTTGTGTCAGCCCCAACCATTTAGTTGTTCGGTTTCGTGTAGTCTAAAAAAATCTATAGATTACCCTAGAAAATAATAGAAATTTAGCAAAAATATTATAAAATCTATCAGAAATATCTAAAAATATGAGTCATAGCCATTAAATTTCAGGATTTTGGTTATCCATAAGTTTTTTTGATGATACATAATCCATTTTCATTATTTAAAAACATTTTGAACGATCCATTTTTTATTTTTATTTTTTTTACAATATTCCAAAAAAAAAAAAAAAAAAAAACCCTGCTATAGGGCAAATTTGTGATGTCCATATACAACGCCATTCTGGATTTGTCCGGAAGAGTGAGAGCGTAGGCCATGGAGCTTACCATTACGTTGAGTTTTCTCTTCGTTGAATTTTAAATACAAAATTGTAGTAACCCTACAATTTTATCATAGATTTGGCTGAATCAAAATAATATATAGGGTTCTGCTGACGTGGAAAAGTAGTTGTGTCTAGAAGACATGGGGCATGGAGTGTATTAATGTATTTTGGAACTTTGTGGCCATCCAAAACATTTCAAATGTAATCAAATCTGACGTCACGACGCAAATGCAATACACGGTGATGGTATATGTGGGAAATGGGGCCCTTGGCCGATTTTATTCCTCAAAGCAGGCCTAGAAATTATTTTTTGACATATTTTACCGCGAAAAAAGAAATTTAAAATGTCAAATGGGGTCAGGTTGAAAAATTAAATTTAAATGTGAACTTGAATGGCAGATATTTAAGTTAAGTTAACTATTGTAAATTTTAATGACTGATTGCAAATATGTACATTTAATAATATTGATTTTGGATAAAGCAATTCCCTCTTCAGTTAATCAAAGTATTATTTTTTATTATGACATTCACGATGGCTTATTAATGTTCTAGGAATTTCGGGTTTCATGTTTTGGTCAACAGTTGCCAACCAATTGTCATAAAAAAATTAACACAGCTTTTGTTTATGGATTTAAATTCCTTCGAAAATATAAAAAAATATATTTAATTCATTTTTATACTTCATTCCCACAACGAACTTTGAAATTTTTTAAAGTCAAATCGAATCCCAAATAAAATAAACATACATCTCTTAATAACAATGGTAATACATTAAATATAAAACATTGTTATCTATTAAAATATATATATATATATATTGAAATTTTGACTCGACTTTAAAAACAAAACAAATTTGAAATTCCAAACGTTCTTCCACGCTCTTTTTAGTAAATTAATATGGCAAACTTATTCCTGTACTTTAAATGTAATTGCAGGGGAGCAAACCCACTTTGTATTTTAAAATCAAACCCCGAAGCACGCCCACATGGACCCAAGACTCGTGAAAACACAATTGTGTTTTTGGAAAGACTTGAACAACTAAGTTTTCTGTGAAATAAAATATTAATATGTTATAAATCGAGTAGTCTATAGTGCGATTTTTTTGAAGGCTTTTACGGTAGCTTTTTTCGGTTTAATTTCTCTAAATTCTAGCAGAAATTTATTGAAAATAGAAGTTTGATGAGTAACCTTGCACAATCGAAGTGCCCTAGGGGTTTTTTAGGGTGCTGAATCCATATATACAATGAAAAAACCAGTTTAGATAACAGAAATCAAGATTTTACCTCAATTTTTTTCACCAGATTCCGGCCCCTAAAACTCCAAAAAGTCGCACTAAAGACAACTCCGTTATAAATTGTTGAAGTTTATAATTCTTTTAAACTTAGTTATAAATTTAATTTCGAGATGTTAGCGTTATTGGTTTTTTAATTTAATTGATGTTATTGAATATTGGGTTATTTTTGTAAGTAAGATATTGGTTATTTTGTAAGTAAAATATTTTTTTTGTAGTTACATATGAGGTGTAGACTAATTGATTTTTGTGCAGTTTAGTCCCTATTAGGTTATAGGTTCAAATCTCATGGGGAGTGGGAGGAGCGGGAGTCATTTTTGGGGGAAAGTAATTAAAACTTTCTCGAGGTGTGCCTAGGCTCAGACCTTGAGTCTTGTACAAACTTGGTGAATAGGATCCCATCAGTAGGTAGATCCTTCCATCTTATGAACTGCAATCTAAGCTCAACCTAGTAAAATAAAAAACATTCTTTGTAGTTAACTTAATTTTTATTTTTCAAGTAAGTTAGTCAAAGCATTCGAGATTTGTCCAAACTTTTAATGTTGGATCATGTAATTTGATTTTTTAAATATTGAATCATGTGGCTGGATTCTTGATTATATAGTGTTTAGAGAAACAATTAAGGATAATTTGTCGTTAAAGAAAATTTTAGGAGTTAATATTCATAGGTGGGATAATATTCCATAATTTTTTCAAAGAAAAATTCTTCATTTTCCATATTTTCTAAACAAAAAGATTCGTTATAAAAAGAAATCACCTTGGGAATGGCCAAACTTTTTATACAAATTATACAAAATCATTAGAAATTTGAATATTTTTTCAAAAATATCTTTTCATTATAGGGACTAGTAAGATTCGCCAAGTTTTTTAAGTTTTAAAAGGAGAAGGCCTAAGAGCAAGGAGAAAACTAGCAAGAACACTCTTGGTGATTGATTCCTATAACGATGTTATGGAAACCTTCAAAAATGGAATAACCTGAGTGCAGGAGAAACCGGAAACCTCGCTAATCTACATAAGTAGAATGAATTCAAAATGGAAAGAAAATTGCAATGAGAAAGAAACATATCATCTGCACTGCAGTTCCATTGAGTTGGAGATTGTACAACTCCCTTCAATTGGTGAATGTCTAACTGGGGAAATTGATGTTTTCTAAGACAAAATGTCGAGGAACCAAGAGATGGCGGGTTGTGAGTGCCACCACTACAAGTCGTGGCTATTCCAAATGGAAAATTATGCTCCCTACCCGGTATTGTAGTGCTAATTATAAAATAGACTGGAAACCTAGTGGCCATGATTAAATGCTTCCTCGGATGGGGACCACAAGAGAGAACCTAAATAACAGTTGAAACCCGTGAGGGGCCATTATGGTCTGAATGCATGTGGGACTGAGTGTTGGTCGACATTCTTCAGCTCAGAACCACAAAGATTATCAAAAAGGCATATTTCCATGTCCCCAGTCCTTTGGCCATGTGAAACGACAATAGCTTGCCCCCACCCCGTGCCTTTCATATCAAAAAATACCCTATTCGATGCCAATATATTTGATTTTGAAAAAAAAATTTGTTTGGAAATAATGGGTTATAATGATTAGTTTAACGAATTTATTACAATCTTTTTATATTTTTTAAATATTATGTAAAAAACAATTTTTAAAGAAAATTTTAAAAATAATGTTATTTTGAATGTTAAAATTTTCAAATATTAAAAATTATGGAAAAAAAAACTCTTCGAATAATTCCTCTCATTTTTTCATTTAAAAAATGGTAGGGAGAGAAGACTTATACAAAATGAACAACTGATACTACTAAGTATCAAATGAAATCTACAACTATCAAATTTAACATAGATAAATTAAGTAAGATATATTTTCTTTACCATATTCAACAACACAATCTAATTTATTAGACTTACATAATATCAAAATAAAATTAGACTAACATAATATCAAAATAAATAAAATTAGAGTAATAATAAATATTTTTAAAGTAAATAAAATGAAACTATATAATAAGTTTATCATTTAAAAATAATGCCATGTAAAATTAATTAATTATATATATAATTTTCAAATATCATAATATTATAATAATAATAATAATAATAATAACTCAAATTCATTTTTAAATCCTTCTCGCTCTTTATCTATGCATATACTTCTCATTATTTGAACTATGTAAATAAATTATCTATTTTAAGAGTAATTTAATAGCAAATTTCTTAAATTAAAATTTAGAAAAGCTTATTTATGCATCTTTGGTGACCTTTCTCTAACTAGATTTTATTGAGAACAAAGTTTGTGGTGGGATGGTATATCATTAGATAGGACACACTTTTATGAGAGGAAGGAAATCTAAGTTACCTTTTTTATTGGCCATTTGAGAAATATTCCTTAAATTTAAGGATATTAAATTAAGGTCATTTAAATCACAAGAAAGAAGGTCCTCAAGGCCTTCACTCACTAATCCTCTAACTAACACATGTATTCAAATGATATTAAAGAATTCCCTAATTTCTATAAATATTAATGAATATATTTCAAATTTATTTTTTAAAACCCCATTCCAATACACTTTTCCAATAAAAAAATGGGGAAATTTCCCTACTTTTACTTAAATTTTACTAAATACCCATTTTTATAACTTGTGATGGCTATAACCCCCCTTATACCCTGTGCATCACACCCCACTCCACCCACAAGAGCTATAATACATTGAATTGATTTTCAATATATTTAAAACCCTTTTATTAATGAATGTGATAAGGTATCGGTCAACAAGGTGAAGCCCAATAGGAAGGGCCATTCAATGCCCTTCTTTGATTGAAAATGAATTGTCAATAGGGACAAGCCTTTGATTAGTAGCTCTTCCTTAAATTAAATGAAGGTTCCCATATTTTTGTGGGAAAATTCCCCAGGGCTAAGGTTGGAAGCTCTGACAAGGAAGAACATAGAATTCAAAAAATAGACTCAAACAAGCATGAATACAAATTGAATTGATAAAACAGTTCTAATATACATACTCGTAGATCATATAGTTGATGATGGTCTGGTAGGATCCAAAGCCTAACTTCTCCTCCTGAAGTAGCAAACCTACAAGATGAACAAAAAACTAGACAAAAATCACAACATTCAAAGTATATTTACACATATTCAAGGTAATCCATAAAGATATCCATTTTACCTTTATATTGATAAGAAATAGACAATCCAAATAAGAAAAAAATATAGTCTCTTTATTGAAATAATATTAGCAAAGATGGAGTCATCATACAACCTAATCCATGTTGTTGGCACATAGAGAATCTTCCTCTAAATCCTTCCTACTTGGGCCAACAAAGACCTCCTCTCCAAAAGTAGTAATGAGATGTGAGATAAGAGAGATCAACACCAATGCTAGGAAACTAGGGTTTCTTGGAGATAAGGAAGTGTAGATAGCATAGGTTAACACAAACCTGATTTAGGGGAAATTTAGCATAGTAATGATGACATTCATTAGGATGTCTTTGAGGTAAACCCATAGGGTGTATTTATACCACCAAAAATTAGTTGAGTTGGTTAAGCCATAAGCTCCTGTAGGTATTTTTCTGGTCTAACCCATAAACCTCGCCTGCAAAATAGTTTAATTATAAAAAATTTTCAAATTTTAAAAATTTGTACATGGGAATATTTCAGAGAAACTGTGTACATATGTGTTTTTACAGTGGGTAGAGTGTATATATATTTCGAAAAATGTTCTTTTAAGATAAGGAAATTAATTTTAATTTATATTAATTATTTTCAATTAATTAGATCCAAGGATTTATATTAAACCCAAGGATTAATATTATAAACCCTATGGATTAATATTATAAACCCTAGAAATATGAACCCTTATATACATAAACCTAACTGATTGATATTATAAACCCAAGGGAATAATATTAAACCCAAGGGATTAATATTATAAACCCAGGGTATATAAACCCTAAGATAAACATTATAAATCATAAAATAATCATGGTTGACCAAGGTTTACGATGTTATATTTTCATATTGAGACAATCGTTATCACAATGTGACGTTGGACCATGGTTGACCATGGTCCACCATGATTGTTTTTCATATCAATCCCTTGGGTTTAGTAATCTAAGGGTTCATATTTCTAGGGTATAATATTTATCATAAGGTTTATAATATTAATCCTAGGGTTTAATATAAATCCCTTGGGTTTATAATTATGGTCGGTTATGGTCAACCATGGTCCAATGTCATATTGTGACAAATATTATCTCAATATGAAAATCACCCATGGTTAACCATGTTTATTTTAGGGTTTATAGCATTTATCATAATGTTTACATATCTAAGGTTTATAATATTAATCCCTTGAGTTTACTATTATTCCCTTGGGATTTTAGTATTAATCCCTTGGGTTTATAATATTAATTTGTTGGCCCTTTATTAATCTAAGGGTTCATATTCCTAAGGTGTACTACTGTTCATAAGGTTTATAATATAAATCTTTGGGTTTAATATAAATACCTTGGGTTTATAATCAACCATGGTCTAACTTCGCATTGTGACAAATATTGTCTGGATTTGAAAATCAATCATGCTCAACCATGGTCAATCATGGTCCAATGTCACACTGTGACAAAGTTTGTCTCAATATGAAAAAGAACCATGGTCAACCATGGTTAACCATGTTTATTTTAGGGCTGATGGCATTTATATTAGGGTTTATATACCTTATTTTTATAATATTAATCCCTTGGGTTTATTATATTAATCCCTTCGGTTTAATATTATTCCTTGAGTTTATAATACCTTAGGGTTTTAGAATTAATCCCTTGGGTTTATAATATCAATCCCTTGGATTTATTAATCTAAGGGTTCATATTTGTAGGGTATAATATTATTCATAAGGTTTATAATATTAAACATAGGGTTTAATATAAATCCCTTGGGTTTATAGTCATGGTGGACCATGGTAAACCATGGTCCAATTTCACAATGTGACAAATATTATCTTTCTGAAAATAAATCACCGTGGTCAACCATGGTCCAACGTCGCATTGTGACAAAGATTGTCTCAATATGAAAATCAACCATGGTAACCCATGGTCAAGCATGTTTATATTATGCTTTATAGTATTTATCTTAGGCCCTATATAGCTAGGGTTTATAATATTAATCCATAGGGTTTATATTCTCTTGGATTTTTAGTATTAATCCATTGGGTTTATATTATCAATTTGTTGGGTTTATTAATCTAAGGGTTCATATTATTAGGGTGTAATATTGTTCATAGAGTTTATAATATAAATATTAGGGTTTAATATAAATCCCTTGGGTTTAAAATACCTTGGGGTTTTAGAATTAATCACATTGTCAACCATGGTCCAATATCACATTGTTACAAATATTGTTTTTAGAATTAATCCCTCGGGTTTATAATATCAATCCCTTGGGTTTATTAATCTAATATTTCACATTCCTAGGGTATAATATTATTCATAAGGTTTATGATATTAATGATATGGTTTAATATATATCCCTTGGGTTTATAATCATGGTCGACCATGCTCAACCATGGTCCAATGTCACATTGTGACAAATATTATCTCAATATAAAAATAAACCATGGTCAACTGTTGTCAACCATGGTCCAACATCATATTGTGATAAAAATTGTCCCAATATGAAAATAAACCATGGTTAAACATGTTTATTTTAGGGTTTATTGTATTTATATGAGGGTTTATAATATTAATCCCTTTGGTTTAATATTATTCCCTTGGTTTATATTCCCTTGGAATTTTGGTATTAATCCCTTAGGTTTATAATATCAATCCTTTGGGTTTATTACTGTTGTACACCTAATGCTCTAAGGGTTGGTGTGGAAGGCAAACGGTCAAAGGGAGTCTAAGAGACCCTGTAATATGGAATCCAAGGGTTACTCCAATGTACTATAAATCTATATCATTGTGAATAATAGATCGAATATCATGTTTATCCTTCATATTGTGTGCATACCATGTGTGTGTTTAACATGGTATCAGAGCGAGTGAAATCTGACCCTGTTCTAATCTGAGCCACTGGTTTTGTGGCCTCTCTATGCATTTCATTTTTTCCTTCCACTCTAGTTTTATTCTCGTTAATCACATTTAATAACTCCTATAGTTTCTTCTTGTCAGCACTGGTGCTCATGAAAGTTGGTCGGTGTTGGATATGGTGTGTAGTTACCATAATAAGAGAGACTAGTCCATGTCATTTAAATTTCATTAGCCAGTAACATTTCCACTCATCTCCTTATGCACCGTTGAGAGTAGCCCTAAATACATGCATTAAATTACTGTCATATGTGATATATATTCCCCTGGAATCTCCTCAACGCTCACTGTGCACTTGACACACCACCCATTCCTACCATCCCTATCAAGTCGACAGATTCAAGTGTTTTTTGAATTTGTCAGTAAATTATATAGTCATTAAAAGTTAGCAAAAATATATTTCAATATTCGTGGATATTTGGTCTCATGGATAGCCTAGATGAGGCTTCTTGTTTTCGGCCATGAAATCAGAAGTGTATTCTTGAAGCTTGTTTTCGGGCTATTGTCCGCGCATTGTTGGCTTACTCACTCCTATGCATAGTTGGCCTCCACCTCTCGGCATATGCATAACATCCTCCCTCTCTCCAATCACTCGACCTTAATACCATAACGCTTCCAACAACTCTTTTGACAGAATATAATCCAACATTTTCCCGAGGAATGCGAAGGTAATCCACCAGGACGTGACCAAACAACGACTCAGCTACATTTGCATGAGGAATGTGAAGGAAATGGGAATGATAGCTGCGATTGAGAGCTTACATATGCGCAAGGAGAAAAAAAAAATACGCATATATTACGAGATAATAACAGGTCTATAATATAGGTACCCAACATTGGAAATAGGGCTCCCTACCTGCTAAAAACAATGTCGAGTGTTTATAGCTCCGGGTCCAAGTATTAGTTTGCTTGACAAGAAGCAGAGTTGTAGTTCCTGCCAATGCCAATTTCATACTGGTGTGTGGGTATGGGAATGGTTGAAACTCAATTCTCCAAGAAGATAAAGGGGAAACATGTGGCTTTATACCCATGTTCATTACTGTCGATTCAACAGAACAATCATTGAATTCAATACCTTACCTTCCACAGAATGTTTATTTAGTAACTAATTTTGCACAATATCGAGAGTCGATATCATATTAAACCTCTCCCGCGGACCAATATTTTATGTCTGAGAAATATTTCTCGATACTCCTTTTTTGAATAGTGGTTGATATATTGAATGACAGAGGAGAGGTTGTATACTTTGTGTACATATAGCAAAAGGAAGCAATTCTTATTGGAACGCTTATGCCAGTGCAGAGTGATATTACCCATGTGTTATAGATGAATCTAATGAAGGCTCAGAGAGCACACACATAAATTTTTGGGGTTGGTAGTTCTATACAGTGTCTTTGTTATATTTTTTGTGTGGACATATTTAGCACTTTGGTTGTCTATCTATGTCATGTTGTCATAGTAGAGAAAGATTTGGAGAAGAGATCTAATGTGCAGAGGTAGGTATTTGTAGGTTGATAAATTTTCTTTGTGCATTTATTATATGTGTGTTGGTTCATATGCCTCTTCTATTGGTTCATATGTGAGTATATATGCTACCTGCGTTGGAACTCTCTTGTTGTAAGTTGAATATAATTTTGAATGCCATGCATTTGGGAACCATGCCATTACTCCTTGTAGTTGGTGTGTACTCTTATTGAAGCATTGAGTCTATGCCTTATATGGAACCTTAAAAATTTAAATTGTTCGTACTGTATGTTGGTCCAACCTATTTTTTGGTCCTTCATGTATGATGAGATATGTTGATTTCAGTTCGTTGAAGTATTTTGCATTCAAAAATTTAAATTGTTGGAAAATGGAGGATGGAGTATTGGAATTACTAAAATATCTAATACATTCTATTGTCGACAATACAATCATGATTGATAAATCCTTTCTCAAATATATCCAAAACTATCTACAAAATCCAAAAGAAAACATTGAATTTTTTCAGTTGGAGTCTCAACTTCAACAAGAAGAATTACTACAGTGGAGTCATCATTCTGAACCTGTTTTTGTTCAGAACATTGAGACAGACTCCCATAAGCAACAATTCAATAATGTTGCAGTTGATTCAGATCCAGTTCCCAATGAAGAAACAAAGTTACATGCAAATGCAGAAGGTCAGTCTACACTTCCCAAGCTCATCATGAGATGTTGGGAAGATCTCGTCGATAAAAAGAACATAACCGATCTTGGATATGACAAGGATGTGTCCTTTCATATTCTAGATTTATCAAAGGCCATCCAGTTCCATAGTATAGGATTTTTTTAAGGCAGT
The DNA here is from genome assembly GCA_034641835.2 of Pinus albicaulis. Taxonomy (NCBI): domain Eukaryota; kingdom Viridiplantae; phylum Streptophyta; class Pinopsida; order Pinales; family Pinaceae; genus Pinus; species Pinus albicaulis. The sequence goes on along the minus strand of CM076572.1, from coordinate 1,255,776,357 downwards.
TCATCTTTAGGTATTCTAGATTTTTCTCCTCTTCCAAAACATAATAGGAAATTCCAACACTGTGACTGAGTTGACCATATGAAATATCATTGTTTTTATCTTCATCCACGTGAGAACTATCACAAAACCTCTCATTCTTCGCACACATGATTAAGAAAAAAGCCTCCTGCAAGAGCCTATATTCATCTTGGATGGATCGCTTCTTGGTAATGGGAATCAATAGGCAAGAAGATATCTCATTCATATGTGAGAATTTCTTCTAGAATATTAAAAGGTCTTGCAGATGATTTTTTTCCATCATCTCACCTTATATCTGACAGGGTGGGAAATGATGGACATATACAAGCGTAAAATCCACATCAAGCGAGCCTGAGCCACAACCTCCCATACCATATTCAGAGTTGTAGCTAGAGAAAAAGATTCCCATGATCATGCCATTGGTTGGTGGTTAGCCTTAAACCATCTATGCAATGTTGAGCTTCTCGCTCTTCAAAGAATTGGAGACACTTCCTCTAGAAGAAGTATTCGGCTTCTTGCCAGTATTGGAAGACTTCCAGGAATTACATTAAGCATTCCAGAGTTAGTGGTCATCCTCAAACCACCACAGGTTGAGACCTCCCTTTTCAAGTTGAGGTTCTCCCTTTTTATGCAGGTTCTATACCTCCCTTCTTCCAATTTGAAGGTCTCCCTCTTTAAAGAATTAAGATCACTTCCTCTAGCATAATACCTCTTCTTCTTGCAAGATTGGGTAGAGTTATGGGAACTGCACTAAGTTTTCCATTGTTTTTTGTCATCCTTAAACCACCTCCTTATGCCAACATTTCAGAGAGCACATTGAGTCTTGTGCTGCCATGCATATTTTGCACGTTTTGTATTTCATCTCTCTTCTTGGACTCATACATACCCCCTTGGATTTAGGTAGGGGGGGGGGGGTGTTGGACACCTAATCCTCTAAGGGTTGGCATGGAATATGGAATCCAAGAGGCCCTGGAATATGGAATTTCATGTTTATCCTTCGTCTTGTGTGCATACCATGTGTGTGTTTAACAATTACTCTAAGGGATCATATCCCTAGGGTGTAATATTGTTCATAGGGTTTATAATATAAATCCTTGGGTTTAATATAAATCTCTTAGGTTTATAATCATGGTCAACCATGGTCCAACGTTACAATGTGACTAATATTTTCTCAATATGAAAATCAAGCATGAGAGAAATTTTGAGGTAAAAAATGGGCCTCAAAACAAAATGTACAACCAAAATCAACTTTATAAGGACCAATAGAATTGAATATGATTTTGTCAACCATGGGGGGTGATTCACCATTTTTGGAGTAAAAAAGTAAAATGAAAAAACTAATTTTTCAACTTCTCTCCCTATGGTTTTACTCAAATTTCAAGTGGGAGCACTCGATAGATGCAGAAATTAATTTTTCATCCACGGAATACCGATGTTGAATACTTTTGATGGATCCCACTACACGAAAAATGAGGAATACATGAAAAATTTTATTGCAATCATGTTTCTTTATGTATTTCTTATTTTTTGTGTAGCAGGATCAATTAAAAGTACTCAACATGGGTAGTACTTTGATGTGAAATAAAATTATGCATCCAACAAGTGATCTCGCTTGAAATTTGAGTAAAACCATAGGAATATAAGTTCAAAATACAAGTTGAAAAAATAGTTTTTAACTTTTAACTCTAAAATTTGACGAGGTAATCTAATCTAATTTTATTATTTCCACTGTTACATTATAATTTCCTTAGGAGGCCCATTTTAGACCTCAAAATTTCTTTAGTGCATGGTCCAACGTCACATTATGACAAATATTGTCTCGAATTGAACATCAATCGTGCTAAACCATGGTCAAACATGGTCCAACATCGCATTATGACAAATATTGTCTCAATATGAAAATGAACCATGGTCAACCATGTTAAACCATGTTTATTTTAGGGTTTTTATTATTTATCTTATAGTTTATATACCTTAAGTTTATAATATTATTCACTTGAGTTTAATATTATTCCATTGGGCTTATAATACCTTAGGGTTTTAAAATTAATCCTTTGGATTTATAATATCAATCCCTTGGATTTATTAATCTAAAGGTCCATATTCATCAGGTACAATATTATTCATATGTTTTATAATATTCATCAGAAAGTTTAATATAAATCTCTTGGGTTTATAATCATGGTGGACCATGGTCAACCATGGTCCAATGTCACAGTGTGACAAAGATTGTCTCGTTATGAAAATCAACCATGGTCAATTGTGGTCAACCATGGTCCAATGTCGCACTGTGACAAATATTTTCTTAATATGAAAATCAACTATGGTCAAATATGTTTATTTTAAGGTTTATAGTATTTTTCCTATGGCTTATTTGCCTAGGTTTTATAATATTAATACATTATTTTTAATATTATTCCCTTAGGTTTATATTCCATTGGGTTTATACTATCAATATGTTGGGTTTAAAATAATAATTATTAATAGTTATTAATTAATTAATTAACAATTATTCATAATTAATTAATTATTAATTATTAATAATAAAAAATTATTATTAATTAATTGATTTTTTAAAAATCCCTAAGAGTTAGGTCAGCGATGCAGGCGGGAGCCTTTGAGCAGAGTGGAAGGTTGTTCAGTCGTGGGTGGTATCCTTAGCCTCTTGCTGAGGCAACACATTGCTTTGGTTCCTTGTCCCTTAGTAAGATTGAGTCAGATAGTCTCACAGGTCATCCTTATATTATTATCATTTCCTGTTACCCCTTCCCTCCCTATTTCTATTGAGTGGCCCAGCAGGGTGTGTCACTCCTGATGGTTGTGCAGGCCCAAGTCATCCCTTCGTAGGCAGACACGTCTCTGGAGGCGTAGGAAAATGAGATGCCCTAGCAGGTGGAGGTTGTGGCCTTCGACCGACTGGTGGATTTTGCCCCCAACTTTTCAGATACAGAGTCAGTCTATGTTCGTTAAGTGGGCCAATGAAATCTAGAACATTGTCATAAGTGCTCCTCAGGCATGCTCAAGAGTGCTTTAGTTGGTTGATCATGGTATCATTGACCATTTATGGGACTATGGCCCTTGCCCGGGTCGGTTAAAAGATGGATCGAAAATAACTAGAAACCACTCATCTTTGGAGAAGTTATTTCCTCCTTCTGTGGGAATTTTTTTTTCACCTTCTACTTTGAGAACAGAAAGGATATACAGAGCCTAAGTTTTAACCCTGAATGTGAGACTCCTACCTCGGTCCCAGCCTAGATCAATATGCCTTATCTTCCTCTGCACTGTTGGAATGATGCTACCTTTGATTGGAAACTCCTTGGGAAAATACATTGATTTCTCGAAATAGCGGGATGGTATCTTCTCCTGTGCAAGAACATGTTTTGAAGTAGACTTCGAAAAGGGATTGCCAGGGGTTTTTAATCTTTGTATGGATAGTTGGACCCACGAGCACGAGGTGGACTATAACCAACTTGACTTTAAATATAAGGTATGCCATGAGTATGGCCATTTTTCCAAGAACTGCCATAGATATCAGGATCATCGAGAGTCTCCTTCATGGGAGACAAATGAAAAATTGAAACAAGCCAAGAGGAAAATGGAAACTCTATATCGCATCCTGGGGGTGCAGAGGGTTCTGGACATTCCTCACATCCTAAAGGACACTAGCAGATGGTTCCCCCCCCCAGGGTCGATTGAACTAGTTGGGGCTAAGTTGGATGGAATTTTGGACTCAAATCAGTTTGTGGCTCTAGAAACTTCGACTGGGGAGGTCTGCTCCTCCTAGATTCCTTCTAACTCCCCATAGCCTCATCTTCAGCCCATGCTTTGTTCAGTCCAGTAAACTGAGGATTGTCCTTCTAACTCCAAAAAGAAAAAGTTAGTCAGTTCAGGCTTCGACTCTCCAACACAGAAACTACCTCAGACATGGAGGAAGAAGAGGATGGTTTTGTGTCATCAAAATAGGGACCTGGTACTGGAATCTCCCAAGATTGGTGGATGAGAAGTCATAAGGCATGAGATTCAATGAGTCGAAAAGAAAGGTTAGGAAGCCAAGAAGGAAAACGAATAAAGAGATAAGGTGGGAGAAAACAGAAAAGGACAAAGAGCTGGGATTTCAACACACTATCACAAATTAGCTAGCATGGTTTGGGAATAAAAGGTGGGGTGGAAAAAGGAGACCAATCTTCCTAGGGAAGGGAGTGACACAAAACAAGAAGTAAATGATGAATATACTTTCTTGGAACTGTAGAGGCATGGGGACTACAAAGAGAATAAAAGAAATAAAATCATTAATCCACAAAGAAAGACTTATTTATCATGTTTTTAGAAGAGACGAAAATGAGGGAAACATAGATCCTCAACTATCATAATAGAATATGGAACAAAAGCGACTTGGTTGACATAGAAATATCTAGAGGTGCCTTCGAAGGCCTATGCACGTTGTGGCATCCTACAAAATTTAAACCGATATGCACTATAAAGAACACTCACTGGATAGGAACAAATTTTGATACAATAGATTCAAATCAATGCTTTACTATTTTAAATGTATAGATTATGGTACGTTATAGGTAGGAACTGGAATGTTTGTAAACTCTATCAGATCTAAAAAACATATATTTTGGCAAAAACTACATATTTGGAGGAGACTTCAACACCAAAATGGGGAGACATGAGAAAAGGGGAGGGACAACAGTGAGAAATGTCTTCCAAGAAAACATGGAGGATGTGATCCTAGAACTGAAACTCTTTGATGTAAAACCTCAGAGATATATTTACACACAAAATAATAAAAGGACTGGTGAGTGACATATAAATACTCGCCTGGACCATTTTTTGGCATTGGACAATCTATTGTCCTTAAATTTTGTATAAATTCTGCCATCCTGCCTTTGTGTGGTTCAGACCATCGTCCTATTAGCCTTTCGATATCGCCTCCCCTTAATCTTGTTCCTATCCCCTTCCATTCTTCTCCAGTATGGATTGATGCTTGGGTTTTCGAGAGATGGTTTCCTCTTCTTGGGTGGGTTGGGTGGATGGGAGCCCAATAACATTATGGAAAATGAATTTAAAAGGTTAAAAACGGATATCAAAAGGTGGCTTAAATAAAATGATCCATATAGAAAAAAAAAAGTGTAAATGAGATGGAGAAGGTCTTGGCTCACAGATAAGGTCAAATGGAAACCACTCAAATAACACTAGCGGAATTTTAAAAGGAAGCAGAGGCCTTTAAAGCCCTACATACCAACCTCATGAAAGAGGAGGATTGTTGTAGGCTAAATTCGAGAAATAACTGGTTGAGAGTAGGAGATAGAAACAAAAAAGTATTTCATAAAAAAGCCAAGTTTAGGGAGGCCAAAAAAATATCACCCAGATCACACATGAGGGAAAGATAGTTAGGGAGTTTGGGGCCGTAAAAAGAGTGGCAATGGACCACTTTAGTCTGATGTATAAAGCAAACAAAGAAATAATTGAGGAGATTGAGGATGCTATAATTGAGGAAATTACAAAGTTGATATCTCAACAGATTAATGATACCATGACATTGATCCCTTCTCTAGAGGAGATCTGTGTTGTGGTATTTTCCTTTTCTACAGATAAGGCCCCAGGCCCTGATGGCTTGTCAACACACTTCTACCAAAATTTTTGAGAAACCATACATAAGGATCTGAGTAGAATGGTGGGATACTCGCTGAAATGTTTTATAATAGGTGGAGGGGTAAATTCCTCTTTTTTAGCTCTCATCCAAAAGGAGAGGAATCCCTCCTCATTTGTGAGATTCAGACCCATATCTTTATGCAATGTGTATTAAAAAATATTCTCAAAACTCCTAGCCCTTAGAATCAAACCTTTGTGGCCAAGAATAATCTCAGAAAATCAAGGGGGTTTTTTCCTAGGGCGACAAATTTTTGACAATATAATTATGATTCAAGAGGCAATAGATTCTAGCTAGAGAGGGGCGACCAAGGCCTGATTTTAAAATTAGATATGGTCAATGCCTTTGATAGTGTGAGACATGGATTCCTGTTAAAATTTCTAAAGAAAATAGGATTTGATGAGACCTTTACGAAATGGTTGGCCCTATGCTTTGAGTCTCCTTGGATTGCCCCTTTAGTGAACGACAGAGTGACAAGATTTTTCAGAGCTTCCAAGGGGCTAAGTCAAGGGTGCCCACTATCCCCCTTTCTTTACATCATAGCTGCAGAGGCACTCAGCAAGAAGTTAGAAAAGGATCGGGAATATAAACTCCTATTAGGTGTCAAATTTAAAGAAGGCGTAAAGAGTATAAACCAGGAACAGGTTGCAGATGATACTATACTTCTGGGGGGAGCCTCCGTGGTTATAGCTAGGAAATTCAAATAAACCTTGGATCGTTTTTTGTGTGCCTTGGGGGGGTGGGGAATTAATGACATGAAAATTTTGATCTATAGCTAGAACATCTCCCCCTGAATTCCAGAAAGATCAAGGAAGTATTGGGGTTCAAAATAATTAGAGAATGGAAGGACTTTATTTACTGAGGGGTTCTAATATTTCTCAGAAAAGTGACCCCTTCATCTTGGAAAGAAATCATGGAAAACATAAAATGTAAAATCACAAATTTGGGAGGAATATGGCTACACTTTCCAAGAATAACTATCCTTGTGATTAAATGAAATACCACTGTATCAATTTTCCACACTACAGGCCCCAAAATATGTTCTTCAGCAGCTAGATAGGTACATCTGCTAATTTATGTGGGAAGGGGGAAAGGTTGATACCAAAAAATACCATTTAGTAAATTGGAGAACCATCATATATCTGAAACTCCATGAGGGGGTTGGGTATCAGAGACTCGGAGCTAGCAAACTTAGCAATCGGAGCAAAATTTCATTGGAATTTGACAACCAAAAAAGAGCTTTTGTGGTCTCAAGTGTTATTAGAAAAATACAACAGCCCTCGCAGGAGCAGAAAACTACTAGAAAAAGGTTCTATGGGATCTCCAATACAAAATCTAGTGAAAGCATCAACTGAAGTAATACAATAAAATTTAAGAAAATTTCTAGGAAATGGTGCCCAAACGTATATCTTCCAAGATTCAATTTTGGGACATCCTTCGATAGGAATGAATCCTATAATGCACCCACATAAGTGTTATCTAGCTTAGAGAGGCATATGATTTCTAATCCATTTATCAAAGTGGAATGACCAAGGTTTCTTGTTGGGCTAGGATTTGGACCACATCCCAGAGGCCCTCTCCCCTCTCCGTGATCTATTACTCCTGAAACTTAGTGGATGTGCCCCTATGGAAAACACGATCGAAGACATTTGGGGATGAAAATAATCAAAATACACAGTGAAAGAAGGTTACACTCACCTTATTTTCAAATCTCATATTTCCCGCAAAGAGGCAAAATGGATAAATATTCGAGCCACAAACACTATCGCAAAAATCAGCATCTTTAGTTTTCTATTGGTGCAAAAACAATTACTTACATATGAGAACCTACAAAACTGAGGGCAACTTGGTCTGTCCCGATGACTGTTATGTGAAGATGTAGAGGCATCAGTAACTCATTTATTCTTGCAATGCCAAGTTACCAAAGAAGTATGGGTGATTGTCCTAGGCCCAATCTATAATAGAATAAAGTGGTCAGAGGATATTCATCAGTACTACTGCACATAGTCCTCTCAGTATGTGGGCTCCCTTAAGGCCAAAGACAGTTTCAAAATAGTGTGCACTGGCCTTCCAAAATATATGTGTTGGAAATTTTGTCTATCTCGGAACAAAGCCATATTTAGAAGGATTAAAGTCCCAACAATAATAATATCTTTAAAATCTCTCTCCTGATGCATGTAGTTTCATCATCCATACCTAGAGCACACTCTATAAAATTTAGAAAAGATATTGCTAGGTCCTTGGGTTAAAAAGGGAGAAAAAATAAATATTACAAAAAAACCCCAACCCGAAACATTCTTGGATGCTTCAGATGAAGGACGAAGAACATGGGCAGTGGATGCGAGAGAAAAATAAGTGGATCCTTCAATTTGATGGGGTATCTAAAGGAAATCCTGGGGTGGTAGGAGGGGGAGGGATTATTATGAATCCCAAAGGAAAAATAGAAATAATATATGTATGGGGTATGGGGACAAAAACTAACAATCAAGTAGTGGCCTTGATTCTGATGTTAGCAATATCTCTAGTACAGGAAAAAGGAATAAGGGAGGTGACCATTCTTAGAGACTCTCTGTTAATAAGTAAACATATGGTCAAGGAGTCTTGGGATAAAAAATACAATATTAATCAAATCATAGAAAGAACGAAAGGCATTGAGACAACCTTGGGAAATTCAAAATACTATCACATTCTTTGAGGGCAGAATAAAGATGCAGATAGACAGGAGAACCAAGCCTGCCTACTAGTAGAAAATACCAGCATGTTAAATGGAAAGAGGGTAGAAATCCAATCCCATGACTTAGTTAAAATGAGGAGAATAAATGGGGAAAATACCACTCCTAGTGACATAGGATTGAGAAACAAGTTAGTTGATCTTCCAAAGAAATGGAAACTTTGGACTAGAAGAAAAAGGTGGAATTGGTTACTTAAGGATGAGCTTTATCCCATCGGGCTCCTCCTCCCCCCTCAATCTCCCCTCTCCTTTCCCCATTCCATTCCCCTAGCCCCTTGGTGGTCGAGTCCTCATTATCTGGCTCCCTTCCCCCCCTTCTATTTATGTTGGCACCCTCCTTCTCCCCTAGTCTCTCTCATTCTGTTCTCCTTAACCTGATCGCTCTTCCACTCCTCTGTCGTGTCCATGTTGAGTAATCATCCATCTCCCATGTCCATGCTGAGTAAACTTCCATCTCCTTGGCCTCAATTTCCCTCTCCGGGTCCCTCAGCCCCTTGTCCCGTCAGGCCTCTTTTCCAAAGCAGGGTAATGACGACTCGTAGCATCGACTTTAGATTGGATGGAAGCGAGTTTAAGACATGTACTATATGGTGGCTTCCTTTCAAGTCACCTATCTATAAAGCATGTAGAAGTAGAGATAGCAAAGGAAATTTGAGCAAGAGTATGAAGAGATGTCATCACATTCATGGAAGAAACATGCGAGCATTGGAATTTCGAGGGAGAAAATTAAATCCGAAGTGAAAGGTCGAGGAAACTACTAAGTGCATGAGGGAAATAGAATTTAATGAGGATTATGGTGGCACAATGATGCAGAGAAATGAGGTCAGTCAAGCCAGACCTGGCCCCTATAAACTCAATTTCTCCAGAGATTTGAAAGATAGAAAAGGAAAAAAAATTACATTACCGGTTCGATTTTTCCATTGAGGGAGACTTTGACCATAGAAGTGAGCAGTGAAAAAGAGGTGTCGGTGCTGAATTTTTTTCTCTGGGTGTTTTCTGAGGAGAATAAAGAGGGAGGCAGAGCTGATTGTACTGGAATTTCCATTGAAATTCAGATAATGAGTCTGTTTAGAGAGCTCGGTGCCTATTCTGGTCCAGTTTCGTATGGGAAATTAAGTTTTTGGCTCCGAGCAGACTACTTTGTATAAAAATGGTGCCCAACCTATGTTAGCATAGGGGGAAGGAGTGTTGCGGTTACCTGTTTATGGTGGTACTGTGTCAAGGGTGGCTCTGAGTGGTTGGAGGGGAGAGGTAGAAAAATTGGTGCATTCCCTTGGCTCTGGACGGTAGGGGAGGAGGTTGATAGAGGTGAGTCGAGAGGAAAAAATACTGAGCATGAGGAGTGTGAGAAGCAGAAAGGTCTGGGGCAAGTTAGAGGTATTAAGGGAGTTCATTGGCCAACCCCGGGTGGGAGAATTAACCTTGGCACATAACTGTTGAGAGTGCACGTTATAGTGCATATTTGGGAGTTTGCTGGCGTAATTGAGTATTGAAAACTTCTGGATAAGTGGTTTGGGAACACTATGGCGGTTGTCAGGATGGATGCCAATGTGGGTAGTTTAGCCATGGGGCCACGGGGATGACCCAAACGTAGGTCAACCCGTGGAAATTGCAGAGGAGGTAAAGGATGTAGGTCGGGGACATTTAACTCTGAGAATTGTGCCTCTGAGTTGGAAGACATCCGCGCAGAATTGCACATTATCCAGCTAAGCATGCATCAACAACAATAGGATATGCTCAATATCTAAGAGGATAACATTGCCAAGACATGAAGAATTAATAAAATGGATGATGAAATTGATGCACTCCGGAGACAGTTGGATGAGCACAAGTTCCTACGGAACAACAAAAGCAGGGAGGAAGACATGAAAGGTTGAGCTTCGATCTAAACAACCTGACACACATGGAAGAATGACTAGCTTTTTTGTAGTTTTGTGTATAGGGTCTTTTTGGTGTTTTTATGCAATTTTGTAAATGCAAGCTCTGTTGAAGCAATTTTTTCGAATTTATAGTTGTAGGACAATAATCCAGTTCTATAATAGATATTTTGTAGTTTTGAAAGGCTATGAGGTATTTGAACAACAAAAGAAGCCCCTAGTGGAAATGATATGTAAATGTAAACCATCGGGTTACTTGCCGAGAACGGGTTTGGAATAATATAAGTATAATCTTTCTTGTTAAAAAATTTATATTATTAATTAATTAATAATTGATAAATGATAATTAATAACTAATTAATTAATTATTCATTCTTGCTTATTAATTAATTATTACTTATGAATTATGAATTATTAATTAATGTGTGTAGATAATTATTAATTATTAAATATTATTTAATTATAAATTATTTAATTTTTAATTAATTAATTAATAATGAATTAACTAATATTAATTATTAATGAATTATTACTATTAATTAATTAATTATTATTAATAATATTTAATTATATGAATGCAATAATTGTTATTAATGTTAATTAATTAATATTAATATTAAATTTAAATAATAATAGTATGTTAATATTAATTAATAATAATAATCATAATAATGATAATTATTTTGTAGTAACTAAAGAAATATTTAATAATAATAATAATAATAATAATAATAATAATAATAATAATAATATTTTTATTATAGTAATTATTTTTGTAATATTTTTATTATTTTTATTATTATATATTTATTAATATGAATATTAATATTAGGATTAATATTACATTTATACTATTAAAGAGTTCTTTTATATGAATATCAATATTAGGCTAGATTTAATACTTTTGTGATTTTTAATATAGATGAATGTCTTTCAGATTAATCACATCATTAAGATTTGGTCGACAAATCAACTAATGTTATTCATCTACATAACTAAAATATAAATTTTAAATTCATCTCTGTCAAACTTCCAATCTAACTGCATATTCCTCTATGTCAAACATTTCAACACTGCGATGTGAATGAGCATTTTGTTTTGAGGAATTTTTTTATTTTTTATATGTACACGTCCGTCCATGAACTTTGTGTAAAATTTCCATTGCAACATAAAGGCCAGATATTTGAGACTAGTATGTGCATTAAAAAAGGAGTAGGCTAACAATTCAACATTTTTCCCCTCGGGTTACGTGTCGACTCATCGTCGGTGAGATCCTCCGGCAGACTACACCCACAGATGGACCCATGGGCCCCATCTTATCGACAGACATTTCTCCCATTAGAAGCTTTATCTCTATCTGCTAGCAGCTTGTCGTTATCGTCTACTAGTAGCTCTGTCTATACGGTTTCGACAACTCTTCTCCATATATACAATTATTTTAATTTTAAATTTGAATTTGGAAACCCGTCGAAACCTAAAATTTGAATCTATATAACTCCCACATCGATGTATTTAAATCTATTGTTGCTTTCAATGGGAAGAGAACATTCTCCAAGATCTGTTGGGAAAGGGGATATTCATTTGCTATAGTCATGCCTGGAATGTGCAACAGAAGTTTGTCAATCCCTCTCTCTAAGTAAGTTTTTTATGAAGTCGTGGAAAAGGCACATATCGACTTGCTTCCAATTTACACCATGCTAGTGAGAAAGGCAGTGTGTTGGATTTGCATAATATTTTGCAACAATCTACATTTAATACTATTTGCAAGGTTGATTTAGGAGTCAATCCAACATGCCTAGAGATATCTCTTCCAGTGTTTAATCTAGCACTCACCTTTGACATGGAAACAAAGTTAAGTTCTTAGATATCCTCTGCACTTGTCTAGATGCTTCTTACTTAACAATGTATTTTTTATCTTTTTATATTTTTATAGGGAAAATCTATAAATCATTGTTGTGAAAATCCCAAATGGTTGTTAAAGTCTATGAAACAAACTCTACAAGGAATGCACAAAAGAATGATTCTTAGTGTTATTCAATATCCAATCACATAATCAGAGCACAAATTGATAATTATATTTTTCAAATCCTCGATTAGTATATATAAGTTCTTCTTGGAACCATTTCCATTTTTTCACAATCCTTTCTAAACAAATTGATTGCAGAGTATAGAATTCATCTTATCTTAATCAACATTACTTGATTTGAATCTGTATTTCTTCTTATAATTCATATTTGGGTTTGGGTTATGCTACAGTCTATCTCACATCAAAAAGATTGATTCGGTTCATATTCTCATATTACTGAACGAAGGCTTCTAATTGATATGATTTCAAGAAATCATACTTTAGTTGGGCGTCCTCATCATTTTGTTTCATGATAAATTTAATAATCAGATGATAACTTAAGGATGGAAATGTAGATTGTTTTGCTCAACCTATATTAAATCTCAATGAATTCATAGTGAGTTTCAAAAACCTAAAATCATATTTAGGGGAAAGCTTAGTCCAAAGGGGAAAACCTGAGTTTTGGATATATGAATGATTTTACCAAGCTTTTGTATTTCTACTCTTGTTGTACTCTCATATTCGTAAATATGAAAGCGCCTCAAAACCAGTAGAAAAGAATTGAACATTGTTTTGCTAATTTTATTATATTTGTTTCATATTTTGGTTAATGTTTGTTAATAGATCCCAATATATATGGGTTTGATTAGTTTAACTATGGTGAATGTTGATTACTAGTTCTAAAAAACTAAATTATAATTAAACAATTTAATTGCAAAATATAAATTAATTAGTTTAAGGGCGGTGAATGTTGATTATCTGTTCTTAAAAACTAAATTAAGATTAACCAATTTAATTAAAAATAAAAAATAAAATAGAAAAACTAAAAAAAATATTGAATCTTTTTTCAATTCACAATAATAAAGTAAATTTTCACTCGGAATAATTCACAATAACAAAGTACCCTATCATAAATTCATTTGAAAGTCTCTATTTTGGGGGAAAAACAATTTTCATTTATAGAGTATATGTTTGAAGGCTGGTTCATAGTAATGAAAGAGGAAAGTACTGTTGATATTGCAACAAGATGATGAGCTTAGTGAAAAGAGTCGCCTTCACTAAGTGGGCACACAGGCTATTTTTGGTGCAAGTCTATTTTTAGACATGTCGATCATATTCTATGAGTTGTAGGATGCTATTTGTGGATGGTTGGTCAAGTTGGAAAAATAGATGGACTTCTGTTTTTAGACATATTGGGCGGAATCTATTTTTAGATTGCCATTCTAAAAATAGATATGTCGAATATTATTAGCTCTTAATAATATTTGGACTCTAAACATTATCTTATTCTCTTGGAGCACTTCGGTTAAGTGCACAGATGTGGCACAGCAGCTGACAGAAGGAATTACGCTATTCCTGAGGGTTTACTGGAGCTATTGCATGGAGGACTTCAGTTAGAACTCATGTGACAGAGTTTGGTGGAGTTGTAGAAGTAGTTGGTGGAGTTGTGTTCAATTTAACTCAGTTAGACATAGTTGAGCTAGTTGTATCTAGTCTAACTGATTGATACACTAGTGAGAGTGGTGTGAATTAATTATTAATTAATTCACTAAATATTAACTCATTAATCAACTGAAGAATACATCAGTTAACTACAGTGCATGGACAGTTTCAGTGGAGACCAGTGGAGAGATAAGTGAAAGGTCAAGTTGACTATCAGTTGTGACTATAGTGTTGCATGATGTTGCACCACACATTGATGGAGATGCCAATGACGATTGCATGAGCAAGGGTGGACCAATTCGAGTTCATTCAGAGTCATTATTCAACAGGTATTTCGTAGTAGAGGCAGTCTAGTAGGTGGCAAAGATCGGTGCGTGGATTTGCAAGATCTAGCCTAATTAGTGTGTAGCGATTGGATTGTACGGAGAGCTTGTGAGAAACTTTGTATGAGGATTGTTACATTATCTCTATGACATATATTATATACAGATAGTTGGGTTTTTTAGCTTCAGGCTTTCCCGTAAATCACTGTGTTAATGTGTGTGAATTTTTATGGTTTTAATGTGTGCATGCAATTGATTTAATTTCCGCATATGATGATCAATGGTGGAATAGATTATGTATTATGCATGAAGTCAAATAGTGTATGATCAGGAGAATCTTAGACATATAACATATCAGCTATATAATTTCTACATGGTATCAGAGCGATATTGATCATTGGAGTAATTGCAAATCATTGAAGCGGTTGAGTTTTATGCTGGTGGAATTCGAATTTGCAGTAGTGTTTTCTTGGTGTCGAAGTTGAGATGTCTTTCAACGGATTGCGATTGGAGTATGCCCTTGAGGGTAGCTCGAATTATATTGCATGGAAGGATAGGATGGAGGTGGTGCTAGAGGATAATGGGTTGAAGGATTTCATAGATGCAGAAATTCCAAAACCTGCTTCTAGCGATGCTGCCGCACTTGACGCATGGCAAAAGAAGACAGCAAAATGTTGAAGGATTATGTTGGAAGGTGTGAAGAATCACATAGTGTCCAGCCTTCATGGTAAATATTCTCCATTCTTGATGTGGAAATCTTTGACAGACTTGTTCCAAAGAAAGAGCGACCAGAGGAAGTTGGTGCTCAAGGATAAACTCAGGAAAATAAAAATGGAGAAGGGCGAGAGTATACCCAAGTACCTCACGAAGTTCATCCAGTGCAGGGATGAGCTGGGAAGTGTGGGGGCTACTATAGATGAAGACGACTTAGTGAGCTTGGCTCTCCTTGGGCTTCTGAAGAGTTCGCATTCCTATGAGGACTCTGTCAATGGTCGGGAGAAACTGTCGGGATGGGAGCGACTTTGGTTGGATCTTGTGCAGGAGGAGATAAGGCAGAGTACCAGGGACGGATCTTCATCGAAGAATGAAGATGAAGAAAATTGTGCTTTGGATGCCAAAGAAAGGAAGAGGAAGAGCAAGAAAAATACTTCTCAATCCGGTGTGAAAGGAAAGAAGCAGGACATGTCCAAGGTGAAGTGCTTTCACTGTCACCAACACAGAAATTACGCCACTAATTGTCCACAGAAGAAGAAAAATAAGAAGGCTATTAGATCTGCAGCTGGAGAGGCCTTAGCCTCGCAGTTTGAGCTGGATTTTTCGATGATTGCATGCTTGGTCTTAAGTGTGATGGGATCAGTGTGTTTTCTTGACAGTGGTGCGTCTTTCCATATGAATGGAGACAAATATTTGTTTTCTGATATGGATGAGAAGGATATTTGAGTGCACATCAAGATAGGCGATTATGGTAGATATAATGCAACTAGTATCGGGACCATTTCCTTTGAGAGGGAGTCTGGAAAACCTTTCATCTTGAAGGATGTCATGCATGTTCTAGGATTGAAGAAGAATCTGATCTTTGTGGCGATGTTGGAAGACAAGGGATATGATGTTCTGTTTAGCGAGGGAAAGGCTTTCCTGCGCAGTAAGGCAACTGGTGAAACCCCTAGGATAGGGGTTCGAGTTAAGAACCTTTTATCAATTGCAGGTAGATGGCTGCGCAACAATGGCAGGAAAAGTAGGAGCAGTGGTGAGCCGAGATGAGGACGAACTATGGCATAGGAGATTGGGCCAGGAGATTGGGCCATCTTCACCATGGCGCTTTGAAAATTTTGTAGCAGATTTCTACCGGGCTTCCCAAAGGTACACTTGCGCAGTCAGATCAGCGCAAGGGATGTACTTTGTGAAAATTTTTGAAAGCCACCTTTCATGAGAAGGATATTCGTGCCACGACAATCCTTGAGAGAATTCACACAGACGTGTGTGGACCTTGCTCAGTAGCTTCGACAGCAAAGCACAAGTATTATGTGATATTTGTTGATGGTTTTTATCGTAAGTGCTGGATCTTCTTCATGTATAAGAAGAGCGAGACGTTCTCTAAGTTCTATGAGTTTAAGGCACTGGTGGAGAAAGAGTCGGGGAAGCAGGTGAAGGCTCTTAGGAGCGATAATGGTGGTGAATTCATCTCTGGCGAATTCAAAGACTTTTGCAGCGCAGAAGGAATTCGAAGAGAGCTCATAGCACCTCATAACCCACAACAGAATGGGGTTGCGGAGCAAAAGAACAGAACGATCATGGGTGCTGCATGGGCAATGTTGCATGATCAGGGCCTTCCCATACACTTGAGGGCTGAAGCTTGCAATACTGCGGTTTATGTGGAAAACCATTGTCCTCATAGAGTACTTGGCATGAGTACACCCAAAGAGGCGTTTTCTAGTAAGAAGCCTGGTATTTCTCATTTGAAGATTTTTGGCTCACCTGTTTACATTCATATGACGAAGGATGCCAGGAAGAAGCTGGAGCCGACCGTAGAGGTTGGGATATTTGTGGGGTACACAGAAACACCCCACAACTATCTTGTGTATTTGCCAGACAGTCGGAAGACTATTGTGCGATGGGATATCAAATTTCATGAGGAGAAAGCCATGAAGTTTTCGTTTGAGAGGGAGCCACACTTGCATGCATATGAGGAGCTATCAGTTCCTAAGGATGAGCCTCAGGATGTGGATCAGCCACAAGAGGAGCTTCATGGAGTGGAAGAAACCACTCATGTAGCGCCAACCATTAGAGGGCGGAAGCGCACTACAAAAGCTGAGCGACTAAATCTTGATGCAGAGAAGATTGTAGGAGCACCTACATCACAGCGCAGACAAAGACAGTCACCTAACCGGTATACTGGATACATGGCTCTGATCAGCAAGTGTATCGTGACAGAGCCATCCTCTTTCGAGGAAGTTGTGGAGGACCCTGCATGGGTAGATGCCATGGTGGAAGAGTATGATTCGATTGTTAGAAACAGTGCATGGGAGATTGTCCCAAGGTCGGAAGAGAAATCAGTGGTAAGTTCGATATGGATCCACAAAGTAAAGCAAGTAGCTAACGGGAGTGTCGAGAAGTACAAGGCAAGATTTTTTTCCAGGGGCTTCTCACAGATTGAGGGGATCGACTATGAGGAAACCTTTTCACCTGTCGCAAGGTATTCTTCCATACAGAGCATCCTAGCTCTCTTAGCACATATGGGATGGCACATTCATCAGATGGATGTGAAGACTGCATTCCTCAACGGAGTCATTGAGGAGGAGGTGTACATAGAGCAGCCCGAAGGTTTCGAGATCTTCAGCAGCGAGTCGCATGTGTGCAGGCTCAAAAGAGCACTGTATGGGTTAAAACAAGAACCTCGTGCTTGGTACACACAGATAGACAGTTATTTCATCGGTCTTGGATTCACCAAGAGTGAGGCGGATCTGAACCTATACCAGATTTTGGTGGAGGGTAAGTTGTTGATCATTGTAATTTATGTAGATGATTTTATTTTGACGGGTGATGAACAGTTGATACTCTCATGCAAGGCTGATCTTGCAAAAGAGTTTGAGATGAAGGACTTGGGCCTCCTTCATTATTTCCTGGGATTGGAAATTTGGTAGTGCAGTGATGGATTATTTGTGTCTCAAGGCAAGTATGCCTGGGAGATACTGGAGAAGTTCAACATGCAAGGCTGCAAGCCTATCGACACTCCTCTTCCTGGTGGTTGGAGGAAAGAGGATGCTACATCGGCAGAGGTAGTGAATGCCACTGTTTATCGACAGTTGGTTGGTTCGCTCATGTATCTAGTCATTACACAACCAGACATATGTTATGTTTTTAACCAGCTTTCACAAGCTATGGTTAAGCCTACCAATCTCTTTTGGAAGGTGGGGAAGCATGTATTGAGATATCTTAGAGGCACATTGGGATATGGATTATGGTATAGACAGTCGGATGAGGTGAAGCTGCATGGCTTCACGGATACAGATTGGGTAGGGAGCCCAACGGACAGGAAGAGCACATCTAGAGGGATTTTTAGTATCGGGTCGACAACAGTTTCTTGGTACAGCAGGAAGCAGAGATATGTGGCACTCAGTTCAGCAGAGGCTGAGTACATGGCAGCAAGTTTTGCTGCATGCAAGGCTATATGGATGAGGAAGATCCTGGTCGGGTTGTTCAGTTCACACTTAGATCCTACTGTGATATATTGTGATAATCATAGTTGCATCAAACTCTCGGTTAATCCAGTATTTCATGATAGATTTAAACACATTACTTTCTTACATTCCTACGGAGGATCAGGATGTTGATATCTTGATGAAGGCGCTCACCAGGAGAAAATTTGAATACCATAGAGGCAGGATCGGGGTGGCAGATAATCCCTATCTTGTTGACAGGGAGTGTTGAGATTGCAACAAGATGATGAGCTTAGTGAAAAGAGTCGCCTTCAATAAGTGGGCCCGCAGGCTATTTTTGGTGCAAGTCTATTTTTAGATTGTCTATTTTTAGACATGTCGATCATATTCTATGAGTTGCAGGATTCTATTTGTGGATGGTTGGTCAAGTTGGAAAAATAGATGGAATTATATTTTTAGACATATTGGGCGGAATCTATTTTTATATTTCCAGTCTAAAAATATATATGTCGAATATTATTAGATCTTAATAATATTTGGACTATAAACATTAACTTATTCTCTTGGAGCACTTCAGTTAAGTGCACAGATGTGGCACAGGAGCTGATAGAAAGAATTATACTATTCCTGAGGGTTAAGTGGAGCTATTGCATGGAGACTTCAGTTAGAACTCATGTGACAGAGTTTGGTGGAGTTATTGAGGTAGTTGGTGTAGTTGTGGTCAGTTTAACTCAGTTAGACACAGTTGAGCTAGTTGTATCTAGTCTAACTGATTGATACACTAGTGAGAGTGGTGTGAATTAATTATTAATTAATTCACTAAATATTAACTCATTAATCAACTGAAGAATACATCAGAGTGGAGACCAGTGGAGAGATAGGTGAAAGGGAAAGTTGACTATCAGTTGTGACTATAGTGTTGCATGATCTTTCACCACACATTGATGGAGATGCCAATGAGGATTGCGTGATCAAGGCTGGAAAAATTCAAGTTCATTCAGAGCCATTCTTCAGCAGGGATTGCGCAGTAGAGGCAAGCTAGTAGGTGGCAAAGATCGGTGCATGGATTTGCAAGATCTAGCATGATTAGTGTGTAGCGATTGGATTGTACTCAGAGCTTGTGAGAAGATTTGTATGAGGATTGTTACATGATCTCTATTACATATATCATATACAGATAGTTGTGGTTTTTAGCTTTAGGCTTTCCCGTAAATCACTGTGTTAATGTGTGTGAATTTTTATGGTTTTAATGTGTGCATGCAATTGATTTAATTTCCGCATAGGATGATCAATGGTGGAATAGATTTTGTATTGTGCATGAAGTAAAATAGTGTATGATCAAGAGAATCTTAGACATATAACATATCGGTTATATAATTTCTACAAGTAGATTTTATTTGAAAATTTTAAATTAAAATTGAAAAAAAAAATTGTTAATATTATATTTTGAATTGGTTGATAAGGGTTTTGATTTTCAATGTTTTTATAGTTTAATTTATTGTAACAAAATAAATCAATTATATATATATATATGAGAAATATTACAACACTTAGAGAAGTTTTTGACAACAACCTATAAAGTTTTTTTACCTTTTTTTGCCACTTATTTTAAGGTCATGTTGTACATTAGAGGATGATAATTTATAATTCATATTGTTGAATGTGATGATTATTAGAAAATGAATAATTTCAATTAATAAAAAAATAATTAATTCCAATTCCATAAAATTAATATTCCATATATAATATTTATATTCTTGAAAAACTAGGGCTTTACCTCTGGCTTGAGGAGCTGCGGGGCATCCATATAATCTGTGCATCTAATTTGCATCCATCTCCATATAATCCATGCATCCAATCTACATCCATCTCCATCTAATCCATGCATCCAATCTGCATCCATCTAATTTCTGAAAGTCACGCGGGGATCACACCTTAAGCTGAATGGATTTTATAGCATGAATCCTCTCCCTAGAACATGGAACAACCACCCACCATAAGGTTTGATCCTATTTTCAAAGTCACCCAGGCCTGGTGTCAAAGTCACCTAGGGATCCTACTATCAAAATCACCCGGGGATCGCACCTTAAGCTAAATGGATTTTATAGCATGTCTCCTCCCCCTTACATGGCACAACCACCCCCTGTGAGGTTTGATCCTTCTTTCAAAGTCACAACCACCCCCCTTGAGGTTTGATACTATTTTCAAAGTCAAGAGGTTTGATCCTGTTGTCAAAGTCACAACCACCCCCCTTGAGGTTTGATCCTATTGTCAAAATCACTCGGGGATCGCACCTTAAGTGGAATGGATTTTATAGCATGTCTCATCCCCCTAGCACATGGCACAACCATTCCCCGTGAGGTTTGATCCTGGTTCACCTTGCTAATGAGACCCATCCTCAATGGGTTGTGCTACTGAGACTTGACTACATTCTTCAATTTTTAAAATGATTTATTTTTGGAATTAATAATGTCTTTAATTAAAATAACATATATAATCATTTTTCCTAGAAGTGGTTTTTCTTGAGTGAGAGAGTTAAAATAATGGTTTCCATTAAGTATTATAATGGCATTGTTTTAAATAGTATACCAACATAAATCTCTCTTAAATTTTAATTTATCATGCATTTAGAGGTATCAATCATAGGAGATGTTACCACTTTTATATTGCAAAATTTTAAGGAAATTTTTATATTGAGAGGCATGTGATCTCTCTTGGTACATGAAAGTTTTAAATTTATGATAGATTCATATTGATTTATTTGAAAATGAATATTAAAATATCATTAAAAACTATCTGAAAAAACATCAACAATTTAGAACATTTTCTATTAAAACTTCACTCAAATGGGCTAATCTTAGAACATGTTCAATCTACATGGTTGAACTAAGTAGCTTGAAAATATGAAACAATATGAATAAAAAAATTGAAAATAAGTTGATAAATAATTTTATGTAAACAAATTTAAGAGAGGAAATACCTTTTTCGAATTGGGATTACTTGTAGTCTCAATGTTCCCAAGAATGACCTTTATGATTATGGAAATAAGCTGATAAATAATTTTAGGTAAACAAATTTAAAAAAATAAACCCCTCTTCAAAATTGGGATTACTTGTGGTGTGAATATTATTAAGAGTTCTAAGTATTATTTGGCTTCAATAACATGTTAATTCGCTCTAAGGATCACCTTCTCTATTTTCTCTACATCATTAGTCAATTGAAGTTAGACATCAAGTATCTATTTTTATTTTTTCCTATGTTTGCAAGCTCTTGAATAATTTCCCACAGAAATGTCACTAAATAAGTCTAACTTATACTACCAGATGTCTATTCATAAAGACAATTCTACTCGCTACTTTCTATGTTATGTTTTGGATATACACTTTCTATGTAATGTTGTTTATATATGTCATGTTGAGCATGATTCTTATATAGAGAGATACCTATGCTTATTGCTTTCCATTATTGCAATATAGTGGTTTTTATTTTCTATATTGTATATATGTTTTTCAACTATTTCTTTATGAGTTTGTGTATATATAGTAAAAGATGTTTGTAAACTTGCTTTGAATTATTTTTATTTTGTAATAATTTAATTTCAATTTTTTGATAGTATCTTATTAATTTTCTCATTTTTGTTAAAAACATTCTAGGTTTTAAGTGGGAAGCGTTCACTGCTGGTTTGCACGACAACATATTGAATAAATCCAATGAACAGAGGAAAATTCCTACCAGATATTCTTACATTTCTCTTTTTTGTTGTCGTTGATTCTATTAAAAAAATTTCAGTGAGTTGACACAACGATGACTATTTAGTTGCCGCAACGGTGATGAGTTAGTTTCTGCAACAACCACACGAGTTGACATAACGGGTGAACCAAAAAAAACTCTCTAGGTCGTCATTGCGACAACTTACTTGTCACTGTTTCGGAAACTCGCTAGTCACCATTGCAGCAACTCGCGAGTTTCAGCAATGACAAATCTCCAAGAGCATGAGTCATACACTGTCGCAGCAACTTGTTGGTCACCATTGTGGCAACTCTTTGGTCACCATATTTTCATGCTCCAATGGTGACCAACGAGTTTCCACAGAGGTGACAAGCGATTTGTCACAATGGTGACAAGCAAGTTTCCATTGGTCGCCATTACAACAACTTGTTGGTCACCATGAGTCATGCACCATTGTGGAAACTTGTTGGTCACCATGAGTCATGCACCATTGTGGAAACTTGTTGGTCAAGCTAGTCACCATATTTTCATGCTTCGTAGTCTTGGAGCATGAAATTATGTAAAAGGAGCATGACTCATTAGACTCTGAAGTTGTCGCAATGGTGAAAAGGGAGTTTCCGCAATGGAGACCCAACAAGTTGATGTTGGTTCACCCGTTGCAGCAACTCGCTGGGTGGTTGTTGCGTCAACTCACTGGTCACCGTTGCAACAAATCAATGGCCATCATTGTGGAAACTCATTGAATTTTTTTTAACAGATTCAACGACGAAAAAAAGAGGAATGTAAGAATATCTAGTAACAATTTACCTCTGTTGATGCAGACAAGCTACAAAACTATCAGAATGCACGCAAAATCAACAAACAGTTACTTTTAAACCCGATCACATATAAACCCAAAACAATTACTTACATGTAGAGCTTCTTTGCTGGAGGGTCCCACAACACTTTCAACCAATCGCAAGTGATCGCACTTCATAATATTTATGATTTAACTTAGCGGCTAAACCTTATTCCTTGTGATCAGCGATATTGCATAGTGTCGACACGTGCCCTTCTCGACTTCGCGTCGCAAATAACTTAACTTACCTTGCGAAGGCCTTAACACTTAAACGCTAAAATTTGCGAATTGCGAAATCACTCCTAGTGCACTTTCGATCTCCATCGTTGGTCTTTGCTGGATCTGGCGGTCCACGCTATGTCTTCGCCAACTTTATTTGCATCTCAAGTTAAATAACTTAACTTGCAAATTCTTAACCGTGAATACTATACCCTGTGATGTGCGAAATCCTCACGACTGCGATGTGATTTCTCACCGTTGATTGGTGTCAAATCTAACGTTCCTCGCTGTGCCTGCAAATCCGATTGTTCTTCGATCCTTACTGTTGCTTGCAAATTTGATTGCCTTGTGTTGTGTGATTAATACGATATTCAACAGAGAAATGGAATGGACAGTATAAAACAGAGCCAAATTAAAAATACAAAACACTTGAATTAAATAAAAAATGAGAATACAACAAAGCCAAGCCCTTGGATGGTTTGTTTTTACATGTTCTTTGCTCTAGGTTATTTCTCCTCTCTCTCTTCTCTCACACCTGTTTCACACCTATTCCACTCTTTGCACACACTACTCTCGCACACCTATTCATGCTTATATATATATATATATACACACCTGAAGCAGTTCTTATCGAATTCTAATAGATTTATGTTTGAACCACTCTAACAAAAAAATGCTACCATATCCTCATGCTCTAACCTATTTGTCTTAATCTCTTTGCAGGGAGAAACAAATTTGCTATTTTATTCCTAATTAATTTATCAAATCAAAACAAACTAAATCCTCTCATTAAAAACAAAGTAAAATATTAATAACCAATGTTTCTCCACCTCTTGTTAGCCACAACATGTGAACACACAATCACATTGCTAGCTAAATCTAGATTCTCCTGCATTAGACTCCCGGGGAAGAAAATATTGATCCATCAATGTTTCAGGATCTGTACTAAACTTCTGTAACTCTGCTGATGTCATCTAACTGGCATCTTCCACTGGGTGTCCTTTCCATTTGACTAGATACTGATAATAGGTCTGTCCCCTAGTCTTCTTTGCTGCTCTTTTCTCCAGAATGGCTTCGGCTTGTTTCTTTGTTGCCTTTGGCATCTGTTCCTTGCAATTCAAAGTTTGGAGCTCCTCTTCTGTAGATTCTTCTTATAGTTCTTCCTTTTTTCCTTTGCATGGGTACAAATATGAAACATTAAATATAGGTGATATTCCATTTCCTGCTGGTAATTCAATCTCATATGCATTTGAGGAAAACTTCCTAAAAATTCTATATAGCCCTATCTTTTCATTTTTAGTTTGTTATAAGTCCCGACTGGAAACCTTTCCTTCCTTAGATAAACAATGACTAAATCATCTACTTGAAACTCCCTTTCAGTCCTCTTCATATCAGCTCTTTGTTTATACTTTTGGGTGTTTTTATGTAAGCTCTGCTTGACATCTTCCTGCAACTTCTGTATCTGTTCTGCAAATTCTTCAACTTTTGCACTCCTTGTCTCTTGTTTGCTCAAATCTCTAAGTTCATACACCCCTCTTAGATGCATCCCAAAAACAATCTGAAATGTACTCATTCCAATACTCCGATTAGGAGAATCATTATAGGAAAATTCATCTTGAGCAAGTTCTAAGTCCCATTGCTTTGGATTTTTGTAAACCAAATTCCTTAATATATTTCCTAGGCCCCTATTCACCACTTCAGCTTGTCCATCCGTCTTAGGATGATAGGCTAAAATGAAACTAAGGTTTGTACCCAGCTTCTTCCATAGAGTCCTCCAGAAGTGTCCTACGAACTTTGTATCCCTGTCTGAAACAATACTCACAGGAAATCCATGCAATATTATAACTTTAGAGAAAAAAAATTTAGCAATGTGAGTTGCATCACTAGTTTTCTTACAAGCAATAAAATGTGTCATTTTAGAAAATCTATCTACAACAACATAGATAGAATCATGTCCTCTTTGAATCTTTGGCAATCCTAAAGCAAAATCCACACTGATAGCATCCCAAGGTCTATTGGGTATTGGAAATGGCTGATATAACCCAGTGTTTGGGCTTCTTCCTTTAGCATGTTGACAAATCTTGCACTTCTCAACAAAACTTTTGATATTAGTTTACTTTTTTGGCCAATAATAAAAAGCACTTACTTGAGAAAATGTTTTATTATGTCCAAAGTGTCTAGACAACCCTCCACTGTGTTTTTCCTTAATCAGATTCTCCCTCATGGAACACTTAGGTATACGTAGTTTATTATCTTTGAACAACAATCCTCCTTGAATCAAGTAATCTAACCACTGGATTATTAACAGTTGCATATATTTCTTTGAAATCTGTCTTCCTCACTTCCTCATACGTGTCAATCATCTCTTCAAACCCCAAAATTCCAATCCTCAATTCCTACATAATCAAATTTACTCTACTTAAAGCATCAACAACTTTGTTTGACTTACCACTTGTGTGTTTGATTACAAAGGTAAAACTCTGCAAAAAATCCACCCAATTTGCATGCTTTTGGTTCAACTTCGGCTGATTATTTATGAACTGTAGTGCATGGTTATCTGAATACAACACAAATTATTTGGGCAACAAATAATGCCTCCATTTCTTCAAAGCTTGCATAAAAGCATAGAACTCCTTATCATAGGATGAATACTTCTTCTTGGCCTCATTTAACTTTTCATTGAAATAATCTATCAGTCTCTGCTCTTGACTCAAGACAGCTCCAATTGCTATCCCACTAGCATCAGTCTCAACTTGGAATATTTTATCAAAATTTGGCAAGGCCAAAACAGGTCTTTTAGTGATCTTATTTTTCAACAACTTGAAATTTCGATATGCTGCTTCTGTCCATTTAAATGGCTTTTTATTCTCCTTTATTGTTTCAATTATTGGTGCACAATTCTACTAAAACCTCTTATAAACTTTCTGTAAGAACTTGCAGGACCATGAAAACTTCTTACCTCAAATACACTTCTCGGAGATTGCCAATCCCGTAGTACCTGAATCTTTTCTGGGTCCATCTTCAAGCCTTCTTCTGAGACTATAAATCCCAAGTAAATGAGCTCCTTCTTCATGAAACTACACTTCTTCAAATTTATGAGAAACTTCTCCTTTTGCAAAGTATTTAACACCAGCTTGACATGCTCCAAATGCTCCTCCTTACTCTGACTAAAAATCATAATGTCATCAAGATAGACTATCACAAAATTTCCTGAATAATATTTCAAAACCTCGTTCATTAGTCTCATAAATGTGTTTGGTGCATTAGTGAGCCCAAATGGCATCACTAACCACTCATATAATCCAATGTTGGTATTAAAAGAAGTCTTCCATTCATCTCCTTCTCTAATCTTTATTTGATGGTATCCACTCTTCAGATCTATTTTAGTAAAATACTTTGACCCACTTAAACAATCCATCAAATCATCTATGCGTGTCAATGGAAATCTATATCTGATATTGATCTTGTTTATGGCTCTGGAATTAGTACACATGCGCCACTCACGTCCTTTATTTGGACTAAGCACTACTGGTACTGCACATGGACTAAGAATTTCTTTGATTAGTCCTTTATCTAACAGCTCCTATACCTATCTTCCAACTTCTTCATTCTCCTAAGAGGTCATCCTATATGTTGTTTTGTTTGGTAAACTTGCACCAGATATTAAATCTATGTGATGACTGATACTTCTGATTGGTGGAAATTTACTTGGTAATTCATCAACAACTATATCAACATAATCATCTAACAGCTTTTTAATTTCCATAGGAAGATTGTCTAAATTTGTAGAATTAAGAATTACATTGGGTTTACCCACAACAACAAATTTCATTTCTTTCTCCTTTTTGACTTCTTGCAGCAACTCCTTTCCACTAATCAGCATAACATTATTCTCAGTTGTTCCTTTATCTGCTTCATCCTTCAAAGGTAGCAATGTGTTCTTCTTTCCATCCTTCTCTATGGTGTAGGTATTCATTTTGCCATCATGAATGGTTTTTTCTATCAAATTGCCAAGGTCTTCCCAACAATACATGGCACACATCCATTGGCATCACATCACACAATATGACATCCTTATATGTACCGATCTGTATCTCTACTTTGCATTGTTCTGTCACCAAAATCTGATGTCCCTTCTATAGCCACGACACTCTATAAGGAGTAGGGTGTACCATCTTACTCAACCCAAATTTCTCAACCATCTCTGTGGAAACAAGATTATTAGTGCTTCCACTGTCAATCACAACTTTGCAGCACTTTTCTTTACACTTGCATATAGTCCTGAATATAATTTTCCTTTGCGTTGGCTCATTTGCTTCCTTCTCTGCCTTAAGAAATACTCTTTTGATTAATAAAGACTCTCCCACCTCAGGTGTTTCTTCTTTTCCCGTGACCTGAGGATTTTCTTCCTTTGCTTCAACTACATTCACATTCTGATGATTTTCTAGTTTGTTATGAGGACAATCCCATGATCCGTGTCCGCATTCTCCACATGTGTAGAACCGAATTTATCTTCCTCGGCCTCTACCTCTGGGTGCAAATCTCCCTCTACCAAAGTCTCCTCTCTGTGGTGGTCTGATACTCGAACCTCATGTTTCATTCTGAGAGTGTTGAAATCTTGATCTGAACGTTCCTCTTCCTCTTGATGGAATTTTACCTCTATTCCTCTGACTTTGCTTCCTAAACATTTTCTTCTCTGCCTTCAAAGCTGCTTGGTAGGCATCCTCAATTTTCTTCTGACTCAACAAACTGATTTCATCCTATATGTCATACCTTAAGCCATTGATGTATCTGGCTACTTTCTCCATATCATCTTCAACATGTCCTGCTCTAATGCTCAGCTTGTAAAACTCCTCTGTATACTCCTTGACAATCATTCCTTTTTGCCTCAAATTATGTAATTGCTTGAAAAGATTCAATTGATAGTTCTTTGGCATAAACTTATTCTTCAAGTTCCTTATCATTTTATCCCACTGCTTGATCTTAGGCTTTCCTTTTCTAACTCTGGATGTCTGTAGTTCATCCCACTAGATAGATGCATGGTACTTCAACCTGGTAGCTGCATACTTTACCTTCTTCTTATCTTTGATCTCTTCCAAATCAAAATACTTATCCATCGAACTGATCCAATCCATCAGTTCGTCCACATTAAGGTTCCCCTCGTATGAAGGAATCTCCATTCTCAGTTTCCCACTAACCTTTGCCAATATCTTGAAAACTTTAGCTGTCTCGTCTTCTACCGCTTCTTCTTCCGTAGAAGTTTCCTGTGTTGCGCTGACATCTCCTTCAGCCGCTGCTCTCCTCTGAGAAACCTCTGCTATCTCCATTCTTGTACGAAGATGTCCAATCTCATCTAGAAAATTTTCATCAGCTTCCGTCCTTCCCCGACCTATGTCGGCTCCTCTGCTGGGTGGCATATTTGCTCCAACCTTCAAGAACATAACTCAACGTCTTCTCTGATACCAAATGATGCATAAAAGCTGCAAAAACTATCAGAATGCACGCGGAATCAATAAACAATTAATTTTAAACCCGATCACACATAAACCCAAAATAATTACATACATGCGAAGCTTCTTTGCTGGAGGGTCCCACAACACTTTCAACCAATCGCAAGCGATCACACTTCACAATATTTATGATTTAACTTAGTGGCTAAACCTTATTCCTTGCGATCTGTGATATTGCGCAGTGCCGACACGTGCCCTTCTCCACTTCGAATCACAAACAACTTAACCTTGCGACGACCTTAACACTTAAACGCTAAACTTTGCAAATTGCAAAATCGCTCCCAGTGTGCTTTCGATCTCCGCCATTGGTCTTTGCTAGTTCCGACAATCCACGCTATGTCTTCGCTGAATTAATTCACATCGCAATTTAAATAACTTAACTTGCAAATTCTTAACCGTAAATAATATTACCTGAAATGTGCGAAGTCCTCACGACTGCGATATGATTTCTCACCATTGATCGGTGTTGGATCTAACGGTCCTCGTTGTTCCTGCAAATCTAATTGGTCTTTGATCCTTGTTGTTTCTTGCAAATCCGATTGCCTTCTGTTGTGCAGTTAATACTATATTCAACAGAGAAATGGAACGGACAGTATAAAACAGAGTCAAATTAAAAATACAAAACACTTGAATTAAATCAGAAATGAGAATACAACAGAGCCAAGCCCTTGGATGGTTGGTTTTTACATGTTCTTTGCTCTCTGTTCGCTCCTCTCTCTCTCTTCTCTCGCACCTATTTCACACCTATTCCACTCTTTTCACACACTACTCTCGCACACCTATTCATGCTTATATATATATATATATATATATATATATATATATATATATATATATATATATATATATATATATATATATATATGTATTTTCTCGTCTTTTAATAGATTTCTGTTTGAACCACTCTAACAAACAAATGCTACCCTATCCTCATGCTCTAACCTATTTATCTTAATCTCCTCGCAAGGAGAAACCAATTCGTTATTTTATTCCTAATTAATTTAGCAAATCAAAACAGACTAACTCCTCTCATTTAAAACAAAGTAAAATATTAATAACCAATGTTTCTCCACCTCTTCTTAGCCACAACATGTGAACACACAATTACATTGCTGGCTAAATCTGGATGCTCCTGCATCATTTTCTCACTTGATTTCTTCAATATGTTGCCCTGCAAACCAGCTGTGAACTCTACCCACTTGAAACCTAGAAATTTTTAACAAAAATGAGCAAATTAATAAGAGACTATCAAAACAATTTTTAGAGACTATGAAAACATTGAAATTAAATTATTACAAAATATAATTAATCCAAAGGAATTTTACAAACATCTTATAATATATATACACAAACTCATAAAGAAATAGTTGAGAAAGATATATACAATATAGAAACATAAAAGCCACTATATTGCAATAGTGGAAAACAATAAGCATAGGGATCTCTCTATATAAGAATCATGCTCAACATCACATATATCCAAAACATAATATAGAAAGTAATGAGTAGAATTGTCTTTATAATTAGACACCTAGTAGTATAGGTTAGACTTATTCATAGACACTTATGTGGGAAATTGTTCAAGAGCTTGCAAGAATAGGAAAAAATAGAAATAGATACTTGATGTCTAACTTCAATTGACTAATTATGCAGAGAAAATAGAAAATGTGACCCTTAGAACGAACTAACATGTTATTGAAGCCAAACAATACTTAGAGCTCTCAAGAATATTCACACCACAAGTAATCCCAATTTGGAAGAGGTGTTTCCTTTTTTTAATCTATTTACATAAAATTATTTATCAGCTTATTTCTATTATCATAAAGGTTATCCTTGGGAACATTGAGAGTGCAAGTAATCCCAATTTGGAAAAGGTATTTCTTTTCTTAAGTTTGTTTAAGTAAAATTATTTATCAACTTATTTTCAATTTTTTTATATTTTTCATATTTTCAAGCTATTTAGTTCATCCATGTAGATTGAGTGTGTTCTAAGATTGGCCCATTTGAGTAAAGTATTAATAGAAAAGGTTCTAAATTGTTGATGTTTTTTTGGATAGTTTTTAATGATATTTTAATATGCATTTTCAAATAAATCAATATGAATCCATGTTAACTATGAAACTTTCATGTACCAAGAGGGATCACGTGCCTTTCTATATAAAAATTTCCTTCAATTTTTGCAATATAAAAATAGTATACATCTCCTATGATTGATACCTCTAAATGCATGATAAATTCAAATTTAAGAGAGATCTATGTTGGTATACTGTTTGAAACAATGTCATTAAAATACTTAATAGAAACCATTATTTTAACTCTTTCATTCAAGAAAAACCACTTCCAAGAAAAATGATTATATATGTTACTTTAATTAAAGCCATATTATTAATACATATCCTAGCTTTTCAAGAATATGAATATTATATATGAAATATCAATTTTATGAAATTGGAATTAATTATTTTTTATTAATTAAAATTATTTGTTTTTTAATAATCATCACATTCAACAATATGAATTATAAATAGGCATCCTCTAATTTACAACATAATCTTCAAATAAGTGGCAAGTTTTAAAAAAAACCCTTATAAGTTGTTATCAAAAAATTATTTAATTGTTGTAATATATATATATATGATTGATTTATTTTGTTAAAATAAATTAAACTATAAAATAATTGAAAATCAAAATCGTTAAAAACCATTTCAAATTATAATATTAACAATTTTTTTTTCAATTTTAATTTAAAATTTTCAAATAAATCACTTTCCTCTTTCATCACTGTGAATCAGCCTCCAAACATCTATTCTATAAATGAAAAATGTTTTCCCCAAAATAAAGTTTTTCAAATAAATTTATGATAAGGTACTTTGTTATTGTGAATTATTTACTTCAGAAACTTTACTTTATTATTATGAATTATTCTACTGGATTGAAAAAAAATTCAATTCTTTTTAATTGTGTGAATTTTTTTTGTTTGTAATTAAATTATTTAATCTTAATTTAGTTTTTAAAAACTAATAATCAAAACAATTAATTTTATTTGCAATTAATTTATTTAATTATAATTTAATTTTTAAAAACTTGTAATCAACATTCACCATAGTTAAACTAATCAAACCTATATATATTGAGATCTATTACAAAACATTAACCAAAATATGAAACAAATATAATAAAATTAACAAAATAATGTTCAGTTATGTTTTAGTGGTTTTGAGGCACTTTCATATTTACCAATATGTAAGTACAACTAGACAAAAAATACGAAAACTTGATCAAACCATTCATATATCCAAAACTCAAATTTTCGCCTTTGGACTAAGCTTTCTTGTAAATATGATTTTAGATTTTTGAAACTCACTATGAATTCACGGCAAACGGGCTGCCCGAACGTGCACAAGGCACCTGGGTGGTCACAACTTAGCAAATTTGATACAGGCACCCTCGAACGAAATGGCCCGACCCAGACACGTTTGGCCGAGCGCCCTCACACGGCGCGACATGACGCGCCCAACCGAACGAGGGCACAAGGGAGCAAACGGCAAATGGGCCGCCCGAATGCGCACAAGGCACCCGGGCGGTCACAACTTAGCAATTTTTTTACGGGCACCCTCGGGCGAAACGGCCCGACCTAAACGCATTTGGCCCGACGCCCTCACACGACGCGACATGGCGCGCCCAACCGAACGAAAGCACAAAAAAACAAATGGCAAACGGGCCACCCAAAATAAGTGAAAAAATTATCCACATTTCCATCTTTAAGTTCTCATCTCATTATTAAGTTTATCATCAAACAAACTGATGAGGACGCCCAACTAAAATATGATTTCTTGAAATCATATCAATTAGAATCCCTCATTCACTAATATGAGACTAATATGATAAGAACAGGAGCACATTCCAGGCATGACTATAGGAAATGAATATCCCCTTTCCCAACAGATCTTGGAGAATGTCGTCTCTTCCCATTAAAACCAGCAACGGATGTAAATACATCGGCGTGGGAGTTATATAAATTCAAATTTCAGGTTTCGGCGGGTTTCCAAATTCAAATCAATGTATATAGTATATACGATAAGAGTTGTTGAAACCGTATAGACGGAGCTACTAGCGGACGGAGACGGAGCTGCTAACGGGAGAAATGTTTGTCGATGAGATGGGGCCCATTGGTCCATCCGTGGGTGGAGTATTCTGCCGGAAGATCTCGCCGGCGATGAGTCAACACGTAACCTGAGGGGCAAAACGTCGACTAGTTAGCGTACTCCATTAAAAAACTATAATAAATTTATTTGGGAAAAAAATATGATTCTGCTGACGTGGAAAAGGAGTTATATCTAGAAGGCCTAGGGTGTATTAAAGTATTTTGGAACTCTTGGGCTGATTTTAGAGCGAAAAAACAAATTTTTAAATGTCAAATAGGCATGGGTTAAAAAATTAAATTTAAATGTAAATTTGAATGGCAGATATCTAATTTAACTTTCATAAATTTTAATGACTTGCAAATATGAGGATTTAATAATATTGATTTGGGATCAAGCAATTCCCTCTTCAGTTAATCAAAGTATTATTTTTTATTAATGGCTTATTAATGTTCTACATTTCTATTTTCGTGACATGGTTATTAGTTGCCATCCAATTGTAATAAAAAAAGTCTTAGCAATTTTTGTATATATTAATAACAATTTGCTTTGTTTATGGATTTAAATTTCTTATTCTCAAGTATAGAATTATATTTAATTCATTTTTGTTGTGGGGTTGTAATTTTTGGATTTTTCTATTCACTTTGTGCGGAATTAATCTGGTGGATCATTTTGGGATCTATTTTAGACCACTCACTCAAAAATGTAATGATATTGGTTTGGAAGTGTTTGTTATTTTTGGTGTAATGGAAAATTTGATTTTGAAACCATTCAAAATAATAATAATAATGGTTTGGAAGCATACTAATATATGGTGATTACATTTTAGTGTAATGGAAAACATAACATGGTCTTAGCTGGAAGTATACTAATGTCTACATATTTTGGTGTAATGAGAAATCCCACTTTAGACAATTCAAAAAAGTAATAATAATAATTTGAAATGGTTTGGAAGCATACTAATCTTTAGTGTAATGGAAAAATTAACATGATATCAGAATCTTGATTTAGGTTCAATCTCGATTTTATTTAAAAATATATATATATAAAAAACCTAAAAGAAAATTCGAAAATTTTAAAAATCAAAACGAATCCCAAATAAAATAAGCATCTTTATCATACCAACAATTATAATAAATAAATTATATTTTTTTGAATACTTAAATGCATGTGATATGCAACTTTTTATTTTGTTAATAAAAAAAAAATCATTTTTTCAGAAAAAACATAAAACCATTATAATAAATTAAATATAAAACAATGTTATCTAACATTTAAATATAACCAAAAAAAATTAAAGCTTATGAGATAGTTTTTAATTAAAAAAAGAAGAAGAGCTCATTAGATAGCGTGAAAAACAAGTAACTATGGTCAAATTTTGACTCGCTTTTTAAAAAACAAATTTGAAATTCTAAACGTTATCCCAAGGTTTTTTTTTATTAAATTAATATGGCGAACTTATTCCTGTACTTTCAATATAATTTGACGGGAGCAAACACCACTTGTATTTTAAAATGCCGTAGTCTAACTAGCCAGAGGAATCGCCCTGAAAATCATGAAAATTCCGATAAGATTTTCAGAAAATCCGGCAGGAATTTTCATGAATCCATGTTATAACTATCAAAGTTTAATATTTTGGGTGTCCTACAGGTTTTTGATGGTGCTGAATCCATTTCCAATGTCAAAATCAAGATTCAAAAACTGTTTCTGCAAGATTTTTTAAATTTTTTTGGCCCGGATTCCGGCCAATTTTGACCGTCCGGGCAATTCCTCCGGCTCGTTAGACGACTCCTTTTAAAATCAAATCCCAGAGCACGAGCACCGCATGGACGAAGACTCGTGAAAGCATAATTGTCTTTTGTTACTTCTGTTATTTCTTCGAAAATAAAATATTAATATGTTATAAATTATTGAAGTTTATATCTTTTAAAGGTAGTTATAAATTATATAAATTTAACAGAGGTTAGCGTCCTTGGTTTTTTAATTTATTTGTTAATTTAATTGTGGTTATTATTGAATATTGAGTTATTTTTATAAGTAAAATATTGGTTATTTATAGTAAAATATTTTTTTACAGTTATCTATGAGGTGTAGACTAATTGGTTTCTACTGAGTTTAGTCTCAATTAGGTCATAGGTTCAAATCTCACGAGAGCTAGAGGGATGGAAGTCACTCTTGGGAAATTAATTAAAAATTTCCCAAGGGGCTTGGGGTGGAAGCTTTCAAGTAACTTATTCAAAACATGAGCTTCAAGATTTGTCCCAAACTTTTAATGTTGGTTCATATAGTTGGATTTTTTAAATGTTGGATCATGTGGTTGGATTCTTGATTGTATAGTGTTTAGAGAAACAATTAAGAATACTTCATCATTAAGGAAAATTTTAAGGGTTTTTCCATAATTTTTTCAAGAAAAATTCAACATTTTCCATATTTTCTAAAAATACTATTCACTATAAAATTATTTTATCTTAAGAATGGCCAAAATTTTTATACAAGCTATACAAAATCATTATAAATTTGAATACTTTTACAAAAACATCTCTATACATTTTATAGCTTGCATTATAGGGACTAGTAAGATTAGCCTAGGTTTTTAAGCTTTAAAAGGAGGAGGCCCACGAGCAAGGAGAGAATTAGCAAGAGAAATCTTGGTGACTATATACCCCTTTTTATAACCTTCAATGGTTATAACCCCCCTTATACCATATACATCCCACCCCACTCCACCCCATAATACTTATAGTACACTGAATTTATTTTCAATATTTAAAACCATTTTTATTGATGAACATGATAAGGTATTGGTCAACAAGGTGAAGCCCCCAGAGGAAGGGATATTCAATGCTATTCTTTTATAGAAAATTAGTTGTTAATGGGGACATGCCTCTAATTAGGATCTCTTCCTTAAAGTAAAGGAAGGTTCCTATATGTTTGTGGGAAAATTCCCTAGGTCTAAGGTTGGAAGCCCAAACAAGGAAGAACATAGAATTCAACAAATAGACTCAAAAAAGCATGAATACAACTTGAATTGAAAAAATAGGTCTGATATACATACTTGTAGGTCCTATAGTTGATGATGTTCACGAAAAATCCAAACCCTAACTTCTTCTCCTAAAGTCACAAACCTACGAGACGAATGAAAAACCAGACACATATCACAACATTCAAAATATATATACATATAATCAAGGCAATATATAAATATATCCATTCTAAATAAACATTTATAAGAAATAGAAAATGCAAATAGGAACAAAATATAGTATATTTATTGAAATAGTATCCGCAAAGAGGGAGTCATGACACAACCTGATCTAAGTTGTCGGCACTCACAAAATCTTCCTTCGGATCTTACCTACCTAGGCCAACAATTACCTCCTCTCCGACAGTATTAATGAGATGCAATATAAGAGATCTCAACATCAATGCAATGAAACTAGGGTTTCATAGTGATATGGAGTAGTAGAGAGAATAGGATAACATATACCTGATTTAGGGAAGATTTAACACATTAATGATATCATTCATTAGGATGCCTTTGAGGAAAAACCATAGGGCATATTTATACCACCAAAAATCATTTGAGTTGGTTATGACATGGGCTCATGTAGGTGGTTTTCGAGTCTAACCCGTAAACATTGCATGAAAAATAGTTAAATTATATATTTTTTCAAATTTTAGAAAGTTGTACATGTGAAGATTTTAGAGGAACTGTGTACATATGTCTTTTTACAGTGGGTAGATTGCATATATACTATGAAAAATGTTTTTTTAAGATAAGGACATGCATGCAAGGGAAAAGGGTTTTTCCCAAGAAAATCATGAGCATATGGTGAAAATGAGTGGCAGAAGATGCTATAACATTAGAATTCCAAGAATTTATTCAATTCAAGTTCGAGGGATCTTCCTTAAATTCTAGTAAGGTCCTTTTATTTGAGGAGATATATAAATATTAATTATGTGCAACCTCCTCCATTGAAAAAATGAACAAAAATAAAGTACAATTTTTTTTTGAAACAAGTAAAGTTTCACTACTATATTATTAATCTTCATCCTCCTACATCATGTACACCTCCAAGCTAGGACAAATCCTAACTAGTTCATATCTCCCAATGTTGAAATATTGAAAAATTATAAATTTGTAAGTTTATTAAACTTTAAATGAGGATATAAATTCTACATTCTTCATATAAAGTTCAAAAAAACTTCTTGAATGTGAGCACATCATAGTTTTTCTAATTAAAGCACGTAAGATATTAGATCAAACAACATAATAACTATTATACATGTTTATTCTTGTAATTAGGGCCTATAATGTATTGAGTTGAACATTGTAATGGCTAAAACTTGACAATATCAAATAAGCTCTTAGATAGGTAGCTTGATATATTTTGAACTTATCAATGACTTATGGTTGCATAAAATCCTAAACCTCAATACCATAGGTGAGATATTGTTTCTCTACTTTGATTTGCAGTGAATAGAACTAAGTCTACCATTTTCATAATGGGATTTCCTCTTGATAATCAAGTTTCCCACTTAAGTACCATTGTGTTATGAATTACAATGTTAAAACTTGACTTATGATTGATTGGTTATCATTATCATTCATGTTATGATATTTATTTAAGATTATTGTTAATATGTGTTATAATCCTATGTTTAAATTTATCGTTTAGTTTTGTTATAATTACAATTTATGTTTGTTTATCTTTCGTAAAGGTTAGACTTTTTCAAATATTAGAAAACCTACAAAACATGAGAATTTTCAATCTAGTTTAACACAATGGAATCTAGGTGAGATTCAAAACTAAAGCTTTGAAATTATCCATATAAACCAATTACTAAAAGTAAGTAGGTTGACTATGAAACTAACAACTAAGTCAAGGCTATTCATCCCAAAAACAAAATGCCATACAAAATACTGAGATTAGAAATACATAATACTAAAATTATTTAAAATAATAATTTGGACTCATCAAAGTTTGTAGCTTTAACCCTAATATTTTTATTTCTACTACGAGGAGAGAAACCCAAGTCAGGGAGTATGCCAAGGAGGTCTTCCACATTGTTGAGTATTCTATCAAAGGAATGAAAAGTGAGATAAATATCATCCAACACTAGGAGAAACTCGTCTTTCCTCATTTCTATCTAGAAGAACATTTTTCAATAGTAGCTTAAGGTGTCATTGTGTTATGAATTACATTGTTAGAAATTGATTTATGATTAGTTATCATTATCATTCATGTTATACTATATTTTTAAGCTTAAATTGTTCAGTCATGTTATAATGATTTGTTTAAACTTATCATTAAGTTATGTTATAATCATATTTATATTTTCTTTTCTTTTCTTTTCTTGTAAAGGTTATATTTCTATTCAGATATCAAAAGAAATTACAAAACATGAGAATCTTCAATTTGGTTTACCACTAGGGAATCTAGACAACATTAAAATATGAAGCTTTGAAATTAACCATATCAACCAATTATCGATAGTAATAAGGTTGACTATGAAAATAACAACTAAGTCAAGGCCAATGAGGCCAAAACTAGAGTCCTAAACATGATACTGATATCATAAATTCATAATAGAAAACATATGGAAAATGATCATTTGGACTTATCTAATTTTGTAGCTTCAACTATAATAGCTTCCTTGCTACTACAAGGAGAGAAACCAAAGTCAGGAATTATGCCAAGTTGTGCTTCCACATTTTTGAGTCTTCTATCCAAGGACTACATAGTGAGATACATATCATCTAACACTAGGATAATATCCACTTTAGCTTAATTTTTTTTCTAAAAGAGCGTTTCCCAATAGTAGCTTAAGGTTCCATTGTGTTATGCATTACAATGTTAGAACCTGATTTATGATTAGTTATCATAATCATTCAATTTATACTATATGTTTAAGATTTTTTTAAGTTACATTATAATCATATTTTTTAACTTATCATTAATTTATAATCATAGTTTATGTTAATTTTTTTTGGATAAAGGTTATATTTCTATTCGATATTAAAAAACTTACAAAACATGAGAATGTTCAATTTTTCTTAATGGTAGGGATTGTAGGTGAATTTTAAAATTGAAGGTTTGAAATTATCCGTATAAATTAATTACTGATAGTAAGAAGACTCACTGTGAAACTAACAACTAATTCAAGCCCATTGAATCTAAAAACAGAGTGCCAAAATTTAACACCCTCCTCCCACATTTACCCAAGTTGGGGTAAACATGTGACGATAGGCTACTATGATCTGATTCAACCTCCTAGGTAACATTAAGGAAGTGGAACCGAAAAAACACATCCAAACTGATCATCCACATGACCAACATAACCTCAAGGAGCTACTCCACCTTTTCAGGTGACCAAAACTTGAGGAAACTCAGCAAATCAAGGACCTAGAGCCTTAGTCGCTACATTTCCAAGCCCTCCAAGTGACCGGTGGGTCCCAATCACTCCCATGAGCCTGCAAGAGTGTGACTGCAGCATTTTTATGCCAGTGTTATGCCAACGACTACGAGATTTAAGGTTGAGTTCTAGGGCTAGGACCCAATCACTGCCGTGAACTTCATAAAATTTAAAAAAAATAAATTAAAAATAGAGGCAATGATGACAATGCCAATTATGAAATAGATACTTGATTGGACCCCTACTAGCCATGAAAGTGTCACAAATATGCATTCTACATGTTTAAACAATATATTTGAGCATAGGGGTCTCATGCTTATATGGGAATTGCTAAGAAACATTGATGCCTTATATCATTAGCTACATTATCAACTATTAGGTCATATAGTCATTGCTCGTTCAATTACAAATCAAAATGTGGTGAGAACCATACATTTTCACTGTCATAAAACATTCATAACGAAGA
Source organism: Pinus albicaulis (assembly GCA_034641835.2). Classification (NCBI taxonomy): domain Eukaryota; kingdom Viridiplantae; phylum Streptophyta; class Pinopsida; order Pinales; family Pinaceae; genus Pinus; species Pinus albicaulis. The sequence continues at coordinate 1,255,736,766 of CM076572.1, read as the reverse complement.
TATAAATAACAGAAATACTAAGGATACAACAACCATGAATGCTACATAGAATCCAATTCATTTACACATAAAATACCAAGGAAAGGAACTCTTATTAATGAATGAAAAAGCAAACCCTGTATGGGACTACCACATTCCACTTGACAATAGATTAGCTGAGCGAAATCTCTCTTCAGCCAATCACCCACGTCCCATATTCAAATCATGAATGTGGGACTCAAACTAGGGCTTCCCGAGGCTAAACCACCTCATCCTCATCAATAGAAACCAAGATTTATCGCAATCCTCACCAGATCACTAGGCCATAAATAAGCATGGATGCCTCCATATTTATCCACCTACACTGTGAGGAATTTTCTTGTCTCCTAGTCTCTATGATTTATCACAATCCTCATTCTGATCCAGGGATCACTAGGCCATAAATAAGACACCACCCTCCAAGCTTTACTGTATACCCTATCATTCACCGGCAAGGATTCCTAGGCATTATTAAGGGAAACCACCTCTAGGATTTATGGTATATATTGCCATTCACCGATCGAGGATTCCTAGGCACACAATAACTGGCTTTACCGCAACCCATAGTCTGGTTCAAGGGTTACTAGGCCAATGGCTTATTGCAATCCAGAGTCTATTTCAGGGATTACTATGCCATGTGTTCCTTCATTTAGAGATCCACCTCACTTAGCTTGGAATTAATCTAGCAATCCAGCTCAACCAAAACATGTGAACTCCATCACACCATGGCCATCCAGAAAGGGCAAGGCAAGGATGAAGAACACTATCACACCTAGAAAAACCCCTACTAATGACAATAAGAGAACCAAGAACACACACACATAGCCATGCATGCCAAATATAGAAAGGAAATCACACATGCAAATCGATACCTACAATTAAACCCATTGTAGCCGCTTTATCTCGCTCTTCCTTGCTTGATTGTTTCTTCCTCATTTCTTTCTTTTCCTTTCTTGATCCAATGCTGAAGTGCTCCAAGAAACATCTAAGCGTCCAAGAGTGTGATATAGAGAGAATAGAGAGACATCTCCGAAACTGAACTAATAAAAGGTACCAACTGATCCTCAAAAGCCTTTTTATCAATTATGCCTCTATTTTCTTTATTTTCCATTATTTTCCTTCATTTTCCTCCTCACATGCAACCTGTGACTTTTCACCTTACTTTTCTCCTAATTTCCATTATTTTTATGAATAAATTTCCAAAAATGCCCTTTCACCTTTCCAATTTCCTTAGCGATAATAAACCAAATGAACACCCACACTAGGATTGTTTTCCCAATATTTAGCTTGGAATAAATGTCCCATAACCATGGTTATTATTTTTCCTTTATTAACTTTTATTACATGGAATTTTAAGCAGGGATGTTACAGAACCCTCCCCCTTGGGAGGACACTGTCCTCGGTGTTCAATGACACCTATAAACAACAAGAATGTTGAAAGCAAAAAATAATTCCCATGGAGATTTATAACTTAGCTCGTTGTAGTATTTACAAGATCAACCTACTAAAAAGAAAACCAACATGACAAACATAACAACATGATAACCATTGTGACATGACACCATACCGCTTATTGGAGCTTTAATACATAACTCATGGAAGTATTTACATCCAACGCATATGTACATATACCAAAACATCACATCAAACATATACCCAAACATATACCAAAACAAATATCAAGGACATTTGCTCAACTAGTGAATAAATAAGGATACATAGCCCACATTAGATCCACCATATCCCATGTAGCTTCATTGGGCCCAAAGTTCTTCCATTGTACTTTAACCTACTTGACTTCTTGATTCCGTAGCATAAGCGCCTTTCTCTGCAATATACACTGAGGTTTCGGCTGGAATTCTCCATCTCGCTCCACCTGCAATACAGACTAGTCAATAACATGATCAACATCTTTAACATACTTCTCAAGAAATGACACATGGAGAACATCATGGAATTTCTCTATCTAAGGCAGTGCAAGTCGGTAGGATACTAGCCCAATCCTTTCAAGAATTTTGAAAGGTCCACAAAACCGAGGTGCCAGCTTGGTACATGATCCAATTTGCAAGGAGATATTCTTTTGCTTGACGTGCAAGTACACTTGTTCCCCAACCTGAAATTCCTTGAACAAAGTTTTTGATATAGATAAAGTTTCTTCCTATCCCATGTTGCCTTTAGATTCTTCTTGTTTACCTGCATTTCCTATTCCATTTATGTTATTCCATCAATGCATATGCATAACTGTTAACACGGTTGTTAACCAACGCGGTTAATAAAAACCATAATTTGACATTTTCTAATAACAAATTGTCAAAGTGGGAGGTCAGCGGGGCTAGAGCCCTTGACCTACCAACCTCAACTGGTCCGCCCAAACCAATGCGCCAAGGAGAGCGCTCTTGCAAAATCCACCACCAACACATATTTTAAAACCTGAATTCTCATTTTCACCGGGGAGAATGAAGGTGGACTAGTGAACGAAGGAGGAGCGTGGAGTTCGAGGCAAAGTTATTATTTTATTACAGGTGTAACCCTGAGCCATTTAGGGAGGCAGTGGAACCATGATCTGAGCGACATTTTTAGAGGGGCCAGAATTGTCTGGTGTCCAAATTGGACAAATATTATATGTATTTTACAACTCTCAACGATGGGAATCTAATGGTGATGTTAATTTCTACAATAGAGGTCTCGATTTTTCAGCCATTTTCCAGATTGGGATAACGGTGTCGGATTTCAGAGTGTGGACAGTTTATTTCATATCATTCAATTCCACGATTTCGATGGTGCATTCAGATCTAGTAGATGAGCAGCCCATTCTTCAGCCAACATCATAATTGAGGTATATGTATTGTTGTTTCCATGTACTTCATTGATTATTTTTGTGAGATTTTTTATGTCGTGTCGATTCCTGCTTGATGTATGATGCGGAAACATGATATTTATGTCATGTCATATGTATTCATCATGGATGGTCATTTATTTCATGTGGATAGGAGGTTTGTTATGAGTTAGAGTTCCTTGTAGCGGAACGTCTCGTGGAGATAATTTGCCACTCATGTTGAGGGAACATTTCCTTGTATGAAAAGTAAACATCGTCCATGTACATAATCACCATTTCGAACACCAAATGAAGCGGCCAACACCATCGAGACACCGAGGCTCAGAGACGTAGTCCACACTGGAAGGACTCCGTTATTAAACGTCTTGCGTTTTGTTGTGTGATTGTTGACATGTTTTCCTCTTAATGATATCTGCACATGTGCCCTAAATTATTTGATAAAATTCAATTCTAATACAACACAGAAGTAAAAGATCATGGGTAAATCCAGTATCTGATGGACCCAGATCAATCTTATACCTCAACTTCTGGGGATAGCCTGAAAATGCACACCTCTACTAAAAAAATGTATTGCATGGTTGAACTCCTGGTGAAACATCGATTCAAATGAGTATGAACTTGACCCCCTTTTGACTCAATAAATATGGACCCTCGAGAATCTCAAAGATTCCTTCCAGTTGGTTGACTAGAATTCGGCTTCCCAAATGGAAAATCTGATCACACCATCATCTTCCTTGCGAAGACCTGAGAAAAATGAGTATAAATTTGGTCTGGTTCTGAGAATGTGAAAAATTGGCCTCCAAGGAATATCCAAGATTCCTCAATATTTCATAAATATTTTGTGCTGCAGGTTGGCTAAAATTCCACTACCCAGATGAGGAAATTGATTACACCATCTTGATCCTTGCAAAAAACTGAGAAGAATGATTATAAACTCGACATATTTATGATACCGTCAAAATTATACTTGTAATGGAATCTTAAAGATTCCTCAAGGTTCTCCATAAACATTATTCCATGGAATATTCCCTAACATGCTCTAACAATATTCCTAGAATATTCTTGAGATTCATGTTTTCATTAGCCTTCTTGTGCCATCATCTCTCATTTATTCCCCATCCTTCTCCATGGTTCCCTTTGAACCATTTGAATTCCATTTTATAACAAAGTGTGAGGGTAAATAAGACAAAGCGTGAGGTTGACACATTGGTTGGCATAGTCATATTAAGGTACTTTTTGTTGGGGAGTTTTGGGTTCAAAAGCCATGGACTCCTAATTATTCTTTAATATGGTTTTAAATCCTAATTTTGGTTTTAATATAGTTTTCAAACCATATAATATATGGAAATCGCATGTCCATATTGTAACGACTCCACCTGGTTTGCTGGCTAGGCTACCACATTTTCTCTTTGGGTCCCACTAGGCCTACTGAATTTTTTTCAATGTGTCATATATATGACCTGCCAAATGGCATAATTTTGACTTTGACTTTGACTTTTTCCTAGTTTGATTGAAACTTTGACTAAGCATAGCTTTCACATACGAAATCAGATTAATGTGTCATTTATACCATTGGAAATAATGCAATTAACTCTTTGATCTGACCCTAGTTTAATTGTAATTGAAGTACTTTTAGTTTTAGCCTTTCCTAAGCCCTCTTTGAATTTTGTGCATTTATGGAGCCACTTGGATCATTCCTCCTCACTGAGGAGATTTTTTCCTCCAAAAACATGAACACAATCGGCAATCTATTATACTCCCTTGTCTGCACAACAAGTTCCCTAAGAGGGCACACTTGCTTCTCCTTCACCTTTGTTTTTCGAAGCCATAAGTGATGAATTAACACATGTATCCTCTGCAAACCTGAAATACATATTTTCAAAATACATATGCCTTTACATGACCCAAGAAACTCCACACTTTCCAAGAGTTTATAACACACTCTTTGGTCAAGTTCTTACATCAAATCATAAAAAAATCAATACCCCACCTATCAACAAAAAGAGGCCAAAACATCATCACATTACTTCCACAAGTGATGGAAAACACATATTCACTTTTACAATCATGTCACAACATATGAATTATAATATGATGGAAATGAAAAAATACTGTATCTAATAAAACCATATCTCACTCATCAGAGTGAATGGGTCATCATCGTGGAGCTAATTCACTTATTGAACAACATTTTCAATTAGTTCCCACACGAGCACTTTTTTCTTTAGATGCTACTCTGGATGGAGCCTCCAACAAGTGGCTCTTTGGTGCCCATGATTGTTACAATGGATGCAAAAATTCTTCTTCCTCTAGACCTACTTGACCTTCTTCCTACCCTGACGTGGAGAAGGGTTTACATGTCTTTTGTTTTTCCTTGCTGCCATTCTCTTCCAACACTCAGAAACCACATGGTTGTACAAGACACACAAACTGCATGGTTTTCTATTCCATGATTTATGCTCATCATTAACAATATTCTTGTAATAAAAATAACTTTAGAATTATGAGACTTTTTATACATTTCTTTGGCTCTCTCTTTGTAATTCTCACTCCCATTTGGAAATAAATTTTAATTGTGATCACTGGGGGCTTGTGAAGTACTCTCAACATCCTTCATTGTCACATACTTATCGCATGAATATTTTATTGTCTCTCCCTTTCTGACATATCCCAATCCTGCATGTCGTGGTAATTCCATCACTTGAATGGGATTCACAATTCCTTTCCCATTATCTCCTACCCCCTTGACTTAATATCCCATCTTCTTCATTAATATTGAACCATTGCCTGTAGTATTCTTTTCAAAAACACCCAAATCATCATCTTCATGTGAAAATTAAACTGAAGAACTACCAAAATTGTTTACCTCAGCTATCGATACTGAAGAAGGTGACGATGACTTCCCTAATACTTCCTTTTGCTTCAACTTTTCCAAGGAATCTTTCGTGGTTCGTAATTGAAGCTGCAATCTATGCTTCTCCTCCTTTGCTTTTTGTAGAAGACTCCTCAATTCAACATTCTCTACTTGAAGGATTTTATTGATCTCTTCCTTTGAATGATGAGAAGAAGATGAAGAATACGTATATTCACTAGAAGATGGAGATGGATCATCGTCCTCTACTCTATCTTTCTCTTGTTACTCTTTTGCCATTTTCTCCTCATAATCTACATACATTATATCTACCATGTGTACCATCCTAAGAAGGTCCTCATAAATATCTTTTTGATCCTCCATTTTCCTTCTTGTTTCACATTCAATCTCTGGTTATCATTTACACTCGCAATTCGCATCAGCAAGAAGAACACTCTAATACCATACCTGATCCAGTTTCTCTTAGATATTGGAATTAACCAATATCTTTTACTTTTGTGATTTTATTAGAATCACATGTGAAAGAGTATGAAAAACCACATGTGCATGATTTGAAGAACATGAAACATAAAGACAACCACCAAATCAAAGAACACACACAAGGTGATAACGAAGTTCACCCAGTTTGGGTTATGTCTTCGGGTCTGGTGTCAAGAGTGGGGAGGTCACTTCATTAATTACTGCAAGATGATGATGAATACATGATTTGTTATTTTTTAATACAAGGAATAACTCCCTTAACTAGAGTGGAATGCCTCTCCACGAGACATTCTTCTATAGGAACTCTCACTCATAAAATCTCTCCATCGACATGACAAAATATCAAACTCTCACATAAAGTGGCATACAAGGATCCTCTCACAAAGTGGCATACATGGATCTAAAAATAAAATCATCATCTTAGCAAAAATCAAATGAACACGTGGCAAAAAATGCATCTTATACCTCCACTACCGGGGATGGCCTGAAAATGCACACCTCTATTGAAGAAATGGATTGCATTGTTGAAATCCTATCGAAAAATTGGTTCAAATCAATATAAAATTGAGCCCCTTATGACTCGGTAAAATATGGACCCTCGAGAATCCAAAAGATTCTCCAAATATTCCTTTGCGTTGGTTGACTGGAATATGGTTGCCCAAATGAAAAATCATATCACACCATCATGTTCCTTTTAAGAACTGCGAAAAATGAGTATAAATTTGATTTTGTTCTTAGATTGTGAAAATTTGGCCTCTAAGGAATCTCCAAGATTCCTCAAGATTCCATAAAGATTATGTGTTACACGTTGGCTGAAATTTTGCTTCTTATATGAGGAAATTGATTACACCATCTCATTCCCTGTGAAAAACTAAGAAGAATGAGTATAAACTCGACATATTTCTCACACCGTCAAAATTATGCCTCCAAGGGAATCTTAAATATTCCTAAAATCTTCTTAAGATTCATGTTTTCATTGCCCTTTTTGTTCCATCATCTCTCATGTATTCTCTATCCCTATCCATGGTTCCATTTGAACCATTTGAATTTCATTTTATAAAAAAGTGTGAGGGAAATTAAGATAAAGTTTGAGGTTATCACATTGATTGGTATAGTCATACTAAGATGCTTATTGTTGGGGAGGTTTTGGGTTCAAAACCCATGGACTCCTAACATTTCTTTAATATGATTATAAAGCCCAATTTTGGTTGTAATATAGTTTTTAAACAATATAATATATGCAAATTGTATGTCCGTATTGTAACGACTCCCAAAACCACGAGAATAAGACGAAAATGGAGGTTGCACCATGGCAAGGCCACTTGGGCCTAATTTGAGGTGCCATGTGGCACCATGTGATTGGACCATGTGGTAGGCTCTCATTTTTCCACATCATATGCTACTTCTATCACCTACTTGTCATGTGTCGACTTGTGGTGTTGCCATATCACCTGCTTGTGGGTCCACCTAGTTTACTGACTAGGCTGACACATTTTTCCTCTGGGTCCTACAAGACCTACTGAATTTTCTTCCATGTGTCATATGTACAACATTCCACGTGGAAGAATGTTGACTTTAACTTTGACTAAGCATAGCATTCACATACGAACTCAGATTGAGGTGTCGTATGCACCTTTGGAAATATTGCGATGAGATATTTGATATGAACATGGTTTCATTGTAATCCAAGGAATTTTAGTTTTGAGCCTTTCCTAAGACCTCTTTGACTTCTGAGTGTTTATGGAGCTACCTCGATCACTCCAACTGATGGGAGTATTGCAACTCCACCCATATAGTACCTCAAACAAACTCATCCTCATTGATTCTTGGTAACCATTGTTGTAGGAAAACTCAACCATCGGAAGTTACTTATTCCATCTCCTTTGTTGATGCATCTCATACATCCTCAACATGTCCTCCGAGATCTTGTTGACCCTTTCATTTTTTCCATCTATCTGCGGACGATAAGTTGTACTGAAGGAAAAATCTATACCTAAACCTGCAAATAACTCCTTCCAAAACTTGGAAGTGAACTTTGCATCCATATATAACACAATTTTCTTTGGAACGCCATGCAATTTGACCACATCTCTGATGAATACTTATGCCACATCACTAGTTCAATACATAGTCTTCACTGGAATGAAGTGTGATACCTTAGTCAACCTATCCACCACAACCATGATAGAATCATGTTTTCTAGATGTCCTCGACAATATTGTAATGAAATCCATGGAAATTACCTCCCACTACCACTCTAGAATCACAATCGGTTGTAGTAGTCCACATGGATTCCTACACTCTTCCTTTACCTACTGACAATTCAAACATCTAGCCACAAAATTTGCCACATATTTCTTCAGATTCGGCAAATAATAAAGCTTCTTTACTATCGTCGATGTCTTCTAGTAGGCTGGGTGACCTGAATACGATTTCACATGAAACTCCCTCAAGATAATCTTCTCGAGCTCACTACTTTCTAGCACATATATCCTATCACTAAATCTAATCAAGCCATATGTTGAGAGATGATAGTCTACATCTTGAGTAGCTGTACCATACTTGTACCTGTACCTGTACCTGTACCTATACTTGTACCACTACTTGTGCATGTACTTGTACCTTGCTGTAACTTGTGCATGAAACCTCTATACCTATCATCCTGTTGACCTTCTTATAAATATAATCCTATAAGTCTGTCCCATAGGAACTCATAACTGGAATGTGATTTACCTATATCCACCTGCTAAGTGCATCTGCAACCTTGTTCTATTTTCCCTTGATGTACCTGATCTCAAAATTGAACTCACTGATTGTGGTCAACCATATAGCTTGGTTGAATTTAGATTTGGCTGGTCAAACAAGTATCTCAACCCACTATGATCAGTCATTAAGACAAACCTCTTATCAATAATATAGTGCCTCCACATCTTCAACACATGAATGGTCGTCACTAACTCAAGATCATGTGTTAGATAGTTTTTCTCGTTCTCATTTAATTTTCATGACTCGTAGCATAATACATGTCCCTCCTTCATAAGGAATCTACCAAGCCCTCTCTTACAAGAATATGTGCACACTACACACTATTTTTCCAGGTCTGCAATCTTTAACACTGGAGCATTTTTCAACAATCGTTTCAACTGTTTAAAACTTGTTGCACATTCCTATGTCCATTCAAATTTCTTACCTTTCCTCTATAATGATGTAATAGCATATGCAATGTGAGATAAATTCCCGATGAACCTCCTATAGTAGCCTGCTATCCCCATGAATAATCTTACCTCATCCACATTTCTAGGAGTTTCCCACTCCATGATAGCCCTTATCTTCTCTAGATCCATTGCTATGCCTTCATTGGAGACCATATACCCCAAGTAATTTACCTCTGTCTGAAAGAAATTTCATTTACTAATTTTAACATACAATTGAAGCTCTCTCAATAGTCTCAATACTACTGCTAAATGCTCGACATGATCTTTCTCATTCTTATAATATATCAAGGTGTCATCAATGATATAATAACAAACTTGTCCAGATAAGGATGCAACACACTATTCATCAAGCACATAAAAGTAGATGGAGCATTAGTCAAACCAAATGGAACTATAACGAACTCATAATGCCCATACCTGGTCCAAAATTTTTTCTTGTAAATGTTCTCTTCCTTGATGCATACCTGATGATATCTAGATCTCAGATCAATCTTCGAGAAAAAAATCTCCCCCTTCAACTGAACAAATAAGGCATACATCCTCGATAACATATACTTTTTCTTGATGTTCACCTTGTTCAACTGCCTGTATTCAATGCACAACCTAAGAGTACCATCCTTATTCCTCACAAACAAGACTGGTGCACCACATGGTGATACACTTAGCCTAATGTATCCCTTTTCAAGCATTTCCTTCAACTCAACTTCAGCTGCACTAACTCTAGAGTACTCATTCAGTACAATGCCTTTGATCATGGCGTTTCCCATGGTACCAACTCAATAGGAAAGTACACTTCTATATGAGGTTGAAACTCTAAGATCTCTGCTGGAAACACATCCTAAAACTGTTATAAGATCGGGTACCATATCAATATCTTTGCATCCTCATCCTCCTTACCTTTATCACAATAAATGTGCATTACAAATACCACACACCATTTTCTGAAACTACACTTTGCCTACATAGCTGCCACCATCTTAACTGATGTTTCTTTCTTCTTACCTTGTAATATTCTCTGCTCCCCATTATCATCCAAGCACTCAATGAATTTATCATAAAAATCCTCTTTGGTCCTATGAATATATAAACAATCCATACCCAAAATCATATTATAGTATCCCAACAGATATACATTCAAATGTGTTGATGTAGGCATACCATTCAATTAAAATGCATAAGCTTTCACCTAGTGATGAACTCTCTTCTTTGTATCTGAAGCGATCTGTACTAACCAAGATTCTTCATGCACTTATTTATTCAAACCACACTTATCCACCAAGTCAAGGTTAACATAACTAAAATTATATCTAGGGTCAGTCAAACAAGTTGATCACAAAGCTTAATGTCCATCTCAATGATAGATTCCTGATGATCTTCCTGCCTACTATCCAACGCTGAATATATATGAGGAATTATGATCCCAACATCCCCAACATTCCGTGGCTCCTATGTACTATATATTTTAGGCCTTACACCCTGATTCTGCGAACAATTCATTTTATGATGCTCCTTACCACATTTCCACCACTCCAACCACCCTATACTATCACATCTATTCTACTGATGTGACCCATGTCCCTGTCCAATTGCATTGAACTTCTTATGCAGTGCAACATTCTCTTTCTCTTCATCATTATGAGGCCTTGTTCTTTTTGGATGTCATTTACATTTACCTTTATATTAATCTTTTCCTTCTTATGATTTTATTGCTCATAATAGTGCTTCTATTTCCCAATAACTTCTTCAAGTGACCGAGGCTCATCATACTCAATATGATATCTAAATTCTAATGGTAATCCACTGACAAATATCTAAAATTTTGATTTTTCATCTTTAAGATACGGTATATACATCAATAACCCTAAGAACTTATTGGTATACTCTCAATCTGTGATCGATCCCATTTTAATCTCATATAATTCCTCAGCTTTGTTGTCATAATACCTTTGTAACAAGTAATTCTCTCTCAAGTGTCTCTTCAATTCATGCCAACTCAAATCATCTATCCTGATGTCTATGAACTATTGTACATCTTCCCAGTAAATATCTACTTTCCCTTTAAGGCTTAAGATAGCTATTATGGTTTTCATATTATCTATGTACTCATTCAGTTCAAATAACTTATTCATGCCAAGTAACCAAGCCTCTGCATCCTCAGGCTTATTCAACTCTCCATCAAAAGTAGGCGGCTTCAATTTATTAAACTCATCCGGAAATTACCCCCTATCACTCATCCTGTAAGGGTGATAACGATGATGATCATACTGCCTATCGAAACTAGAACTATAATAGTACGTGTGTCCATCAACTCTCCTATTTGGAGTATCCAAAAATATACCATATTTGATCATGTCATATCTATCTGACATATTACCACCTTGAGACCTACTTCCATATGCCCCATTAGTCCCATCTTCCTATTCATAGTTGATCCAGAGTGGTCCTTGTATCTGCAATTCTAACAAACTCTGAAGAATTACTGCATTGAATTCAAATTCTTTTTCTCGTGTCTGCATGATTATGTCATTATATTCTTTGTAACTCCTTATTTATTCCTTCAAAGTCCTCAATGTGTCTACTAAGTCATAAGAGTGCCCAACACCACATTTCTCATCTGATTCATAGGGAGAATATTTGTATTCTACCATCTTGCTAGTCATCTCGATCTCTTCCTGCAAAGCATACTATGTCAGCTAAACCAAATCATAAACAAAACAACATACCTCAGTATAATTCATGGAGGATTTCTCATCTACAAGACTGACTAGATTAGCATAATACATATATAAACATAATCATAACAACATATAGATATCATCCTAACCATAATCCAGTCACCAATGCATGACCATACCAACCACACATTATGAACTCAAGCATGACAACTACAACCATATCAATTTATGCACGAAACATATAAATACTGACATGCATAAACAAAAATTAACCAATCATACACTCACGATGACACATTCCACAACAACTCCATCAATTTTCACATGGCGACACCACTACAACCATGACCACCACCATGTATATGCAACAAGCACATGGACCATAAGTATAAGGAACAAATATGTAACTGACATGAATGAATGACCAACACATTGCCCATGCATTCAAAGGGGTGAACCATGCTTTGATACCACTTTGTAACACCCTCCTCCCACATTTACCTAAGTTAACCGGTATGCTGGGGTAAACATGTGATGAGAGGATACTATGATCTGATTCAACTTCCAAGGTCACCTTAAGGAAGTGGAACCAGCAAAATATAAACAAACTAATCATCCACACAACCAACAAAACCTCTAGGAGCTACCCCACCTTTCCAGGTGACCAACCCTTGAGGAAACTCAGCAAATCAAGAACCTAGAGCCCAGTTTCTCCCTTGCCAAGCCCTCCAAGCGACTGTGGGTCCTAGTCACTCCCATGAGCCTCCATGAGTGCGACTGTGGCCTTTTTCTGTTAGTGCTATGCAGGTGATCGTGGGATTTAAGGTTTAATTCTAGGGCTAGGGCCCAGTTACTGCCCAAAACTTCATAAAATTTACATAAATGAAATGAAACATAGAGACAATGATGCCAATTCCAATTATTGAACAGATACTTAACTGTACCCCTACCATCCATGAAAAGCATTATGTCAAACATGTCAAAAATATGCATTTTATAGGTTTAAACAATAGATTTGAGCATATTAGTCTCATACTTATCTGAGAATCCCTAACAAGTACTCATGCCTTATCATTAGCTGCATTATCAACTATTAGGTCAACTATTCATTGCTCATTCATTTAAAAATAAAAACATGATGAGAACCATACATTTTCACTGTCATAAAACACATTCATAACCAACATATAAACAACATAAACACTAAGGATACAACAACCATAAATGCTAATAAACTAATCACCCCTATGCCATATTTCAAGCGTGAATGTGGGACTCAAACCAAATGAACCAAACAGGGCTTCCTGAAGCTAAACTACCTCACCCTCATAAATAGAAAGCAGGCTTTACCGTAATCCTCACTTGATCACTAGTCCATAAACAAGGATGGATGCCACCAGATTTCTCCACCTACACCATGAGGAATTTTCTTGTCTCCTAATCACTAGGCTTTACCACAATCCACAGTCTGATCTAGGGATCACTTGGCCATAACTGAGAAACCACGCTCCATGTGTTACTGTATATCCTGCCATTCACCAACAAGGATTCCTAGGTCTGATCAAGGGAAACCACCTCTAGGCTTTATCGTATATCTTGCCATTCACCGGTTGAGGATTCCTAGGCCCACCGAGGCACAAAATGCATGTATTTACTGCAAACCATAGTCCAGTTCATGGGTTACTATGCCAGTGTCTTTATCACAATCCACATTCTGGTTCAAGGATTACTAGGCCATGTGTTCTTTCATTGAGAGATCCACCTCACTTAGCTTCGAATTCATTCGGAAATCTAGCTCAACCAAAACATGTGAACCCCATCACACCATGGTTATCTATAAATGGAAAGGAAAGGATGAAAAACACTGTCAAACATGGAAAAACCCATGCCAATGACAAAAAGAGAACCAATAACACATATTCATAGCCCTGCATGCCAAATATATCAAGGAAATCACACATGCAAATAGATATCTGAAAGTAAACCCATTGTAGTTGCTTAATCCTGCTCTTCCTTGCTCAATATTTGCTTCCTCTTTTCCTTCTTTTCCTTTCTTGATCCAATGCTGAAGTGCTCCAAGAAAACTCGAAGTGTCCAAGAGTGAGAGAGAGAGAGAATCGAGAGAGAGCTCTAAAACTGAATTGACAAAAAGTACCAACTGATCCTGAGAAGCCTTTTTTATCAATTAGGCCTCTATCTTCTTCATTTTCCATTATTTTCCTTCATTTTCTCCTCACATGCAACATGTGACCTTTAACCGTCCTTGTCTCCTAATTTCCATTATTTTCATAAAAAAATTGCTAAAAATTCCGATTTGCCTTTCAAGATGTCTTTTCCATTGCCTTTGCCAATTTCCTTAGGCATAATAAACCAAATGAACACCCACAATAGGATTTTTTTCCCAACATTAATCTTGGAATAAGTGTCCCATAATTGTGGTTATTATTTTTCTTTTATTAAATTTAATTATTACAGGGAATTTTCACCAGGGTTGTTACACAAAAAAGAGACTAAGATTAGAAATTCATAACAATAAACATATGGAAAATGATCATATGGGCTTATCAAATTTCACAACTTCAACTCTAATAACGTGCTCGCTACTACTAGGAGCACATCTAGAGTGAGGGAGTATGACAGGATGAGCTTCCACATCGTTGAGTCTTCTATCCAAGGACTGCAGAGTGAGCTAGATACCATCTAACACTAGGATAATCTCCTCTTTAGCCTCATTTCTATCTAGAACCACTTTTCTTAATATTATCTTAAGGTGTCAGTAGATGTAAATGGTATACATATACTGGTTCTACCTGTTAGGGGTTTGACCAATTTCAGGTTCCCAATATCCCAAATGTGTTATAAATATAATATTCAAAATAATTCAATGCTTTCTAATTATTTCTCATCCGTCTTGGTCAATTTCAACCCAAATGAGAATTGGGTGTGCTCTCAATAGCATTGGGTTAAGTTAGAAACTTGATACTAGTCATGGATCTCTCCTATGATCATTGAGAAGTCACCCCTCTTCTTACCCACGACCTTTGGAGATGCATGTATATTAATGAGTATGAGGTCGTCTATAGGAGGAGGTAGAGTTGGAGAGAAAAAGTCAAGAAGGAATGACGCTAGAAATTCGAGGTGAGAAAAATAGCAGAGGAGAGGGGAATATTGAAAATAAAGGATTCTTGGGGGTGAAAAATTATAAGATGTGGAAAAGAGGAGGGAACGATATCCAAGAAAATCCAAAAACCATTGATATCCTACCAAAATAAACCAAGAGAAAAAATTTTAGGAGAGGAAAAACACTACGAAGAGGAAAAACAAAGAGAACCAAACTAAAATGGAGCCTATACACTGAGATAGACAAAAGGAAAGTGGAAAAACAACTAAGAAAGAAAACTAAATAGACCATAGGAGTGAATACCTTTCAAGATATGCCATTACCAGAGAGCTATTGCACCATTAAGAGCCATAATGTCACCAAGAAAGAAACATTGATTCACAACAAATCGCCTCTCATGTGCCGTATGAGACCATAAAACTATTTTTTTTCTATTCACCGCATGAGGTGAAATTCCATTATTCTTTGTGAAACTAGGATAAGGCCATCCCATAACGATAGATCCTCCACAGTGCAAGTCTTTGATGGTTTGCGATCCACCCGGAATAAGCATTTAATATATTACAACAAAACAAAATGGTTTCTATCAATTTACAACACCTACTCATTCATAAGGAATCTTAAGCAGAGAGACAAAATTTTATTGAAAATAGGATTCTAGAAAATAAATTGTCTCAATTTTTTTATAGTGAGAAAGTTACTCCTAGGGTTACAATCCATGGCACACATGATTACTTCTAAAGTTGTCCAAAAAGATAATTATTATGAATAGTTGTTGACTAGATGCTTAACATATTCCGCAACCACTTTGCGATGATAAAATAGGGAGGGGCTTGAAAAATTACGCTTAAGCAAGTTGTCCCACATTAAATTTTTCCCTTGAGCTAATAACCAAAGGAAGAAGGAAAATTGTGGCCATTTTTATTTTCCCCATATTTTATTCCATATTTTTTCTTATGGATGATATTTGAGATTTGCTTGTAGATCGTAGGCTTGTTTTAATGTGAATAAACCTTTGGATTGGTATCCCTAATGAGGCTTGATCGTCTGGATGGAAATGGGTATATAAATTCCTTGGATTCATTTCCAAATTGGTGTCTGGACCTACTTAGGTGGATTTGGATGCTAGTCTTCCAAAGAAAAGAATTTCTCCATCGCGAAGTGGAGTTGGAATCAATCCAAAATTCAACTACTTTGAGATTACCTATTCTAGCCATTTGTTCATGTGAGGGCCCTATATTTGGATGACTTGATATATTAAATAGTTGTTTCTATTAGTCCTCCCATAAGTAAGTTGATTTACCATTATTTATTTTTGAAAAGTAATGTTTCTGAATGATGTGTTGTCCTTTTTGTGTGAGATTCTAGATTGAAGAGCATAATTGGTCAAATGATATTTCGATTAACAATCGATGAGAACAGTCTTTAGAATTCAATGTCGATGAGAACAATCTTTTTGACAAGATAAATCAGGATGCTTAAGAAGATTCCCACTAGAGATGATGGGCGACTGTCATAGACCCTCAATGTGATGGAGGAAGTAGTGACTTCGGGGGATCCTAGTTCCTACCAAAATGAATTTGACATGATGTATGTGGATGCCCCCTCATTAATGATGCAATGATGAATATTGACATTTAATCAAAGGGTCACTGGAATCTGGAACACGACTATGGATGGTAGTCATGGTTCAAAATTGTCCAAGTTGAAGGTGATTAAGCGTGAATCTGAAGGATCAATTGCATCAATTGCACCTAATATGGAAAGGAGTGAATTTCATTGAGTTGGGAATGTTTTTAGAACTTCCAACGCTAACATGGTTGATGGAGATTGCGTAAAGTCATAAAAAATAATATAGTTGTAGGCTGATTTTTAATTATGGGTTGTGTGACGTAGAATTCCCTTTGCAATCCTAGAGACAAGTTTAATGGGAGGTCATTATATGGTCAAAGGTTGTGGACGTATATTGGTAATGCTTACTCTTGACATTGAGGGATTATATTATGGAGGGGTTCCATAATAAAGACTTCATGTTTGGAGCAAGACATTGGTTCAATGCATGTAGATGTCATAACTAGAGGTATCATTAAAACTGCCCTATTTGTTTTTTATCTTGGGGAGGGCT
This sequence comes from Pinus albicaulis, assembly GCA_034641835.2. NCBI lineage: Eukaryota > Viridiplantae > Streptophyta > Pinopsida > Pinales > Pinaceae > Pinus > Pinus albicaulis. The sequence continues at coordinate 1,255,719,424 of CM076572.1, read as the reverse complement.
AGCCTCATGTTGAGCACTTGCTTCTCCTTGATGGGGAAATGGATTTTGCGCTAAATTCGATTGATTAAATATCCCCTTCCACCTATCATATATCATGCATTTCAACTCCGAGAGTTGAGGGGAATGATGGGTGGACTGCCCATATTCTCCACAATTGCATAAGAGTGATTAGTTCAAAGACTATCACTCTTACTTTGTTTTAACAGATAATTAATACCCTAGTTTTGGTTTTGGTTTCTATTAGGGGGATTTTACCCCTAATCAATGCAGTTGGTTGTTGGTTTCCCCCTTGTCCTTGATATCCTTTCTTCTTATTCTTCCATTTATTTTTATTGGAATTGAGTGGGTTTACAATGTTGAGTTGTTCAAACAATTGTTGTTGCTGAGGGACTTAAGGTTGAACAAAATTAACCCCCCACCTTCAACTGAGGTGGGGGGTCATTCTGTTGTGGGGATGGGAAAGGAAAATAAGGATTCCCTTGATTAGGGTTTGTGTAAGGAGGTTGGGAGGTTGACATTCCTTCCAAAGTGTGTGTTAGATATTGATTTCCTTATATGGGAGGATTTTGAGGAGGTCTAGGTTGTTTGGGATAATATCCAACATTTGATGTTGTTGGTGTTACAAATGTCTCAGAAAATGATTGGAATGTTCGTTCTGTACCATACATAGGGCCATGATATTGGAGGGGATTTCTTGGTTGAGTTTGGGTGAGGGTCCCAATCAACCCATCAGTGGTGGTTGAGGCCCTTGATTTATCTTGAATAAAGGATTTCAAGTGAGGAGAATCAGGAATGATAGAGTAAAGGTACACTGGATGTGTGTAAATAAGATTAAACTATATATATTTATTGATATCCTTTCTTTAGTTTGCGTCAATGTGGTTGCAACATATTTTGATATGATAGGAAAAAGTGTTTTAAAAATGAAATAGAGAAGAATTGCAAGTGAAACATCAACTTTACAAAGGCTACGCTACGTTTTCCTTTCATGAACATGGTTTGAAATGTGGGTGGCGGTAGTCCGTCGAAAGTGAGTTAGCAAATCTTTCCCTATGTTTTGGTATACTGGGAATTGAAAGAAGGCAAGGAAATAATTGGCTAAAGACTCAAAGGTTTAATGGAACCTTGTGGATTTTCTCACATACCATTTTGCAACAAGGATTGTGAGGGTGCATTGAAATAGTCATCATTTAACTGAGTCCTTGATGATAATATTTGAGGAACACCATAAATGATAGGTCATGACATTGTTAATAGGGCCACATCCCTTTTTACCCTTTAACTTAGGGATTTACTATGGTAACTTGTTAAAAATGGGTGACCATTAAGGATTACAGGTGATGGGGTCATTTGTAAGCTTCATAAGATATGGGAGATTTAATGAAGCCACAAATGGTACTTTATTAGTATTTTCCATCGTAGAATGGACTTACGACGTGGTGTTGGTAGGGATCCCCTACGAGGTAGTGTTGGTAGGGGTGCCATACAGAGTAGTGTTGGTGTTACCCTAAGGGATAGTGCTAGGGGTACCTTGAGAGGAATCTGAACCTAACAAAATAGCACCAATAATGGATGTGACAAACAAGGTAGATGGATGTTTTCTTCTATGACGAAACGGTGAGATACCAAGCACTCATTATCACCAAGGTGGGAGGTCTTGTATGCGACTAGAGTGACGGAAAACCATGGGATCTCCTATGGTGCTCTAGGAAGTGTAAAAATACTATGAGGGGGACTTTTTGGAAAACAAAATGGGTTACATACATTAGACAAAGAAGAAAAAAAATGTTTCTTTTCCCTTTAAACTATTTAATGTGTGTAACAATCAACAAAAAGGTTTGTGAGGTTTTGTTTATGATAAGTAATCCTAAAATACCTAATGTCCTTCCTCTCAATCAGTAAATGACCCTTGTGAAGGCTTTTACAAGGATACTTGGGCTACGCCCCAAAAGTACTAGTGATGTTTCTAGTAGCCAAAAAACTCAACCAATGTATGGAAGAGGGTTATAATGAGGGGTATTGGGGCTATGTCCTAAGAGTATGGAGATGCTTACAATAACCTAATTGAAATCACCTCCAGGTGCAAGTCATCCCACAACCACCACCTATAGGGAAATTTTCCCTAATATTTGACCCCTAATCTACATACGTCTAGTGGGAATGAGAGAATCTCAACTTCTGGTTGTCAAATTTGGACCCAAATCCCCCACCAAGTGTTGGGAGACAAAAAGGGGGCGTGTGATAATACGTCATCTCAAACTTTCCCCTTCATGGGTTTCTTCTCATTAGTTTTTTCATTGGATGGTGTAGGCTTTTAAAGTTCCTTAAAAATACAATTTCTATGTTTTTGAATGAAAAAAAGCCATGGTGGCTTATGTGATGCCAATCCCCATGGTCCTAACCTGAACTATTAAATTAATTTGTGTCCCCTCGATGGAATTTAATTGGTTCATGTTAAGGTTTCTTTTAAATATTCTTTACTTTTCTTAATGTGTGCCGAAATGTAAATTCAAAATAAAATATGTACATAGATTTCAAAAGAGCATACCCTTTGCACAAAGTTTAAATGAATTTAGTGTGTGATGTGATGGTGTGTGGAATCTTGATGGTGAACATACAAAGTGTTTGAATTGACACAATGTGGATATGTGTTGGTCCTTTACAATTCCCTCTAATTAAACTATGTTATGTTGTTCCTTGCAAAAAGAAAAATATATGTGGATATTGGGCCAGTTACTTTTCCTAATTACGCTAGATGAGCATATAGGGAGATGGAAAATTTAGTGCTTTGAGAAACTTTTCGGAGCCCCCCAGAGGTTTTACACAAGCTTCAAGGGAGGAAGAACCTAATATATTTCTTACTAATGCCAAGTTCTACTCCCAAAAATGAATTTGATTTGGAAAACAAGTAATTTTTTGTAGATAAGGGATCACTTCTTTCCTAGTTGATTTATGTGTAATTTTCCAATTAAAAGGGAGTTGATAGGTGGTATTTTAGAGCCTTTTCAGATACCCTCACAAATTCACCACAAGGGTGCAAGAAACTGAGAGCCTAATTTTTTTCTTAGTCACAATACACCTAGTCCCAACAAGTAAAAGATAAGAAAAAATACTCTACTTATGATGGTTATAAAAGTAAAATTAAAGCGTCTTTGAACTATGAAAAATTGCAGGAATGTAGGCAAGTCACTAAAGGCTTCCAAAACAGTAATGGTGAAAAAAGTTGCATAATTTCTAACAAAGAAAGCTATGAGTGTTGATAAATTCTCTTGGTGAAGAGAGGAATTGGGCCTAAGAGTCTTGGATCACTAAAAACATAACATTAAAAAATTATGCAAAGAAGAGAAAAAGTCCAAATACAAATTCAACTAGAAATCTAAACTAGACTAGAAGATTAATTAACATAAACCTTTAAATATCATGAGAGAACTTAAATTACATAATATTAATAATGAAACACTGCGAATATTCACATAGCACACAAATATTTTACCATGTAAGCCCTTAACTAGGGAAACTGGCCACCCTTTGTGTAGAAATTAATGTGTAGATTCTAAACTACTCATGGAATTTACTAAATCACAAGACTAGAAGCTAATATACTCTTATGCGGAAGAAAAATCACGATCGAGAACACAAATTATTAACATGAATCAAGATTCAACACACATACACATATATTTATCTAGGGGAAAGCAACTCCTCAAAACCCCTTAATATTTGTATTGCATTAATCAAAGAATCTGGATGAATGAAATATGCTATGCTCAACCTTGAGCTCACGCTGCACCTATATCTTCTATCCTCTGGATTACTCACTGAACATGGCCAATACTAAGCCAATTTTAAAACTTCCTAAGCTCCTAATTCCTTGCGTTGTTCCTCTGGGAAATACGCCCCTATTAATTAGGAAATTCCCTCATATGGATTGCACAATTCCTTTAGGTCATTCCTATGACTGCATGCACCATCTATACACATTGGTATATGCTACAACTGATAGTACATTACCCTTAAACACCAATATCAACTTGGTAACTTGAATTCTCTACATGCATGAGATAATTTAGGCTGATTGATCAATTAATTGGTTGATCACTGAGTTGTGATTGATTACACACCTTGCTACTAGACCCTTCACTAGTTCCTCCAACAGTTGGAACTAGTTTAACTTAACATAACTCAATTTAACTGAATTAAATTGCTACAACTAAAATTAACTCAACCTAGGCTCCTAAAATTTAGGAAACCATTGCACACTACTGAGCTTCATGCCCCTAACTCGAATTAACATAACTAAACTCAATAACTGAACTTGAACTCGATAAGTCGAATTAAGTGTTCTTAACTGAGTTCCAAGTGCTATGTCACCCTAGTTAATTCCTTCAAGTTGTTCGCTGATGTTGAATTTTGAATTTCCTCATTTTTAAATAAGGCCAAAAACACATATTTCACTAAATTTGGAATTCTTTTATGTTGGAACACCTAATCCTCTATGGGTAGGTGTGGAATGCGAAAAGTCACAATGGAGTCCAAGTGACCTTGGAATGTGAAACCAAGAGTCACACCATTGTACTATAAATGTACATCTTTGTATAATGGAAAATGAGAGAGATACATGCTTATCCTTCTATTGTGTGTTGAGTCTCTTGTTGTGTGTGTGTTCATCTTTCTCATACACCATGTGTGTGTTTAACATGGTATCGGAGCTGAGAAGTTCATAACCAGCTCAACCTTGAGTGAGCCATTTGTGTTTATGGCCTGTGCATATCTGCAAAAATTCTTGGCATTTTTGCAACATTTAGAGAGTTTCTGCAGCAGACATTTTGCAGCATTTAGAAATTGGCAGCATTCAGAAATTTGTTTTGAAGAAGAGCAGCAGTGGTTTTGAAGAAGAGCAACACTGCGCATCTGAAGGTTTTCATTCTGATTTCTTCTTGCAATTTCTGCCTATTAAATTCTGCATTTTGAAGAGCTGCTGGAATAGTGTTTCAAAGTGGGTTTCTGAAAGAAAAATTTCTGAATTTTTCATTGAAAAATCTCTGCAAATTTCTGGGTTTTACTGCTGAAATTTTCTAAAAAATTCTGCATTCTCATTCTCTGCTGCTGAGAAAATTAATTTTTCCTCCAAGTCTACAAGATTCTGCTATACATTTGAGAAAAAAAAAATCTGTTGTATTTCTCTTTTACTCCTTTCTGCTGTTTTATAAATATATATATATATAATAATAATAATAATAATAATAAATAAATAAATATTATTTTTTGGGCAACTCTGCCCCTTGGCCCTCACGGCCTCCCTATCTGCACACTCCACTCTCAATGCATAGCCCGCTCCATGGCACAACCGTCTCCCCTTTCCCTCTTCTCCCTGCGCTCACAACACTACTCCCACACGCACGTCCCCATACCCTGCTCTATCCCCTACGCACTCCGCCACCACTCAACCTACCCCACTGCACTCACTCTCGCAATTCTCTAACCCCCTATCCCCAAACCTGACCCCTCACCTCTGCCTATGCACAACACTCACTCCTTATCACTCCAGCGCTCCCCCATCTCACTCTTAACACCCACTCAACACCCCACTCGCTCTGCCACATCTTCCCCACGGCCTTTGACCAGCCTCTCGGCCCCTCCTCTTACCCTTCCCCATGACCTCATCGCTCGCCGTTCCAACCCACGCTCTCCCCTCAACTCACAATCCGCCCTTACTCTCCCTTCCCCACCTGCTGCTCCTCCCAACACGGCCTCCCTACTCCAAGGCCCTCCTCCCCAACTCCTGCCTCACGCTCCACTTGCTCCCCTTCCTCACCCCGTCTACCCTGCAAACCCTACAACACTTGGCCCCCATCCTTATACCCTTACACGACACCCCTTCCCCCTCTCTTCACACTTCGCCCCCCCTCCCTTTCAACTCGGCCTTTCGGCCTTCCCATTACTGAAACTCCGCCCCCCTTTTCAAAACAGTCAATGTTTTTTAATTTAATTCAACCTTTAATTTTATTTTTTAAATCCCCATACCTCTTCTTTTAAATTCCCTTTCCCTTTTAATTCCCCTCCCACAATTGTAATTAACCCCCCTCCATTCCCATCTTAATTTTTTATTATTATTAAAAAGCCCCCTTCCCCTTTTAATTAATTCCCATTTCAATTAATCCATTTTTTAATTAATTAAAAAAAAAACAGTAGAGAGAGAGGAAGAGAGGAAGAGCAGAGAGAGAAAATGAACAACAACAAAGAGAAAATGACATATCAGTAAATGGACAGTACACATAGAGAAAATTGCAGTTTTGCATTGTGATTTGTGGCATTGACATAAGGGTGACTTTTTCTAAAAAAGATTGACATGTGAAGACGAGTTGTTCTTGATGAAAAACAACTTTTTGAAGAAGAAAAATCAGCTGCCTTAAAGGCTTCTTGCACAAGTATTTTTGCTGCACATTCATACAAATATTTTGCAGAAATATTGTATTAAGTTGACATTGCATTGTGAGTGGATATTGCTTCTTCATAGTTGCAATCAATATTTGAAGTGTAAATTTGAATTTTTGATATAAGTCATTGTTGATTGTCCTCCATCACTTGAGGAGCAAATTTTGTACTTTGAGATTTCCATAGTTGGAAGTTCTCTTGAGTCATTTGTATTTGTTGAAAGGAAGTTGAATCACATTGTAAACGGGTGCATTTTCGGTTGAAGCCAACACCCTTTCATTTTTTGAGCCTAAGTTTTTGAAATGGCTACAATAAATGAGACATTAGATTTGTTAAATAACCTCATTCATTCCAATGTTGATGACATGATAAAAATGAGAAAGAATTCTCTTTGTAACATTCAAAGTTGTTTGCAAGATGCACAAGAAAAGATTGAGTTTTTGCAGTTGGAAACTCAGCTTCAACAAGATGAACTTCAACAAAAGAGTCACCATTCTAAACCTATTTCTATTCAAAATATTGAGAAGGACTCCCACCAGTAGCAAGTCAGTAAAGTTGCAGTTGATTCCCATTCAGTTCCTTGTACAAGAGCAGATTTACATGCAAATGCAGCAATTCAACCTGCACTTCTCAAACCCATCATCAGACCTTGGGAAGAGCTTGTCCACAACAAGCACCGAACTAGTCTTGGATATGACAAGGATGTGTCCTTTCATATTCCAGACTACACCAAGCCCATCATATTCCAGAGTGTCGGATTCCTGTATGACAGTTCACCTGCAGCTGTTCCAGATCCTGCTATGCTTCCACAACAACAGACTGAAAAATTCCAACACTGTGATCGAGTTGGCCATATGAAAGATCACTTTTTTGATCTTCACCCATGTAAGCATTGTGGTCGGCACACTCATTCTTCAGACAGATGCTTAAGAAACAAGCCTCCTGCAAGAAAAAAGATTCATCTTGGATGGATCGCTTCTTGGCAATGGGCATGAGCAACCAAGAAGATGTTTAAGACACATGTCAGAACTTGTTCTGAGATATTGAGCAAACTTGCAGTGGAGCTTTCGCCATCATCTCACCTTGTCCCTGACAGGGGGGAAAATGGTGGTCATGTACAAGCTTTGACGTCAGATTAAGCGAGCCTGAGCCACAATCTCTCATTCCATGTTCAGAGTTGTAGCCAGCGACACAGCAGTTCAAGCGAGCCTGAGCCACAATTCGTCATTCCAGATTTAGAGATGTAGCCAGAGACACGAATGCCCATAAGCATGCCTTTGGTTGGTGGACAACCTTAAACCATCATCTTTGGTTGGTGGATAACCTAAAACCATCACAGGTAGTAGACCTCCCTTCTTTTAGGTTGAAGGTCTCCCTTTCATATATGAGGGACACTTCTTCTAGCAGAAGCCTTCACTTGCGCGACTTTTAGTTGAGTTCCGAAATGTGAAGCATTCCGAGTTTTTATTAAATCCTAAAACCATCACAGGTAGTAGACCTCCCTTCTTTTAGGTTGAAGGTCTCCCTTTTTTATGAGGGACAATTCCTCTAGCAGAAGCTTTCAGCTTCGTGCCAGTTTTGGAAGAGTTTCAGGAACTGCAACAAGTATTGCGTTCCAGTGTTGGTGGTCATCCTTAAACCACCTCTTTTTTCCAATATTTTCAGAGAGCTGATTCAACCCAAGTGCTGCAATGTATACTTTGTAGATTTGTATTACAACTCTCTTCTTGGACTCACACATACCCCTTTGGATTAAGGGGGGGATGTTGGAACATCTAATCCTCTATGGGTAGGTGTGGAATGCGAAAAGTCACAATGGAGTCCAAGTGACCTTGGAATGTGAAACCAAGAGTCACACCATTGTACTATAAATGTACATCTTTGTATAATGGAAAATGAGAGAGCTACACGCTTATCCTTCATTATGTGTTGAGTCTCTTGTTGTGTGTGTGTTCATCTTTCTCATACACCATGTGTATGAGAAATGAATTGAATTTATTTTTTTGGTTACTATGAGATTTTAAATCCACTATTTAATTCCAATGTTAATGAAATATGTGTTAAAATCAAAATTGAGACTTTCCTGCTGCATTTTCAACACTCCCTCTTAGCAAGAAATGGATTCAAAACTACCTCGATCTAGCACCTGTGGAATGTACTGCATGCAACAATTCTCACTATTTTTGTTTCTACTACAACATTTGCAACTGAAGATCATACAAGAAAAAAACAAAATGAATTGAATACATCTGCAACTGCCTACAGGGAAAATATGTTGTTGCTGACTCTCCTACTGAGACTCCTGCTCTAATGTAAACACTCCTTATTATATGAATGAGACTAATCCTCTTGTTACTGGATATTGTGGGCCCATGTAGCAAGGTAATGATCCACGAGGACAACACCTCAATGGACCTTGTCCAAATTTATGCAACTCTTGGACTAAGGATCTACAACACTCCATATCACACCTGGAGGTATAACTGCATGTTCCCCCTCTGCCCACTTGGTTTAAATTCTCCCCCTGCTGCATGTCTCTACTTTACTGTATGTCTCCACTTTTCCTCTTCTTTGCTTCTCCATTTGTGGATGCTCCACAACTTCATGAGACTGCATCTGAGGTTGCATGTTGATAGATCTAACATGCTCCCTCTTAATCATCATATCTCTAGTCTATGTGTTTCTCCACAAGGCTTTGCATGCACCCCCTACCTTAAGTGCATACAAGTTCTTGACTCGAGCACCGATCTGCTTCACTTGTCCCATTGCAATGTGTCTCTAGCAAAATGCCTTTCCTTTTCTGAATATCACATCGTATCCACCGACTTCCAACACTGCGAAGGAAACCAAATTATTCTTAGACCTGGTACAAACATCACTTCCTCGAGTCTGAGAAGGAAGTTAGACTCCCTTTGAAAGGGGACTTTACAAATATTGATCACGCTATACCTCTTGTCGTCTCCAAATTCAATGTTCTTTTGGAGATATTTCTCCTCCAAGTCACTGAAAAAATATCTATTCCCCATCATATGGAACGAGAAACCGTTGTGGAGATACCACACACTTCCCATCAACGTGCTCACCAAGAATGCAATTGGATTAAATTCAAGCTCTAACTATGAAGCAAGAGCTTCACCTGTTGCTACTATTATAGGCTCTTTCTTTCTTTCCTTCTTATGTGGACACTTCGCGGCATAGTGCCCATATTCATGACAGTGAAAGCACTTGATTTTGGAAAAGTCTTTCTTCTTGTCCTCTTAGCTGGAATTAGCCTCACCTTGGGACCTATTCCCTTTGGCATTCCTTACTTTGTTGAATAATGCAAATTCCTCCTCTTCTTTGGATGAGGCCTCATCTCTAATGTTCCGCCTTATTTCTTCTTGTACGAAATTAGACCAGAGTCTCTCCCAATTTGGTAGTTTCTCCCTCCCATTTACTGAATCTTGATTATCGTGCCAGCTATCAGAAAGGCCTAGAAGGGTTAGGATCACCAATCATCATATAGTATTGTGACACTGACTCCTGCAAGTTCATCACGACATTGTGTGAACCTACTCAGATACTATTGAATTGAGCCATTCTTTTGCGTCTTGATACTTCGAAGCTTGTCCTTGAGCACCAACTTCTTGTGGTCACTACTATTATGGAACAAATCTGTCAATGTTTTCCACATTGCATATAAAGTCTCTTTCCCATGGAGATTTGAGACAATATGGTATCGTACTCCATCAAATATGATTTTCCTTGCCTTTGCTACATTCTTCTTCCATTATGCTATATTATGAGTATCAGCTGTTATCGGTTTCAAAATATCACTATAAAAAATTCCTTCGACCCATTATCTTCCAATATTTCCTCCATGCGGTCATTCCAAGAAACATAATTTGATATTCCCTTAAGGGCATACTGGAATCTTATTCCATCGAAAGCCATCCTTATAGCTCCGGAGAATTGATCCTGAAAATCCAATCATTCTGTAAAGACAACTTCGAATCCCTTATCTACTGTGAATTTAGCTTTGATACCATGTAGAAATTAATGTTTATATTCTAAATTGCTCATGAAATTTACTAAATCACAAGACAAGAAGCTACTTTACTGATCTGCAAAATGAAATTCATGATCGAGAAAAAATATCATTAATATGCATCAAGATTCAACACACATACATAGAGATTTATCTAGGGGAAATCAACTCCTCAAAACCCCTAACTATATGTATTGCATTAATCAAAGAATCTGGATGAATACAATATGTTGTGCTCAAACTTGAGCTCAACCTACACATGTATCTTCTATCCTCTGTTTGAGTGACTGAACTTGGCCAATACTTAGACATTTTCAATCCTTCCCAAGCTCCTAATTCCTTGCGCTATTCCTATGGGAATTAGGCTCCCGTTAATTAGGAAATTCCCTCATGTGGATTGCCTATTTCCTTTAGGTAATTCCTCTGATTGCATGCACCATCTATATACATTGGAATATGCTACAACTGATATTACATTTCCCCTAATCTCCATTTTAAACTGGGTAACTCGAATTATTTGCATGCATGAGCTAATTTAGGTTGATTGATCAGTTAGCTAAGTGATCATTGAGTTGTGAGTGACTACACACCCCACTGCTAGACCCTCCACTAGTTCCTTCAATAATTGGAACTAGTTTAATTGACCATAACTCAATTTAACTAAATTAAATTGGTACAAATGAAATTAACTCAACATAGGCTCTTAAAATCTAGGAACCCACTACACACAATTGAACTTCATGCCCCTAGCTCGAATTAATTGAGCTAGACTCCATTTTTTTAGGAATCAACACAAGTAAACTGAACTTGAACTCAATAACTCGAATTAAGTGTTCTTAACTGAATGAAAAGCGTTATGTCACCTCAGTTAACTCCAAGTTGTCTGCTGATGTGGAATTTTGAAGTTCCTCAATTTTAATTAAGGAAAAATCAAAATTGATACTTTCTTGTTGCATTTTCAACACTTTGATCTACACAATTCTTACATTCTCAACTAAATATCAATGCTAATTTACAATGAACATAAACCTTGGTGCACACCTAAGAACAATGCATTCATATATCACTCAATCTTTATCGATTATGAAGATTCATCAAACATCATCATATTTCATCATCCTTGCATCATGATCTATTTATAGGCATATATAAACTTAATAAAAATCACCTTGTATGAGCATAGGTGGTTGAAGATTATTCACTATGATCTTGGAAATCTTAGGATTCATAACTATTTCTTTGGTCAGTTCTAAATGTAATTGATTCCCTTCGGCTACTAGTCAACCACTATTCTAAGTCAATTATGATCATACAATCAACTTTGATGCCTTTGACTACTCCAGTTAATTATAAACTTCTTTCAGTTTCTCGAATTCCCATCAACCTTTTCTAATCCATAAACTATTGTGTATGATTTCAATGGATAGTAACCACAATAGATATCATAAAATTATAATTAAAATATGAAATATATACTATGACATACATTTCAGACTTAAGGACGATGGTTATCATTTTCTTTTATGCATGCTATATATATATATATATATATATATATATATATATATATATATATATATATATATATATATATATATATATACTTCTATATATGAAAAGTAGAGAAGATACACAAATATAAACACTAACAACCATAATAATATAGATATGATCTAGGAAACCCTTTTGGGAGAAACCCAACAAGAAGGTGAGGTTGCTCTGCTTTGTATTTATCTAAATGGAAATGGATGCAAGCACAAAGGTGTGAGATCTATCGCCCGTGGGTTGCTATAGTGCACAAACCCCCTTTTTTTCTCTCTCTCTATCCATTCTCAGTCTCATCTATGAAACAAAATGCACTTGAATATAATGGAACCGTTTTTCTTCCTAGTGTCCTAGTTATAACACAACCCAATAACCTGTTGAGGATAAAATTTGACCCATTCAACTCTCAATATGAGTTACAACTTGACTATTGTAGTGTATTATTCATATTTCGCATGTTGATAGCCCATTTCCCATTTTTAATGAGAGTTTATGCGGCATCTTCTTGAATTATGGTAGTCAATTTCAATAGGTCAATTTTTGGTAGGCGTAATATTTTCATACTAGCTCCAATTGGGGTGATTCTTATGTGACTAGAAATCTACGATGCGTAGATTATGGAATCTATAATAAGATTAGGACCACAAAAGTGGTCAATTAAGGTGGCAAAATGGATCCTGAAATTTTCACTCGAAATTTTCTAAATTGGGACCACTAGTAAAATTGATCTTGCAAGCTAATGCCTCTGATTTTTCCACTCTAAAAGCATTGAGATGGATGGAAAATAATAAAATGATCTAATATGGATAATACCTCCTCATATTGGGAGATTTTAGTCCCCAAAAGCTTTTGAATTAGGTGAGAAAAATTTTCCACCGTCTTCTTTCAGCTGTACCATTCCTTTAAACCCAATCTATCATAAGTTGTGTTTCCCATGTCTTGTAGTTCTCAATCACTTCTGCCAAAATATATCCATTGTCAACTCTAACTAAGCATCTAGTGCTATGTGCTTTACAAAAAGTAAGGCCTTTTGCTCTTCCTAATCCACATGAAAAACTCAAATTCCAAATATTCTATACTCACCACTGAGTAAATGCAATGTATGAGGTAAATTAAGTCTAAATATTATCTCCCATATTTTCCATTATCTCAAAGAAACTATATTGTAGAGCCTTGATTTTCTTGATAAAACCTTGTAAAATATCCTTATTGAACTCTTCTACCTTGAATGACTTCTCTATTTTATAGCCTTATAGTTTTTCTTTTTACTTTTGTAATCTAGCATATACAAGTATTTTTCTCGTTACTTTTGTAATATAGCCATACAAATACATATATGCACATGTGGCAACGTGAAAGAGCATTTTGTTTAGTTATGGCTAGCCTTATATTTTTCTTGTTACCTTTGTAATATAGCTTATACAAGTATTTTTCTGGTTACTTTTGTAATATACCCCATACAAATACAAATGTGCACATGTAGCCAAGTGAAGAGCATTTTGTTTTTAATTTTGTAACATAAATGCGAGAGATTTGAACCTACTATCTATGCCATAAAAAATCATTACTAAATCTAGTTGGACAAAGATACATATCTTCATTGATTTGCCTCTAGTTTTATCGTGTGTCCCAAGGATAGATTAATCCTTACAAACAGGCTAACTTACCATGCAGCACTCAACATTTTGTGGCAACTGTGTCCTTTCATGTTTAATGCCATTAAAATTTGATTATAATGGCCGATGGAAAAACCAAAAACTGTACAAGGAGGCAATGGATTATGTTTAATTGCACCACGAATCTTAACTGATGTGTGGTGGAATTAACCAAAACAGCTGCCAAAAAATAAGCGCCATACATTCAACTGATCAAGATTCAAGATCAGATGTTAATTGCTAATTACTTCGTAAATTTGACTATGGACTTGTACGCTTTAATCTTCTTCTCATTTTCTGTGATTGTCTCAAGTTTCGGTCTCCAACATTGGTCTCTGCACTTCACCAACTGAGCATAATCTTTCTGCAATTCAGGAGTATTGCAGAGCCTACTCGGGTTATGATCTTCTGCAGAATCCCCGCTCACTGACTGGCCGGATTCATGAGTGTTAAGCCTTCCGTCTTCCATAAGCTTTGAAATAAACTCCGGGCAGACTCTGATCCGAAGGCCTCCGCCGACGTCGCTTTTTTGTATCTCGAAGGGCTGGCAGAAAACAGAGGCGCGTTCGATACTGCGAAGCGGAGCTGATAGGCGAGCGGCGGAAGTAGGCGGAGCTTTTGGAGGCGGCGGCGGCGATATTATAGAAGCCAGCGATAGGAGAGATAAGGGAGACTGAAAGAAAAGTTGGGGTAGAAGGAAGTACTTGTTGCCCACCTTCAGTTGCGCATCTGGAGAAAGAGTGGGCGTCTTCTTGCCGATGTAGAATGAATCGGAGTGACAGACCAAATGTTGAGGGAATTGCTGCATGATGTGGGCGGCGGCGAGGGGTTTATGAAGAATTTGAAGGGTGCCATCTGAGCGAACTAGCTGGATTGTTTCCTCCTCCTCCTTCATGCCCATGCCCACAGCTACGCAGGATGCCGAATTACCCATATTTTCTTCTTTTGCTTCTTATCAAGAAGCAGAGCAAAGCTCGGATATGCGGATATGCCTGGAAGGAACGCAGAAGTTGCCTTGTATATATATTCTCTGTAAACTACTAGTAAAGAGACGTGTAGTATTTGATAATAATAATCATAATATAAGTTTGAACAGTGCGGCAACCCTCATTCTTTGACCAAGTATTCTCCGTGATTCACTTGTCTGCACGATATCGTCCAGCCTCAATCATGTTGTTTGTTCCGTTTTCGTCGGGAAGTGCGAGAGAGCGGACCACTGAGCTTGACCTTTGCGTAGAGTTTTCTTTTCGTTGAATTTTCAATACAAAATTGTAGTTGAATGTGCACTCTACAATTTTATTTTATTTGGACTCTAGTGAAATATATTTATTTATTGATTTTTCATATTTTTTTTATATGAGATAAATATTGTTTTAGATTAATCATATTATTAAGATTTGGTCGATATTTTGAATCAACTAACGTGGTTTATTCTCATGACAAAGTGAAAAAGTCAAAATTGACCATTTCCATCGAGGTTAGAGAAGCCATTGAAATTGAGTAAGACCTTAGGTGTTTTTTACTCTGCATTAGGTTTTCTTTTGCTTTTAGTCTTTCTCTAATATATATTTTTAGGGTTATATTTTCCCTTATTATTAATTTTTTCTTTTTTATTCTTGGTTTTGATTATTTTATCTTGTTTCTCTTTATTTTCCCTTGATTATTTCTTATATATTATCATATGTTTTATATTATCTTATAATACATTATATAATTTCTTATGTATTATATTACTAAAATAATTATAATATGTGATTATTACTCCAAGTAATTTTTTTTAAATAATGAAAAATATTTCACATTATAAAATATTTTAATTATATTAAAATATACATTAATAAGTTTTTTTATTTTATTATAATATTTATTAATTTAAAAATGTATCAATCAAATTTTAATCAAAATATTTAATATTACTCCCTAATTAACTAATTCATTAATGACTAGTTTTTAAATGGCTAGTTATCAATGACTAATTCTGGGCAAAGATGCATCCACACTATTTATTCAATAAGATCAGTTGGCTTTTTTACCTTTTCTTGAGGATGAACCACATTAGTTGGTTTGAAATGTACACCAAATCCTAATGATGCGATTAATCCGAAAAGACATTTATCTATTTTATGGATCACAAAAGTCTCACATCTAACATTTTTTTATATTATTTTTTCTTTTATAAAGTTAGGCAATTAGGTGACACAATTTTGGTTAGGATGTATTTTTTGCACTAATCTAATTACCCTGTTTTATTGCCTTGAAATTCATGGAAATTTTGGTAAGATTTGAATAAAATTTTGAGCAGATTTGTAAATCTAGATTATAGATATCAAATTTCAAGATTTTGGGTGCTTTTGAGGTTTTTGATGGTGGTGAATCCATTTTCACCATCAAAAACATGATTCAAACACTACTGTTGCAAATTTTCTTAAATTTTTATTCGCACAACCGGTCACTTTTGGCTATCTCAACAATTCCTCCATCTCCATACACAACTCCAGTCACTTTTGACTATCTCAACAATTCCTCCATCTCTATACACAATTTCGTTTTTTTTGGTTATCAGTGTTATTTAATGTATAAATAGATTTAGAATATTATTATTTTAAAATTTTAAAATAATGTGTTTTGAATCATTTATAAGATTTTAAGATTATGTAGAGTTCACAGATTTAAAATTTTCCCTCAAACACTCGTGATTTTAACAAATTCTTTATTTAAGATTGTCTTGAGTTCACAAATTTAAAACTTGCACCCCCAAAACACTTGTTGCGATTTTAACAAAATCTTTATCCTAACTTTTAGTAAATTTGATAGCCATAAAATCTGAAAAATAGTTAGAACACGGCAAATATTATAGATTTGCCTTTGTCTGAATCCGAAAAACCATGGCTCAGCTGACGTGGAAAGGTTATGTATCTAGAAGGCATGGGGCAAGGGGTGTATTAAAGTCTTTTGGAACTTTGTGGCGTCCAAAACATTCCATATGTACTCAAAATTTTGGGTCACGGCGCAAATGCAATGCACTGTGATGGTAGATGAGAGAAGTGGGGCCCTTAGTTCGTTTTACTCTTCCAACAATCCTAGTAATTTGACGTTTTTTTTAACTTTTGCTTTTTAGACATATTTTTACAGTGAACCCAAATTTGAAAATGTTAACCGGGCAGGTTAAAAATTAAAAGTTGATGCGCAGACGTTAATTTTTTACTATGGATTATTAGGCTTTTAGCAGATTCTGGTTTCAGGGTTTCGTTATCAATTGCTACGAAATGGGATTTCATAGTTAATTGCCTCCAAAATGGTCCAAACATATATTAATTACAAAGCTCTGGTTTATTTATCTAAATTTCTCATTACCAAATATTTAGCTAAATTTAATTCGGTTTATATTTGATTCTTAGTAAAGTTCTTAATGTTGTTGTATGGTTTGAACTTTGGAAAATTAAAAATCAAATTTATAATTTATAATAAATTCCCAAACAAAAAAAACAGTTTTCACAAGTCACAATTATAACACCTTAACTATAAAATATTGTTATCTAAAATTCATATAAAATAAAAAATAAAAAATTAACACCAACATTTATATATTATAAAATATAAAATAATAGGCGTGAAAACAAATAATCCCAATCAAATTTTGATCTGCTTCCAAACGTATTCTCGTGCTTTGAATAAACGTGACGGAAGCAAACACACTTGTTATATTTTAAAATCACAAAGCACGCGAGCACCACGTGGACCCTAGACTTGTGAAAGTACAGTTGTCTTTTGATACCTGTGTTTTGGAAAGACTTAACCACTAAACCACTAAGATTCTTCTTGAAATATATATATGGAATTTTATTCTTTTAAAGATAGTTATAAATTTCATAAATTTAATTTAACGTTAATGATATATTAAATTCCCTTTTAATTTAATTAATGTTATTCATTATCGAGTCAGTTTTATAGTAAAAGATTATGCAGTAGTCTATAATGGGACTTTTTGAAGGCTTTTACGGTAGTTTTTTCAGGTTTAATTTCTCTAAATTCCGGCAGGAATTTAGTGAAAATAGAAATTTGATGGGTAACCTTGCACAATCTAAGTGCCCTAGAGGATTTTTAGGGTGCTGAATCCATATATACAGTCAAAAAATCAGTTTAAATAACAGAAATCAAGATTTTACCTCAAATTATTCACCAGATTCCGGCACCTGAAACTCCAAAAAGTCCCATTAAAGACAACTCCAAACATTATTTGCATTTCAATAAGATAATTTGAATGTTTCAAGTAAGCTAGTCAAAGCATGTGCGATCTATATTATGATTTATGGAAATTTAATTCTTTTATTTAATTAATGTTATTAACTTTTGTCGCTGAGCGGATAACACAATAAGTATTGCGTTGACTTTGACTAGAATTAGTTGGGTCATATTTATCAAATTTATATTGATTTAATAAAGTTAAATTATATTATTTATTTTTTATTTTCTACAAATATTTTTATTTGTATTTATCTTTGATACTATTGATTGAGAATTTCAACGTTTTATTGTACAATAAATCTTAAATTATAATTTTTCAATAATTTTTTTTATTAATGCCATGTACATTTTTGTACTATTAATTTTTTTATAAATTAAAAATAATATTAAAAAATTTAATTGAATATTTTAATTCAAATTTTAATTATATATATAATGATGATTGTAGTGGTGGTTAACGTCCATTGAGACTAAACTTTAGTTTATAGAAACGAATTATTTAATTTGTTCTAAAATTAATAAGTTCTAAAATTGTACTCCTCCGCTCAAAGAGTTTGGAGAGAAGCGTCCCAGCTCACTATAATTTTGACATGTTAAAAAGTTAGGAAGATCAGTTTTGTATCAAAGATTATGAAATTGAGATCTAATGTCAGTGTACCAAGGGCACTCTAAGAGGAAGTGATTTTCATGCTCAATGTTCATATTCTCCTTGTACCAAGGGCACTCTAAGAGGAAGTGATTTTCATGCTCAATGTTCATATTCTCCTTGTACCAAGGGCACTCACAGAGATGGTAGAAACTTTCCATTCATCGTGTTTTAGGAACTACCCAACTACTTGTTTCACTATGGAGCTCATGAGAGTTCGTTCTTATCTTGGCTATATTATTTTTTTTCTTTGAAGATACTTTTGATCTTCTAGAGTATGGTTGATGACCTCCTTATAATATCTTAATTTTCTTTTAGCCTCTAAATCTTTCTCACCCCGCATTTTCTCTTTAAACTTAAAAGTAACAATATTTTTAATGTTATTAATATTTTGCAATGCAACATTTTCGTGGATCTCCCAATGGTTTAACCAGACCCTTATATATATATATATATATATATATATATATATATATATATATATATATATATATATATATATATATATATATATATATATATATATATATATATATGAGATTAAAATTTAAATTCAAAATTTAATAAAACAAAATATAGGCATTTTTATAAACTAAGTAATAAATTAATATTATTATTATTTTCTTAAATATACATTTAAAATTAAAAATAAAATATCTGTATTTTTATAAACTAATAATTATATTAAAAAAAAAATATTGAATATTTTAGTTCAAATTTAAAAAAATAAACTATATAATTATTGATTTGGAGAGACAACTTTGAAATTGACCACTAACTTAATTCAAATGTAGATGTAAATGTAAATATAACATATTACAATTTTTTAAGGCTATGTTTGCATAGGTATTAAAATTGGAGCCTTTCTCTTTAATTGTACAGATTATAACTTTACCAATCAATAAAACTCAAATTAATGAAATTCTAAACTTTAACACTAATTTGAATTCAATATTTTTATTATAATTTAGCTATATTTAAACTAAACTGCAAAATTAACTTTGTTGAATAATATGTTAGTTTATAGATAAAACATTTTTTTATACTTCACTTTAAATAATTATTATATTTCAAATAAAATGATCAAAGCATGTGCTATAGTTTTTTTTTTTTTAAAGATAGTTATAAATCTCATAAATTTAATTGATGAGTAATGATATTAATGTTGCTCATTTTTTTATTATTATTAATTTAATTAATGCTATTGAATATTCAGTTAGTTCCGTGAGTAAAAGATTTTTATGTAATTCATTAAGTTAGGGGAGAGGCTTCTATTGTTGTGCAAGGACCAGTAGTAGTTATAGTACTGGTCCCACACATCCATCAAACATAAATTACAAACTCACTAAAATATGCACATAAATATTTGATAATATGCACATAAATATTTGATAATAAGCTATATAAGTTACATAAATATGTCCAAAATGGGCCCAGTTTTTGACTAGACCAACAACTGCCATACACCAAGTCTAACATCACAAGTTGACAAGACCTACTGTCTCAAGTACCTCCAGTTCTGAATTACCATTTAAGGCAAAATGCACTACAAAACATTACAATGCTACCCATCCAAAAGTACATTTATCCCATCAAACAGTCCCCCACTGATTTTGCATTGGGGGACTACATCTCATTGCTGAATTACACCTGGAAAAAAACTGGGTAACACCTGCACAAGGACTGAGTACCACCTGCACAAAAATAGGTGAAATGTCTGTCAGCAATATCTACATGTTTGTTTAACCATTCAGTCTATTGAAGACATTAAATAACACCATTCAATTCAGGAAATAGTTCACCCAACCTTTCATTTCAAGAATTAAACACAACAGCCCTGGAATTACAGGAATTAAATTTAGGAAAGCATTTCAATTCAGGAATTAAATTCAAGAAAGCACAAGGATCAACCATGAAAGCTTTTCAGCCATTGGATCATGTACAAATCAATCCACACCACACAATTAAATTTGGGAGATGGCAATCCATGCCAATCTTCCCTACCAATTAAATTCTAAATCATAAAACTATAAAATAGCAATTGTTACTGCATTTGAGGCATTTGTTTTGCTCTTAAACTATTGCTGACATACATTCAGAGTTTTCAGATAGTGTTCCATTCATTTTGTAGACATACAGTTTTCAGAAAGTGAGTTTCCATTTTGCAGACATACAATCCTTTTCAGACAGTGTTCTAGACATACAGATAGAGGACAGAGTGTGCTCAGTGTTACATTCCAGACAGAGTGTGTGCAGAGTGTTACATTCCAGACAGTGTGTGTGCAGAGTGTTACATTCACTCTCTTCATCAGTTGCTATTCACTCTCTTCATCAGTTGCTGGAGCATTGCTGGAGACATACAGGTATTTCGTTGTTCTTCAATAATGTTATTCAAGATATTAAGCAGATTTGGATATTGACTTTATATTGAATAAAATATTTCAATTAAAATAGTTCTAACACACAGTCCATGTCCAAATATAAGTCCATTTTAAAATAGGCACTTACTGATTTTAGACAAGTCCATGTAGCTAACAGCCATGTAGGTATCACATATCTTTTTGATGTTGATATTACAAGTAATACATAATTGACAAGTAATACTTCAATGCCAATTAATTCACAACAAACAACTGAAAGATTTCATGTTATTAGCAGAAATTTTGGAATTCATACATAATTATAGTTTACTCTATACAGTTGTGCTGTAATACTTATCAAATTTCTTAACGATGTTGGAAATTGTAGGTTGTAGCCATGCCAAGAGTTTTTGTTGTAGATCGGATAAGGAACAGGAGGCGAGGGAGAAGGGGGGCCCAACTGCGGAGCAGTTCATTAGATGATGATGTCAATGCTCCCATTGCTCCTAGTAATGTAGTTGAAAAGGACCCTGTGGTTGCAGATCATCCCAGCCCACCATCAGCCACAGAACCACCTTTGACCACAATACAAGGTGAAATTTCAACAAAGAAAATCAGTGCAATCAGAGGCTGGATGAAGGAAGACATGCTTATTGCAATTGATGACATCAAGTTTAAGGGATATTCAATCCGTGCATCAGCAAAAAAACATGGTATTGCTGCCTCTAACATACATTATTGGATAAATGGGTTGACTAATACAAAGCGTAGAGGGCCTGTTACAGTCATGACTGAAGAGGAGGAAGATGAGGTGGTGGAGTGGTGTAAGGAGATGGCCTAATTGGGACATGGGTTAGAGCTTATCCAACTTAAATCCACTGTAGCTCAAATATGTCAAGGGAGGCCAAACCCCTTTAAAGATGGTTTTCCTGGTAAGTCATGGTGGAGTGGGTTTAAAAAGAGGCATCCAGACCTTGTGTTACGTACAGCAAAGGGCCTTGACAGAGACTGGGCTTTAAATCTACGCCCTGCAATTGTTTCCAAGTTCTATAACACTCTTTCTGCTGCATATGACCAGCACTCATATGCCCCAGACCACATATGGAACTGCGATGAGACAGGCTTACAGGCAGGAAGAAATTGTGGTATGTGGGTAATTGCAAAGAGAGGGAGTAGAAATGTGCTTAAGATATTGCCTAAGAGCAGGGAGTGGATCACAATTCTTGCCTGTGTCAATGCAATTGGCTCATCTATACCGGGATTTTATCTATTTAAAGGTAAAACTCAACTAAAAAATTACATACAGAATTGTGAACCGGGGGCATGCATGGCTGCACATCCACATGCATGGATGACAAAGGAATTGTTCCTAAATTGGCTTTGCCACTTTGCTGCTTCTGTACCGGGTGGTGTCTCGCCTGAAAACATGCACTTGATGATTTTAGATGGCCATGGAAGCCACATGGCTGTACAGACAATCGAGGAGGCCAATAAGTTGGGCATTGACCTGTTAACATTGCCGGATCAAACTACTCACAGATTGCAACCCCTTGATGTGAGCGTGTTTGGGCCTTTCAAGAACTATTTCAAGGTCGAGCGAGCTTCATGGATGACAAAGAATCCAGGGGTGGATGTAAAGAGGTTTGAGATAGCTGAGCTTGCAAGTAAAGAATTTAAAAGGGCTCTCACACCTTCTAATATCAAGGCTGGATTTAGGAGGATTGGTATATGGCCACTCAATTTTGATGCTCTTATGCATGATACCACATGTAGCCAAGCATTTGAAGTGGAAAGTCAAGAAGCAGAGAACTTAGAAGAGCATTTTGATGCCCAAGAAGATGTAGGTGCTGCTGAAGGTATAACATCCCTTTCTGAAGGGTTGTTCTATAGTGGTGATGATGTTGAGCATGTCAGTGAGACACAGTTCAGTGATGGACCAACTAACAACATCAATGAGGCTGTGACACCCACTGATGTAGCTGACAATGAGCAATTGACCATGCCAACCCAAGTAAGTGCACCATCATGGCTGGCAGAGACCATGATGAATATCACTGGAAATAATGTATCTACCACCAATGAGGATGAAAGCATGGACATGCCTTCACAACCATCAGGGTTGAACACCGAACTTGTTCATTATTTTGTGGACAATGGATCACTAGAAGAGGAGCCTATTTAGCATGAAGTACCTGAAGAAGACAATAATGGGGGCCAATCAGTTGTCCCAGAAGATGAAATCCAGCAGGCAAGTCTGGAAAAGCAGAGATTACTTGGTGCATTCCTAAAGCTACCAGTAGAGAGAGTGAAGGCCTCATCAAGGAACTCAACCTCAGATTATCTTCGTTTAGGGAGGAGCTCACAATTGCTCACATCTGAAGACTATATGAATTTAATGTTCGAGTCTGAACATAAAAATAATGAAATTTAGGAAGCTAAAAAGAGAAAGAAGGAGTTAGCCAATGAAAAGAGGGTTGCAAGGATTGCAACAGCAGAAGCTCGAGCAAAGGAAAGGTTGGAAATACAAAAAGCAAGGGAAGATAAGGAACATCAAAAGCAATTGGCAAGACAACATAGAGAGGCAAGAAAGGTTCAGCAAGAGTTGGAAAAAGGACAAGGGGTGACAAGCAGAGAAGACGATGGTTCAAGACAGTTTGAGGAAAATAGGTTGATGTCTAACACGCTGAACAACATTGCAGAGCATACACCATCATTCCAAGACCTGATTAACATCCAAGTCCCTAGCTATCAGGCAGGGGTTAGGCCCACCTCTTATACCCCTACCAGTGCAGGTTTGAATCCTAATTGTGTTTATATGACACCTGCAGTCAGTGTTGGGGTTAGTAACACAAGTGGACACTTAGGTTACTCAGTCCCACCATGGCTACATGGAGCAAATTGGAGTCAACCATATGCCAACATTCAGGCACATCCTAATCATCCAATGTTGGGTAGTCCACCATAATTGGGCAATTCAGGAAATGGAAGCCATCAAGCATAGAGGTGCCATGACTTAATTTTTGTAACTACAAGACACTGTGATTTTGGTAAGGATCAAATAGGTTTTCTAATGATAGCATCCATGGATGTTTGGGAAGCTACAAAAATTTTCAAATTAGTATGTATAAAACAGTGTATAAATCCCCCAAGTTTGTTAATCTGTTGAAGTTATAGCCTTATAGCCTATATCAGATTTTGTAAGAAGTTATATATCAAACAGTTTATAATTCCTACATATCAAACAATTTCTAAATCCTACAAGTTTGTTAATCTGTTGAAGTTATAGCCTTAGCCTATATCAGATTTTTTATGAAGTTATATATCAAACAGTTCATAATTCCTACATATCAAACAGTTTCTAAATCCTACAAGTTTGTTAACCTGTTGAAGTTATAGCCTTAGCCTATATCAGATTTTTTATGACACAATTGAACAAAGAAATTGAATTCATAATTGAATTGAACATCATTAACAAAACAATCTGATTGCATCTAAACAAACTATCCCTTGTTTGCATCTAATCCTGTTAAATAACAAGTATCATCAAAATTCATTGCAAACTTCATCAATCAAAATCATTCAATAAAAAGGAGGTTAACATACTCAAATCTGTGGTGGTTATACCTCGGCTCTGTGGTGGTTATACAAAGAAATTGAACTCATAATTGAATTGAACATCATTAACAAAACAATTTGATTGCATCTAAAAAAACTATCCCTTGAACATTACATGCTCTTTGATGAACAGAAACAGATACCAAATATCATGTTAAATAACAAGTATATCAACACGGGAAGAAATTGATTCTTGATCGAGACATTATAGCCTTAGCCTATATCAATTAGATCAACACAGGGACCAATTGAATTTATATCCTTAGCCTATATCAGATTTTTGAATTCATAATTGAACACTGTACAGAGGTGATTCAATTAAGATGAGAGATGAAGTAGTCTTGCATTGCATCCTGTTAAGTAGATGTCCTAAAATAAATTAAATTATGCAGTACCCAGAATACCCACATCCTAATTCAAAATATTTAAAATGTTTTTATCAAGCTCAACATACCATACTTAATATGCAATACTGCATAAAAAGATTGATTTAATGTTTCTTATGACTTTCAGTAAAAACTATAATTAAAGGATTGTGAGATTATATAGGGGAGAGGGGTCAGTGCCCAAACACCTCAGCGCTGACTAGACAAGAGGCCACGTAAGGAGGGCCAGCTCATGTACGACACTTGTCCTTTCGCATGGCATTCACGTGGCGGGCAAGTATATCAACACGGGGATCAATTGATTCCTGATCGAGACATTATAGCCTTAGCCTATATCAGTTAGATCAACACAGGGAGAAATTGAAGTTATAGCCTTAGCCTATATCAGATTTTTGAATTCATAATTGAACAAAGAAATTGAATTCATAATTGAATTGAAGTGATTCAATTAAGATGAGAGATGAATTGTATGGCTCTGTAAATGTCAAGTGATTCAAAAAAAACATCTAAATACAATAAACCAATCCAAAAGAGCAATCGTGTAAAACAGAATTGCAACAATGACAAGAGTAAAGACTAATAGTATTATACAACTCTTGAAATCCTACCTTATAATGTTCAAGTGCAATCTAAAAAAAAGCAACTAAATCGTTGCCCATCTATTCCTGAATTGAAGTGATTCAATTAAGATGAGAGATGAATTATATGGCTCTGTAAATGTCAAGTGATTCAAAAAACATCTCAATACAATAAACCAGTCCAAAAGAGCAATCGTGTAAAACAGAATTGCAACAATGACAAGAGTAAAGACTAATAGTATTATACAACTCTTGAAATCCTACCTTATAATGTTCAAGTGCAATCTAAACAAAAGCAAATAAATTGTTGCCCATCTTTTCCTGAATTGAAGTGATTCGATTAAGATGAGAGATGAATTGTATGGCTCTTTAAATGTTAAGTGATTCAAAAAACATCTAAATACAATAAACCAGTCCAAAAGAGCAATCGTGTAAAACATAATTGCAACAATGACAAGAGTAAAGACTAATAGTATTATACAACTCTTGAAATCCTACCTTATAATGTTCAAGTGCAATCTAAACAAAAGCAACTAAATCGTTGCCCATCTTTTACTGAATTGAAGTGATTCGATTAAGATGAGAGATGAATTGTATGCCTCTGTAAATGTCAAGTGATTCAAAAAACATCTAAATACAATAAACTAGTCCAAAAGAGCAATAGTGTATGGCTCTGTAAATGTCAAGTGATTAACGAACATGAATTGTATGCTCGTTATATTTTGTGGTAAATTGACAATGCAATGTAGTTTCAGACGCTTGAAAACAAAAAAAAAGGGTTAACGAACATAACTAACTGTGAGAATAAAGAATACTGACCTTATTTACTTCATATATGCCAATTATAATTTGCAATAACTGACCATACAATGAAACTTACAATACAATGTAGTTTCAGATAGATTTAAATTCGTCGAAGGAAAATAGAGTTACTGTATGTACTATGTACAATGCCAGTACCAGAATACTGGGAAACCAGGTCTGAACAAAACATACCACCCTACCCTTTGTTCAAAGAGGAAACCTGGCATCATACCATTAAGGTAGGTACATAATCAGATAAAATTTAATGTTGTTATACAATAAATGGAACATTTGAAATTTAAATAATAATTAGGTTTAAATAATAATCAACTAAACAAAATGCAATCCTGATCACATCAACCCTGTCATAAAAACAATGAATCCTCTGTCAACTCAATTCCCAGATAGGAAACTCTATTTACCTAATAAAATGAGCTGGAGCAGGGATGCTCACTGTCAAATATCCATCCACCAACACATTGCATTAAGGAGCTTGATACAAATATCAGTAGATTAGTAACATTGACTACTTTGTTAAATAAATCTAATTGGCTTTGCCAATTAAAAAATTGATATTTATAAAATATTTTTTCTTAAAGAAAATCATGTAAATGGAAGAACAACAGTTACTTTTCTTAATTCAATTCCTAATAGTACTAATGATATGAAAAATTTTAAATTCCTAATAATAACAGTGACCTGATAAAATTTAATGTAACAGTTTACTATTAATAATAATTCCGAAAAGGCAAAACAATATACGTTCCTCACATGGAATATAACACTCTTTTTTGTGGGGTTCTGCTGCAAGCTGGAGCGGGGATGCTCAGTGTCAAAAATTCATCTAGCAACAGGCTGGAAACTCCAAAAAAGAGCAGCTCACCGCAGATGTACAGTGACGAGAAGCATCTAAGAACTGTGGAATTATCTACAAGTTCACCATAAAAATTATACCCACAGGAACGCTAAATAATAAGTAACATCTTTCTGTATAACTAAAAAGGAAACTCCTTTCATCCAAGGTGAAAGGGTCGGCCATTAATTCAAGTACTTAGACCGTGGCTCAGTTCTTTTAATAACAAAACATTACAGATTATACAACCACATTTTAGAACAATAAACCCTACATTCCACTGCTACAAAAAAGAAAAATCAGGCGTGATGCCTCCTTAATCATTTAATCATAGGTTACTAGCTCACCGCAGATGTACAATGACGAGAAGCATCTAAGAACTGTGGAATTATCTACAAGTTCACCATAAAATTTATACCCACAGGAACGCTAAATAATAAGTAACATATTTCTGTATAACTAAAAAGGAAGCTCCTTTCATTCCAAGGTGAAAGGGTCAGCCATTAATTTAAGTACTTAGACCATGGCTCAATTCTTTTAATAACAAAACATTACATATTATACAACCACATTTTAGAACAATAAACCCTACATTCCACTGCTACAAAAAAGAAAAATCAGGCTTGATGCCTCCTAAATGATTTAATCATAGGTTCCCATCTCATCGCAGATGTACAGTGACGAGAAGCATCTAAGAACTGTGGAATTATATACAAGTTCACCATAAAAATTATACCCACAGGAACGCTAAATAATAAGTAACATCATTCTGTATAACTAAAAAGGAAACTCCTTTCATTCCAAGGTGAAAGGGTCGGCCATTAATTTAAGTACTTAGACCGTGGCTCAGTTATTTTAATAACAAAACATTACAGATTATACAACCACATTTTAGAACAATAAACCCTACATTCCACTACTACAAAAAAGAAAAATCAGGCGTGATGCCTCCTTAATCATTTAATCATAGGTTCCCCGGAGGGAAAGACGACTGAAAAATCCCAGAACTTAGGGGAGAAGACTTAAAATTCATAAGCAGAGAACCACAAAAATTGAATTTCCAATTAAAACCCTAAACCACAGTAAGGCTGCATTCTGATTTTCCAACGAGAGAGACAATAATAAACCTCTCTATTTTCCAATTAAAACCCTAAACCCTACAGACAGTAAAACCACAAAGTAAAACAACAGTAAAACACTGTAAAACCACAGTCAAACACTGTAAAACCACAGTAAAACAGTAAAAAACTCAACAGATAACATCTCCTTAAGGTTAAATGTGTTTAAAAACACATAGATATCACTGGTAGGACAGAGTCCTACCTTAAAACTCCTATCCCTCCGAGCCTTCCTCCTTGCCTTGCAAGCTGCATTGTCCTTGGTTTCTCCACTGACCTGCAAAAAATAAAAAAACACAATCATTCACAGAGCAAACATTAAAAACAATGCAAAAACACTTAAAACTAACAGACTAACACACCTGAAAGCACAATTCACAGCATCCAGAGCTGAAAAACGCACCTGAAAACAAAATTTACAGCATACAGACCTGTAAAACACGTAGCGCCGAACCAGAGAGCCGAGGTATGTCCACCATGGAGCCGAGGTATGATCACCACCACCACAGAGCCGATAAAAAACACCACAGAGCCGAACTAAAACCACCACTGGGTCGAGCCAAGTAAAACAGCTACAGAGCCGAATAAAACTACGAAAGGGCGAAGGTAAAACAGCCACAGGGCCGAGGCATGAAAAAACAGAGCCAAGCATAAAGAGCAAAGATTCGACCCTAAACCACACAGCGTCGAGGTAAAACCACCAAAGCGCCGGGGTTAAACTACCACAGAGGCAAGGTTGAACGATTATGTAACCTAGTGTGAACAGCGAGAGAGTATAAACCACCCACAATTGGAATGCTGCCGCGGCCGAACCAGGACTAGGGGAGCTCGAGCCAGGAGAGCAGCGACGCCATGACGAAGGATGGAGCGCGCGGACAGTGGCGGCGGAGGTGTCGGGCATTAAAGAGATGATGCACAACAGAAGGAGTGGAGAATGCACAGCAACCAGACTCGGAGCGGGAAATGAGGCTTCGCCGAGAAGCCTCCACAATATGGTGGGAGACGACCGGCTGGACAGGTAAGAGACCGGAGGGACCGGCCGCACGTGCCCGCCACGTGAACGCCATGCGAAAGGGCAAGTGTCGTACATGAGCTGGCCCTCCTGACGTGGCCCCGGGTCCAGTCAGTGCTGAGGTGTTCGGGCACTGACCCCTCTCCTCTACTTGTTACGTTTCCAAGTAAGCTAGACAAAGCATGTGCTACCGAATTTATTTGTTACTCACTTTTTTTTTTAATTCACTTAAGTTAATTTTTGCGTTTCCAAGTAAGCTAGATAAAGAACGTGCTATTGAATTTATCAAAAAAAATTTATTCTTGATCATGTGGTTGGATTCTTTTGCAGTGTGTGTTGATTGCATGCAGTTTGTAGAAACAATGAAGGACACTTATCTTGTCTTCAACAAATGATATTTTCACCTCCATAATTTTGGACAATCGCATTGGTTTGAAGCAAGTGAAGCATGTTAACCGAGTGAAACATGTTTTATAATGTTAGACAAATTGAAATCTGAGTGAAATATGTTTTATAACTAATGCTTTATCAAATTTGATGGGCTTAAAAGTACAAGTAGTATTGAGCTACCAAAATTTTTGATTTTGAAAAGAATAAGTGTTGCAAATATTGGGGCTATTTACAAGTGCGTAGTGATTAGTTTAAGGAATTTATCATAGTACTATATATATATATATATATTTCAAAAATATTATATATATTTTTAATATTTATAAAAAAAATAATAGTTTTTTTGGAAAATTTAGAAGTGTTGTTTTGAATGTTAAATTTGTACACTATATAATTTTTTTCCCCTAAAAATAGATTTCCATTTTTTTCCCTTTCATTTCAAATATGATATCGAACTTAAAATAAAGTGCTGGGATTGGTATAAAATCAATATCTAATATTTGGTGTATTTAACTTACAACTAAGATTTAGTGTGATCAGACTAGGATATAAGTGAAATTCACAATTATTAATATGTCAAGGAGAAATATATAAGAACACATTTTTTTTTACAAGTTGTTTGTGATTTTTCAGCCTTGACATGTGGTTTGAGGAGTCGCAACTCAGGGGCATCTAGTCACTTGGGGATCGCACCCAGCCTGGGTGACACTGATCTGAATATGGAGAAACTTGTTATTTCTATGCAAGGTCTCTCATCAGTATTAAAAATGTGTTTAAGGATCGTCTCATTAAACCATTTGTGAAGGGGTTAAATTGTCAAGTTTCATGTGTCTTTGATGAGGTAATTATGAGTTAAATAAATTTTAAAAACTCATAAACAACAAATGAAATGCAGAAAAATAACTCACAGCAATCACATAACACAATGGATGATGATGGAGTTCACCCCTCCTGGGCTACATCTCCATGGACTTGCTTTAACTAGCTAGACCCTCTTGGGATTATGAGTAAAATGTATGATTACAAGCACCAATATTGCTCCAATGGATTTTCTGACTGTTCCATTGGCTTCGAAACACTCAAATACCCGAAAAGTGACTATCCAATCTCTGAATTTTGTTCACATATCCTCTAGGCTTGACCTCCAATTTCGGTGGCCAAGGGCTTGTTTAATCTCCAAAGTGACAAAAACACCTTCATATGTGCTCCAACGCCTTTATAAATTGTACCATTGTGTTGAGAGCATCAGATACATCGAAAATTGACTATTCACTCATTAAAATTTGCCTTCAACTGATCTGGGCATGGCATTCCCTCCTGGTGGCCCTCGACTTCAAAATTATTTAAGTGGCCAAAAACACCTGTATATGAGCTCTAATGCCTCTAAAACCTATTCCAATGGATTCATATCATGCCAATCTACTAAGAATGACTATCCTTGAGCAAAAATTGGTCGAAATTGACCAAGATAGGCCTCATTAAAGTTTTCCCTAGATTCTGCCTCTAAATATGGAAAACTGCCAGTTAGCTCCTTCAAAATTTCCGCCATCTTTAATTGAAGATTAATTATGGCTAACTGCAGGTTAACTACGCATTAAGTGCACACTAATATGCATTTAACGGGATGCTTAACCAAGGTCATATAGTGAGGTTCTATGAGGAGGAGGGTCGGCCTACTCCTTCCTCTCATCTGAAGTTTGCATTGTGCATTAAATAGAAAATCCGCGCACTAAAATTCAAATCCAATTGTTATGATATGTTGGTAAATGTTCGGAGTGGTGGGGCAGAGGTCATGAGATCGAACTCCGACCTCCATACCTATATGTTTATTTTTGGCATGTTATACAAACATGCACCGTTAAACACCTTTGATATATTATATATGCCATAAACTATGGTGTAAACATTTGCCAACTTTCCAATATAATTAAAATGCTCCTCCACCCATAGTAATATGGAGTAGTCTATAATGCAACCTTTTGGAGTTGACGTGACAAGTTTATGGATGGTGATACATCACATGGTAAAGATGCACATGGAAAATATTACGGTTTTTTTATTTTCCATCAGCTCTTCTTCCGACAACTCTCTAGAATAGGGTTGGAAGCAAACCCAGAAATATACGTTGAGAGATCACTCCTCTGATAAAAAATTTGAAATTTAGAAAATCAGATTGAAAGAAAGATCGAGACCATCCCAATAAAAATAAACATGAAAATTTTCCACAAACAACACATATTCATAGAAAACATGATCGTAAGAATGCATTTAGAATATTCCAGAATAGGGTTGACCATCATGGGAAGGGAAGCAAACCCAGAAATATACGTTGAGATCACTTCTCTAAGAACCAATTCGAAATTTATAAAATTAGATTGAAAGAAAGATCAAGACCATCCCAATAAAAATAAATA
This sequence comes from Pinus albicaulis, assembly GCA_034641835.2. Lineage (NCBI taxonomy): Eukaryota > Viridiplantae > Streptophyta > Pinopsida > Pinales > Pinaceae > Pinus > Pinus albicaulis. Next base: position 1,255,687,341 of record CM076572.1, on the reverse strand, counting down.
TGAAATCTGTTCACAAACAACACATATTCTGACACAGAAAACATATAAAATTTTGAATATTTCTGATTGTTGGTGATCTATACACATCTGCATTCAACGAAGGATTATTAACATTGATGTTTGAACGTTGGATTTCCTAATATCCCACTGTTGTTGTACTAACACTGAACTATATTGTAAAGAAAAACAGAACAGACAACTCCTTAATGGGCTTGAGAGGAGCCAACTGCAATGAAGAAACATATGTCACCTACTTTAGATTTTTAGAGTATAAAAAGAGAAAATAAAGTGTCTTGAGATGGCACGGTACCATCACAAGTTCGAATCCCAAGTTAAAATCCCATCCTCAATTCAAAGAACTGTGCGTCGAAATCCCTCCTACATGAGAAAAGCTTTTGTGGGCCCAAGCCCTGCTCCACTATGCCGCCAACAATGTGACCTCGCATGAGACTGCTACAGAAATAAAAATAATGGCTATAGTGTTAGGGAGGCTACGACAACCTCCTCTGGGAAACCCTCAACCATGGCAAGCCAATATTTTTTTCTGGAGGAAGATGAGAATTGGATGATGAGGATGCGAGAAACATTCCACCCACAACACTTTAGCCCTGTAGGCGGGAAGATAGCATTTGAAATTTCAATTTTTTGACATCAAGCTAGTATTGAATGCTTGTAGGGTACGAGTCAAAGTTGTCAGAAGAAGCGCTGACGGAAAATAAAAAAACCGTAATAATTCTCCACATGCATCTTCACCATCCATCTGATGTATCACCATCCATAAACTTATCACATCAACTTCAAAAGGTCGCGTTATAGACTATTCCTAGTAATATTTGTTTGCCCACCTTAATTTGATATGGGTTTTAAAATTGAAGTCAAATCTTTGGGTTTGTAATTAAAGTTAATTATATGTGGAATTTTTAAATATTAATAATATATAAAATTTGAATTTATTATTTATACATATAATAATTTAATATAATATATGATTTTTTTAAAACCATTTAAAATATTAAATATATATATATATATATATATATATATATATATAATATTAATTCAACTTTAATATATTAAAAAAAATAATTTCCAACACATAATAATCCATGAACCCAAACTTAACATTGGAGGATATTGGGCAATTTTTACCTTCACAAACCAAATTGACGAATCCCGCAGTGAGACTTGTCACAGTCCTATTGGAAATAAAAACTAAAGAATATTCTTTGCATTCTGACTGGACTGCCATGTCATTAGTTGTACCTGTTTTGCAATATTTTTTTAAAAATTTGCCTGTTCTGAACAACGATCGGCAGACCATCACTTCTTCATCCGAACTCGGTTTTCAACGAAATGAGTTGCGTTGGATTACTTGTGATGTGTCAATCGCTTTGAATCTAGTTTGGTGCAATTTTGAGCACTTTCATTTTTGAGAAAAATTTTGCCCCTGATCCAGATTCTGATCACTCCTTCCCACTAACATGCTTTTGGACCCACAAACGCTGGTTATATCATGAGTGCTAAAGATTCTTTTGTTTCCCAAGTTCTATCATCTTGATTCTACCTAGAGAAATCGCCATGAAAACCTCTTCGGTTCACTAACATGCCTTGCCTTGCCTTGCAAATGGCTTGGCTCTTCAACGACTGTTCTCCTTCTTCTGCTGACCCAATCCAACACTTGTTGGCTGCTTGCTAATATAACACTTTTGTTGTACGAACTCGATTCCTCGGTGCCTTCCCACTGAGAATCATGTTCCTCCTTTTCACAATGAGTGAAATACAACAAATAGATTCAACATCAGTAAAAATAAGAAAAGAAATGATCATTATTTTACCTCCACGGTTCCAAATTCCACATCTAGAAGAATGCATTCCCCATCTCCTTCTCTTATTGGAATCAACACATAAAATGGTCTACAATGGAAAAACATATCATGCAAGAAACAAACTTGACAACATATCATCTTGTTCGTTCAAAGCAACATATTTCACATCATGTGAACATCGCCATGTACTCTCACATCTTGGTGTCAATATTCATCGACCAACATAAGTTGACAAAAACATGCCTCTTCGAAATAATGACTCTCAAGTCAAGCATAAGCATGTGTAAAAGCTTGATGATTCTTTTCCCAAAACAAAAATAATTTCACATCTCATGAAACATTTCGTCAACATCTCCTTTGCATTTTTGGAGAAAAAATCAGCTCTTCCAAGTCGATATGGCATGCATGCAACACACAATCGATCAACACAAGTCGACATTCATGCATGTGCAAATGATCAACACTCTTAAGTTGACATCATGCATGTTAAACAAAGCAATCGACCAACACAATTCAATTACTCATGCATGTTCAAGCACAATGAAACCATCAAAATTTCACTATTTATACATACAAACTCTCATGCATGTATACAATTCTTCATCTCTCTCACAAGTACAATCATAAGTACAAGAAATCCATTCATATTTTCATGTACTCAATGCTCAAATGAACAATCCTTGCTGCAATACAGTGAGTCAACATACTCCACTTTCAATCACCTTCTTGGCATAAACATGCAACATGCATTCCATTGCCAAAGAAATGGATCAACATCAAAAGACATGCAAAACCTTAATTGGATAAGAATCTAACCATCTCTTACCAAACCATTTCATTGGTGCTTATTTCAACTGCACATCATCATCATGTGAATCATCTTGACCCACATTAGTTATGGAATCTTCTTTTCCATTATTGCGATTATCTTTCTCCACCTTCTTCAAATGTCGTGGATGAATTGTTGGATACAAAGTTCAACACTTGTCTACAAGATGACCTTGCTTATGGAAATGAGTGCAAAACAATTGTCTCTTCTTTTCAACATGGTTTTCTTTATCTTTGGCTTTATGTTTCCTTTGCTTTAAAAGTTTCCTGTGCATGGCTATCTTCTTCCAACACTTTGAAACATTATGGTTATCCAAACCATAAAAGGAACATGCAACTTTTCTCCAAATCTTATGTGAGAACTTGCCATGTTTATCATAATCAAAAGAAACTTGATTAATGACAGATTTATATATTGAACATTCACCTTTGTCGCCTTCTTGAGGAGGTGAATTTGATGAGGTAGTGGCTCTCTTCGGAATACCAACAATGCATTCAATGATTGTAGAGCTTTCAACAACCTCTTGTTCGCCATTCTCATTAGCTGCATTCTTATGAGTACCTTCTTGCAAAGTGGGTGTAAAATTTTTGCATTCCTCTTGAACACAATCTTCACAAGCTTGAGGTAATGAACTTGAAATGAAAGTCCTTCTTGGAACACCTTCATGTGCCTCCTTGGCTTTATATCTTTCTCCATCATGTTGTCCATAACCAAAACCCAAATACTTAGGCCTTTTCTCAACAACAATTGGCTCAACTATGCCTTGTGCATGTTTGCCTAATCCTTTACCTTCATAGCTCATATTCATCAATAATTTGGACCCTATTACTCTAGTGTGTCTTTCAAAATCACCCACATATTCATCTTGAGATGAACTTGAAATTAAAATTTAATTGTATACCTCTTTTTCAAGCACATGCTTGGCTAAGGCTTCCTTGGCAACATGGAGTTAAGTCTCCATCTCATGCATCTTTTCAAGATTCTCTTTTGCAATATGGAGTTGAATCTCCATCTCCTATATCTTCTGAAGAAGTTTTTGCTTCTCTCCTTCATGGAAATCACCTTCTCTTGAAGTTTAACACTCTTCCTCCTATCTTTATACTTCTCTTGCATCATATCAATCATGATGTAGAGTTTCTGCAACATCTCTTTATCAAAGAGATTTTGTAAGGAAGATTGATTAGAAACATCACTTAATGAAGCTACCATCATACATGCAATGCATGCAAATTTTATTTGTTGTGATTATAGTCTAAAGTCTCAATCTTGACTTTCTCCTTCACACATAAACTTGGCAAATTGTTAAATTCTCCTTGCACAAATTCAACAACCAATATCTATAGAAGACTTAGCTAACCTTGGCTAAAATGAGCTAAACTAGAGCTCTTATACCAACTTGATCTGAATATCGGCAAAATTTTTATTGCTATGCAAGCTCCCTCATCAGTATTAAAAATGTGTTTAAGGATCGTTTCATTAAACCATTTGTGAAGGGGTTAAATTGTTAAGTTTCACGTGTCTTTGATGAGGTAATTATGAGTTAATTAACTTTTAAAAACTCATAAAAACAAAAAATTAAATGTATTAAAATAACTCACATCAATCACATAACATAATGGATGATGATGGAGTTCACCCCTCCTGGGCTACATCTCCATGGACCTGCTTTAACTAGCTAAGCCCTCTTTTGGGTTATGAGTAAAATATCTTATTACAATCATCAGTATTGCTCCAATGGATTTTTTGTTTGTTCCATTGGCTACAGAACACTCAAATACCCCTAAAATGACTATCCAATCTCTGAATTTGGTTCACAACTCCTCTAGGCTTGACCTTAAATACCGGTGGTCATGGGCTTGTTTAATCTCCAAAGTGACAAAATCATCTTTATATGTGCTCCAACGCCTCTATAAACTATACCACTGTGTTCATAGAATCAAATACATTAAAAATTGATTATTCACTCACTGAAATTTTCCTTCAAATGATCTGGGCATGGCCTTCCCTTCTAGTGGCCCTTGACTTCAAAATTCTTCAAGTGGCCAAAAACACCTGTATATGAGCTCCATTTCCTCCACAACCCGTTCCAATGGATTTTGAGCATGCCAATATGCTAAGAATGACTATCCTTGAGCAAAAATTGGTCGAAAATTGACCAAGATAGGCCTCATTAAAGTTTTCCCTGGTTTTTGCCTCTAAATATAGAAAACTGCTAGTTAGCTCCACCGAATCTAGAAGTGGCGTCGGATTTGGAGATTCCTCCAAAATTTCTGCCATCTTTAACTGAATATTAATTATGGCTAACTGCATGTTAACTGTGCGTTAATTGTGCACTAATACACACTTAATTTGGTACTTAACCAAGGTCATATGATGAGGTTCTATGAGGAGGAGGGCTATCCTGCTCCTTCCTCTCATCCGAAGTCCAAACTCTGTATTAAATAGAAATCCGCGCATTGAAAATCAAATTCGACTTCCATAGTTCGTTGGTAAATGTTTGGAGTGGTGGGGAGAGGCCACTGGGTCGAACCTCGACCTCCACACCCATATGTTTGTTTTTGGCATGTTATACAAACCTGCGCCATTAAACACCTTTGATAATACGCATATTAATAAACACCATATGATGTGCTCAACTTATATACTAGAAGTTGCCCCTAAAGGTGCAAAGATACACCGAAGGTAGTTCTTAGAAAATGAGAAAGGAAAAGTAAAAATATAGAAAAGAAAATGAAAAATCATAATGGAATAAGAAAGTTTACTATTTTCTAATTTCATTTTTACTTCCAAATAATTAAAAAAATTAGAAAACGGGAAAGGGAAAAAAGTTTAGAAAATGGGAAAGAGAAAGTAAGAAAATACAAAAACAATGGAAAATCATAATGGAATAAGAAAGTTTACCATTTTCTAATTTAATTTTTTCTTTCAAAGACATAAAAAGCTTTTTAAATGGAAAAGGAAAGAATTTGTCTATGTAAATATGTAATACATTGCTAATTTTAAAAGGAGTGACTATTTTTGGGATTTTATATATATTTTAAATATGGTTATATTTATTATGAAGAATTTTAGATACATAAGTTTTTAAATTAGAAGAGTATTTTAAATTCAAGAATAGAAAGGAATATAAGTTTTGAAAAGAAATGATAAGTGTGGTTTTTAATTTAAAATAAATTTAATAAATAGTTAATGAAGGTATTATTTTCACAAAGAAAACGGTTTTTTAGGATGTATAATGTCAAAAAAAATTTCTCGGATTTCTTTCAATAATACTTTGACACGATCCAAAGACTTCAATCTCTCTCTACTATTATTATTATTATTATCCGTAGAATTTGTATGGTTGTTAACACAACTTGTAATTAATAACCCAGGAAAATCATCCTAAGTCTACAATACGAAAGAAAATAAATTTAAATGAGAACGTTCAAAGTGTTATCCTTACAAAAACTACACACAAGCATCGTAAGTCAATTAACGTATTCTAACATTGTTAGCAGCTAGTACTTAAGGAAATGAGCACTAGTGTTTTAGCTCAATGGGGATTTCTTGGAAAATCCATGAATCTCCGACAGGTAAAACTAAGTCACCATCTATGCTATAGTAGTTGAGATCTGGGTGTTAGGGAAGCCATTGAGATTTGGTTGTTGGGGAAGCCATGAATAGTTGAGATTTGTACAAAAGAACAACCTGGAGGAAGTTGGTCAGCTTCAGGAAGTACTCTATCACAACAATATTTATAACATAAATGGTTAAAACTTACCATTTTTTAATTTTCTAATAAGAAAGTTTACCATTTTCTAATCTCATTTTTCCTTTCAAAGACTTGAAAAGCTTAGAAAATGGGAAAGAGAAAGTAAGAAAATACAAAAAAAAAATGGAAAATCATAATGGAATACAAAAGTTTACCATTTTCTAATTTAATTTTTGCTTTCAAAGGCTTAAAAAAAATTTTAAATGGAAAAGGAAAGAATTTGTAAAAAATATTGTAAGGAGTAAAAAATATTGTAACGTGTAAATAAAAAATATTGTAAGGAGTTTGGAAAGTCAACCTTCATTAAAGCTTCATCAACCAAAGTAGGAGGTGGAACACTAATTACATGGAGTTTAAAACTATACCATGGCATCCGATGATTTTATAACTTTTTTGTACATCGCAGTGGAATGGTAAAGTTATCATGCAAACAATGCACAAATCACGTGATTAGTCTAGCAAGGCAGTGGAGTTGGCATCTAATTACACTGATTTCGACTTAAACATAGTGCACAAATGTCACCATAAGACTAAAAGTGTTGACGATGGTCGGTGGGGAACTCTTTCAATATAACACCTTCGGTGTAATTATATGCGCCTTAAACTATGGTGTAAACATTTCCCAACGTTCCACCATAATTAAAATGCTCCACCCATAGTAATATTCATTTGCCCACCTTAATTCGATTTGGGTTTTAAAATAAAAGTTAAATCTTTGGGTTTGTAATTAAAGTTAATTATTTGTGGAATTTTTAAATATTAATAATATATAAAATTTGAATTTTATATATATATATATATATAGAGAGAGAGAGAGAGAGAGAGAGAGAGAGAGAGAGAGGACTTTTTTTTTAAACCATATGAAATAAAAATTATATATATAATATTAATCCAATTTTAATATATTAAAAAAAAAAATCCAATACATAATTATTCATGAATCCAAACTTAACATTGGAGGACATTGGGCGATTTTTACCTTCACAAAATAAATTGGCGAATCCCACAGTGACACTTGTGACAGTCCCATTGGATATAAAAACTAAAGAAGATTCTCTGTTTGCTGACTGAATTGCCATGTCATCAACTTTACCTATTTTGAAATATATATTTTTTTAAATTTGCCTGTTGTGAACAATGATCAGCAGACCATAACTCCTTCATCCAAACTTAGTTTTCAACGAAAAAACTTGCGTTGGATTCCTTGCGACGGGTCGGTCATTTTGAATCCAGTTTGGTCCAATTCTGAGCACTTCATTTTGAGCTAATTTTTGCCCCTGATCTAGATTCTGATCACACACCAACCCTTAACTCATTAGATTTTTTAGCATGTATCCGCCCTCCCCCCTCCCCCCAGCACAAGGCACAACCACCCCCTATGAGATTTGATTCTGGGTCACCTTTCTGACTAGGCCCATTCTCAACTAGTTATGCTAGTAAAATTTGACGACCTTTTCCCTTTTTAATATTTAATTAGATTAAAATTTCATGCCATTTCTATAATTATTTATAATTTAAAATAAATAATAATAATAATAAAATATGGAATATATTTTTTAAAATGAATAAAATTCATATGTAGAATAAACTCATTAGACATTATAAAAGGTATTTTTTAAAATTTTATGAACTTTTATACAATAATATAATATTAATACCTCTTTCTCACACACAAGTACAATTTGTATAGTTTTATAATTTTTTATAACCTTTCAACTTCCAATATCATAATTTTATATAGTCTTTCAACTTTCAATATCATGACCTTGTGATAATAAACAAACATTAAATTTGACATTTCAAGTGTATGCAGATATGTACTTTTCATTATTTGAAATATGTAATTAAATGATCAATCCAAGTTTAAGTGTAATTTAATGTTAAAAATTTAAAATTAAAATTTTAAAATGCTTATATTTGCATCCTTAATGACACTTCTTTGAATATAAATGAGATTTTATTGAGAGCATGGTTCATAAGGCTTTCACTCACTAAACCTCTAACATAGCACATGTATTCATGTACTCATGTGATATAAATGAATACTCTAATTTCACCAAATTTTAATAAATACCTTTAAAAAATATTTTGCTATATCCCCCTCCTAATACACTTTTCTAATAAAAAAATTGGAAAAAATTCCCTATTTTTACTAGATATCCATAATTTTACTAAATACCCTATTTTATAACCCCTAATAGTTATAAGCCCCCTTGTAAGCTATGCATCCCACCCCACCCCACAATGCAATACTTATAGTATACTTAATTGATTTTTCAAAATTTAAAACCCCCATTTATAAATGAATGTGATAAGATAATGGTCAACAAGGTGCAACCCCTATGTGAATGACCCTTCAATTCCCTTCTTTAACTGAAAATGTGTTTTAAATGGGAATCATTATTTGATTATGAGCTCTTTATTAAACTATAGGAGGGTTCCTAAATTTTCATAAATTTATTCAATTTAAGTTAGAGGGACCTCCCTTAAATTTTAGTAGGCTACTCTGATTTGGGGAGATAGCTCAATATTAATTATGTGAAGCCTCCTCCCTTGAAATAGAAGGGAATAAAATTAAACCACCTAATAAATTGAAACCATGTAAAGTTTCCCTACTATATTATTAATCTTCATCCTGCCACATGATGTACACTTCTATACTAGGACAAAGCCTAACTAATTCATATCTCCCAATGTAATAGTTTCGAAAAAAAATGTTAAATACAAATAGAACTTAGTTTTCGTACTTAAATCACATAACATATTAGGCCCAACAACATTATAAATATTATACATGTTTAGTCTTGTAATTGAAACATATAATATATTGAATTAAGCACTATAATGGCTCAAATTTGACAATATCAAATAAGCCCTTAGATAGGGAGCTTGATTGAGTTTGACCTTATCAGTGGCTCATGGCTAACATAAAATACTAAACCTTAATAACATAGGTGAGATATTGTTGTTATACTTCAATTTCCAATAAATAAAACTATGTCTACCATTCCCATAATGGGGTTTCCTCTTAATAGTCGAGTTTTTGACTAAAGTACCATTATGTCACAAATTACAATGCTATATCTTGATTTATGATTGGTTATATTTATCATTCATGTTGTACTATATGTTTAAGTTATTGTTAAGTTGTGTTATAATCATATGTTTAAAATTATATTTATGTTATGTCATATTCATATTTTATGGTTTTTTTGGTAAAGGTTACATTTCTATTTATAAATAAAAAACTCACAATGTAGAAATTATATGCACTACGCATGCATATGTCCAAGATTCTCCTGATCACACACTATTTTAACTTCATGCACAATACATAATCTATTCCACCATTGATCATCACATGCGGAAATTAAATCAATTGCAATGCACACATGAAACCATAAAAATTCACACACATTAACACAGTGTTTTAACGGGAAAGCCTGAAGATAAAAACCCCAACTATCTGCATATAATATATGTCATAGAGATCATGTAAAAATCCTCATACAAAGCTTATCACAAGCTCTCAGTATAATCCAATCGCTACACACTAATCAAGCCCGATCTTGCAAATCCATGCACCAATCTTTGCCGGCCCTCCTTTGCCTCTCATAATCACAGCACGAAAAATGGCTCACAGATGAACTCCCCCATTGCTCAGCGCATACACAATCGCCAAAACATCTCCACTAAATTTGTGGTGCAAACAATGCAACACTATAGTCACAACTGATAGTCACACTTGCTCTTTCACCTACCTCTCCACTGGTCTCCACTGAAACTGTCCATGCACTGTAGTTAACTGATGTATTCTTCAGTTGATTAATGAGTTAATAATTAGTGAATTAATTAATAATTAATTCACACCACTCTCACTAGTGTATCAATCAGTTGGACTAGATACAACTAGCTCAACTATGTTTAACTCAGTTAAACTGAACACAACTCCATCAACTACCTCAATAACTCCACCAAACTCTGTCACATGAGTTCTAACTAAAGTATCCATGCAATAGCTCCACTTAACCCTCAGGAATAGTGTAATTCCTTATGTCAGCTCCTGTGCCACATCTGTGCACTTAACTGAAGTGCTCCAAGAGAATAAGATAATGTTTATAGTCCAAATATTATTAAGAGCTAATAATATTCGACATATCTATTTTTAGACTGGCAATCTAAAAATAGATTCCGCCCAATATTTATAAAAATAGAAATCCATCTATTTTTCCAACTTGACCAACCATCCACAAATAGCATCCTGCAACTCATAGAATATGATCGACATGTCTAAAAATAGACATAGTCTAAAAATAGACTTTGTGCCAAAAATCACTTGTGTGGGCCCCACCTAGTTTAGGTGATCATTTTCCAACTAGGATCAGGAATGACGTTTTAGGATGCCTCCTTCACTATTTCTTGTTGCAATATTCAACACTCCCTCTCAAAAAGAAAGGACTGTCTTTGCATGCGACATGCAACTCCATGCATTCGCCTTGCAACCTTTGCAAGCGCCATGCAACTCCATGCATCTGCTCTGCAACTCCTCCGAAACTGAAAAGGCTCCAAACAACTCATTCAATCTAATGCATATATCATCAAAGTATTTGAATTCTACTGGTACCAACTACACATGTCTTTAGGAACCACTGCGTTGTTGAACTCTGCACCCATGCACTCTACACTTGCTGTCAACTCTGAACCACACTCTAGTATCCGACACTGTCACTTTGATCTGCCTGCATCAATCCAACTGATCATGCTACTACTGCTTTGTGGGCACCTCGTAGCCAGGTTCGATTCATGATATCCACACCATCTCCATGAATCCTGCCCAGAAATATCCTCTTGGGATTACTCATGCATGTTGCCCCACCTCTCACCTGGTGGTATAGCTGCATGCACCCCCTCTTCCCATCTGGCACGAAATTTCTCTACATGAGTGGTTGCTCCCACTCCATGATCCTCATCTTGTGGCTTCTCCACATCCTGAGGTTCACTCTTACCTGCATGCAAATCCAGCTCTCTCTCAAGCTTTAATTGCATGTCTTTCTTGCACTTCCCAACAGTAGGAAGCTCCGTAGAAATCCCATCTACTTCAAGTCTTTAGAGATTCTTGGCTCAAATCCTAGCCTTCTTGACTTGTCCTATTGCTTTTTACCGAAGGAAAACTTTTCCTTCACTAAAGACAACATCATACCCTTTATCCTCTAACATTGCGACTGAGATTAAATTCTTCTTTAAACTTGGAACATGCACTACATCTTGTAAAATAATGAGTTTACCTGACTCCCTCTAAAAGGTAATGGTACCAATGTCGGTCGCATTGTATCATCCATTTTTGCCCAACTCAACATGCAACTGGAGATATTTCTGCACCAATTCACTGAAAAGATTCACATCTCCTGTCATGTGAAATGAAGCGCCACTATCAAAGTACCACCCTGATCCCAATGCACTAGACACCATGCATGCGATCAATGAGAAGTCCAGCTCAAATTGCGAGGCAAGAGCCTCACCAACTACAGCTCTAGCAGCCTGTTTGTTCTTCTTCTTCTGTGGGCAATGTGTGGTGAAATGCCCATGCTCGTGACAGTGAAAACACTTCACTTTGGACATGTCACGCTCTTTGCCATCTGCACCAGATTGAGAAGGATTTTTCTTCCCCTTGCCTTTCATTGCTTTGGAAGCCAAAGCGCAATCCTCTTCATCATCATTATTTGATGAAGAGCCATCCCTAGTACTCTACCTTATCTCCTCCTGTACAAGATTTGACCAAAGTTTCTCCCATCCTGGCAGTTTATCCCAACCATTGACAGAGTCCTCATAGCTATGCCAACTCTTCGGAAGCCCAAGGAGAGCCAATCTCACCAAGTCTTCTTCATCCACACTAATTCCTACACTCCCAAGCTCATCCCTGCAGTGGACAAACTTTGTCAAGTATACCAGAATAATGTCATTCTTCTCCATTTTTATTTTCCTGAGCTTGTCTTAAAGTGCTAACTTCCTCTGATCACTTCTGCTTTGGAACAATTCTGTCAAAGCCTTCCACATCAAGAATGGAGTGGATTTAATGTGAAGGATGGACACAATGTGATCCTGCACACCTTCCAACAGAATCCTTTGACACCTTGCTACCTTCTTTTGCCATGCATCAAGTGCGGTTGCATCGCTAGAACCCGGTTTAGGAATATCAACATCTATGAACTCCTTCAACCCATTATCCTCTAGCACCGCCTCCATCCTATCCTTCCATGCAATATAATTTGAGCTTCCCTCAAGGGTATACTCCAATCTCAATCCGTTGAAAGACATTTTAATGAATGCTCAACTTCGACACCAAGAAAACACTGCAACAAATTCGAATTCCACCAGCGCAAAACTCAACCGCTTCAATAATTGTAATCTGCTCCAATGATCAACGCTCTGATACCATGTAGAAATTATATGCACTACGCATGCATATGTCCAATATTCGCTTGATCACACACTATTTTAACTTCATGCACAATATAGAATCTATTCCACCATTGATCATCACATGCAGAAATTAAATCAATTACAATGCACACATGAAACCATAAAAATTCACACACATTAACACAGTTGTTTTAATGGGAAAGCCTGAAGCTAAAAACCCCACCTATCTGTATATAATATATGTCATAGAGATCATGTAACAATCCTCATACAAATCTTCTCACAAGCTCTCAGTACAATACAATCGCTACACACTAATCAGGCCCGATCTTGCAAATCCATGCATCGATCTTTACTAGCCTCTAGCCTGCCTCTACTGTGCAATCCCTGCTGAAGAATGGATCTGGATGAACTCCCATTGCTCCAGACTTGCTCACGCAATCCTTAAAGGAATCTCCACTAAATTTGTGGTGCAAACAATGCAACACTATAGTCACAACTGATAGTCACACTTGCTCTTTCACCTACCTCTCCACTGGTCTCCACTGAAACTGTCCATGCACTTTAGTTAACTGATGTATTCTTCAGTTGATTAATGAGTTATTATTTATTGAATTAATTATTAATTAATTCACACCACTCTCACTAGTGTATCAATCAGTTAGACTAGATACAACTAGCTCAACTGTGTCTAACTGAGTTAAATTGAACACAACTCCACCAAACTCTGTCACATGAGTTCTAACTGAAGTCCTCCATGCAATAGCTCTAGTAAAACTTCAGGAATAGCGTAATTCCTTCTGTCAGTTGTTGTGCCACATCTGTGCACTTAACCGAAGTGCTCCAAGAGAATAAGATAATGTTTAGAGTCCAAATATTATTAAGAGCTAATAATATTCGACATATCTATTTTTAGACTGGCAATATAATAGTAGATTCCGCCCAGTATGTCTAAAAATAGAAATCCATCTATTTTTCCAGCTTGACCAACCATCCACAAATAGCATCCTGCAACTCATAGAATATGATCGACATGTCTAAAAATAGATATAGTCTAAAAATAGACTTTGTGCCAAAAATCACCTATGTGGGTCCCACCTAGTTTAGGTGATCATTTTACAACTAGGATCAGGAGTGATGTTTCAGGATGCCTCCTTCACTATTTCTTGTTGCAATCTTCAACACACAAAACATGAGAATGTTCAATCTAGTTTTATGTTAGGGAAACCAGACGAGATGGAAAATTGAAGCTTTGGAATTAGCCATATAAACCAGTTACCGATGTAAAAAATCCTTGAAACCTTGCAACTGCTAATGAGAGAAAACTGATCATAAAATACACAATATTTATCTTCCAAAATTATGTGGAAATAAAATAATGAATAGAAACATAATCACACTTTGAACACAATAATTTATCTGGGGATCCCAATTGGGAAAAAACCCTCTTGGTTTTATTAATCAACTAAGAAATATGATCTGTTAGCACTCTATAATTCCTCCAAGTTGAGTAGAGGAACACAAGGGTAACCAAAAACTACTTTGAAGTTGGGATCTAGCCCTTCCAGCTTCAGAGAGGGCTCTCTCTCCATGAATTTTCAATATTAGGTCATAGGATAGGTACTAAGATCAGAGGTATAGGTTTCAAGAATTTTTTGGTAGGGGAGAGGAAAGATCCATTGGGCATGGAGTCATGTTATGTTGATTTATTTTCCAGTGAGGGGATGAAGAGATGAGGGATCTTTTGACAGGAGCAAGGTAGGAAATCTTTCTGGTGTTTTCAATTAAATTCGTTGTAGAAGAGTGAGTAGAAGAATGGTGGAATAATGACATCTAAAACATCTAAATTGAGAATGAATTCTAAGAGTCATTAAATAATAAAAACACTAATTGTTCAGTAAGCTATAACATAGCACTTTGACAAGGAGTTCTGAAATAAATCCTTTATTAACCAAACTTGAAGACATACATTCAGGTATGATGATAACAAGATAGAAAAATTACAACACAAGAAATCACATCACCATTAGAAATTGACACATGAATCCATGTAAAATCAAGCCTCCGTCTTCTTCATTCACTGAAAAATATCAGAAAAGTACAATTCATAGTGTTTTTTCTTCTAACCATGACCAACCCTTTCTTAATCAAAATTAGATCATATATAGACCAGTTTTTTTTTTCCTTCCTTTAGGAACCAAATTCCCCCAAAAAAATTCAGTTTATACTTTTAACAGCGAAGATAGAAACAATTCTATAGAAACTAGGAAATTGTTTTGATTGAGGCTTTATAAAAAATATTACGTTGAATACAATCCTTAAAACGAGTTCAAAAGCCCCTAAACACCTCAAGACATTTACCATGACCATAAAAATTAATTACATGAAATTTAGATACAAATTTTACGGTCAAAGAGTTGATTGTGTGGAAGTGAAACACACGCGCTATGTTACTCCCTTCTGCAATAGAAACACAAGAAAAAAGTGAAGCGAGTTAATATTTTGAAGTTTACAAAGTCATCTGAGTGTTTTCTTCTACTAGTAAGGGAAAATTGGCTAACATGCAAGATAAATCATCCAACAAAATGGGGAATTGGAACTTGGAAGTGGCGAAACCTTTTGACTTGAAGAAGCGTAGTGATTGTCTATGAGCACAGCACCTCTCCTGAAGACTTAGTGCAACAAACTCCAAACAATGTCCATAATTATTTTGATGGAATAGAAAATGGATCTTCTATTTCTTATATACTAAAAGAAATTTTTGAACTCCCAAGGTGACCAAACTCACCTTTCAAGAATGATCATTGCGATTTGAAGGCTCAATTATGAAAGCACAACAACTAAAATATGCGTACCATGTTTCATAATCATTGTACTAATAGTGATGTGATGACACAATTTGATTTGAAAACCTAACTGACTATCCTAACCACACTAATTTATGCCAATGATGAGAGGATAGGACTAACTATGACCTCAGTCATGATCTCGTATGAGACATCGACCCTAGACTCACTTAACTCAATATTTAGAGAATCAATAACTATATATACATCACCTTTCACACATGCTAACATAATTACATCAATAATAACATCTTACATTTTTTACAAATACCAATAGCTTGATCCCTAAGAGATCATAGAAAAACTTTTACACATTTACCAAAATAAATTTAAAATACCAAACTTGTTTTTTGACTACTATAATATAGGATACTAACATTGGCTCCAATGGGGATGGAATCTTGTCTATGAGGTGCCAAGAACACCGTAGACTAGTAGCCTGACCATTGGGATTTATTGAATCTTGACTTGACACATAACTGACTCATGAATTAATGCATTCTGAAAATTGTCAATAGCTCATCAAAATCTTAGGGCTCCTTGGGCTTCAAATTCTAGTGACAACTTCCCACACCTGCAATACTGAAAATTGGAATCATATATACAAGGAAGTGATAAAAACCAACTAATTTTAATTAAAATAATGCTTGAGAAACCTTCCATTCACAAGTCCTCCAATAGGAAATTCTCTTATCAAACCCCGCAACAAATATATATTACTCCCATGGAAAGTTGCAATCTTGAATGGTCCTTTCCAAAGATTTTCAATTTTTCCATGTTTACCTTTGTCTTCATTCCTAACATACCACTTTAGAACCAAATCACTACCCTGGAAATCTTCAGCCTTTGTCCTTCAATCAGAACTCTTCTTAATTTTATCTTGAATTTCTTGGGTATTGTTATATGCTTCCTCTCTTGTTTGTTGCAATTGAATCATATGATTTATTGTTCTTTGCAAGTCATTTGGCTCTACACCTACTTCCTGCAATAGCTTCATCACTGGAATTCCCATGGAAGAAGGAAAAGCCACATCTATTCCATATACCCATTGGAAAGGTGACATACCAATTGACTTATTTCGATGGAATAAATAATGGATCACCTGTTTCTTAGATGCTAAAACCAAATTTGGAAACCCTAGTGACCTAATGAAACCTTGAAAAGCCCTAAAAGACCTAATGAGACATTGAAGGACTGAATTTGAAGATGACATGATTGATATTTATTTTATGGATGGTGTATAGTTATCAAGGTATATAGATATGCCAGCAAGTAATCAAATATTATGGAAGAGTGATGATTTTTGGACTTGGGGCTACCATCAGTGACTAATTTTTTGCATGACCTAGTGGAATGATAAAAAAGTTCTGAGTGGGACTCCTAAAATCATATAAAAATAGGATTTTGATCACTGATGGCAGGATGTAAATACTGACACTAACACAACCCACAATACACAGATCGCTTTATTGTGCCATGGTTTCTTATTTTCTTGCAACAATTTCTTTATAATGTTCACTAAAATTTTATTCGATGATCAGTTGAATAGTTGAGTATAATATGATATTTATGACATAATTCAATCATTTACTTTGAATTGAAAGCAACAACATTTCCAGTGACTATTTTATGCGGAAAACCAGATCCTGAGAGGATATTATGTTCCATAAACTGAACGATGACTGAATCTATTACCTGTCTAGTTGGTATTGATTATATCCACTTTGTAAAATAGTCTGTAGCTATCATGATCCATTTGTGTTGGGATGAATATCATGGATGAATTTCCCCAATGAAATCCAGACCCCACTGCTAAAATGGTGCTTCAACTGCAATTGGTTTCAGGAGTGGAGGCAAGAGCTTCCTTTTTCCTTCAAAAAATTGACATTCATGACAGCTTGAGACCCTTTTATATACATCAACAAATAAGGTTGGCCAGTAAAAACTAGCCCTCAAAATTTTGTTAGCTATGGCTTTCCAAAAATGGTGGCCTCCACAATTCCCTTTGTGGAATTTTTCCATAACATGTTGTGCTTCATCCTCAAATAAATAATTCAACAAGAAACCTCTTGAGTTTTTCCAATACAAAAATTGATTTAAAATGAAAAATTTTATAGCCTCCAATTTTATAAATATTTCCTTTGCTTTTGTCATCTCTAGAGGAGCTTATAAGTTTTGTAAAAGATAAAATATATCAGTATTCCATGGAGAGGAAAGAAAATTTTTAGCTACGTGTTGAGATGCCTCTGAACTGATGTCATCCGAAAAAAAAAGCTACAAAATTTATGTCAAATACACTTTTATTTGAATCAACCATAAATTTTTCCAATCCTTGACACTTTATCAGCTTGTTAGGCTTGATCTCTACATCATACTTGAGAATGGCTTCTATCCTTCTGCCTCTTCTACCTTTAGGATCAGGTTGGGTTAGAATGTATTTCACTACAAAATTTGGGAGATAAGAAATCACATGTGAATGAAGCAAATAAAATCTAAAATATTTCAAGGATTTAACCAATGCATAAGCCTACTTCTCCGTAATATTGGATTTAAGATATGAATCTCTCAAACTTTTGCTAAAGAAGGATATTGGCTATTCATTACCTTGCTGATTTTTCTGCATAATGGATGCTGCAATTGTGTGTTCTGATGCAAGAGAGAAAATGATAAAATCTTTAGTACAATCTGGGCTAGCTAATATAGGAGCACTAGCCAAGGCCCATTTTACCTCATCAAACTCGTCCACCTAATTTCACTTTCCTTTCATAGCATGTTGGTAAAGAAACTTATAATTTATGCTAAGTTTGGAATAAACCTTCTCCAAAAATTAACTCTTCCCAAAAAATATTGAAATTCCTTCTTATTCCTCAGAATATCAATTTTTTGAATTGTAGTTACCCTGTTTGGATCAATTTTGATGCCATTCTTTGAGATTATATGCCCCAAAAATTTTCCTTCCTCCATTGCAAAATGTAACTTCTTTAGGGATATGCCATACCTTCTGCACTTCTCAAAAACCTGTCTTAAATGTTGCAAATGATCAAAATTAGAAATTCAAAATATGATGATATCATGAAAGTAAATGACAATGAACTTCTCCTTTTCATTAGCAAATGAAAATCCATAGTCCTTTGAAAGATAACCCCTGAATTCATAAACCCAAAGGGAATTTTAGCTTACATAAAGGTTCCCCATGGTGTGATAAAGGTTTTTTTTTTCCTAATCATTAGGGTGCACCAAGATCTGATTGTATCTTGAGAAACCATAAAGCATAAACATCCTCCTAGATCGAACGTCCTTTTGCAGTATATGGTCCATCTTAGGTAAAGGATAATTTTCTTTAAGATACACTTTATTGAGGTTTCTGAGAGCAATACAAAGCCTTATCTCACCAGTCTTCTTTCTCACAGGTACTAAATTAGAAAGCCATTTTGAAAACCTTAAAGGAAAAATAATTTTTGTATCAAACAAATTTCTCACTTATTTTTCAATAAGAGGAAGTAACAAGGGATTATTTCTTCTCAAATTTTGTTTAAAAGGCTTTTGATCCTGCTTGATTGGAATTGTATGTTGAATAATGCTCTTATCATACACTTTGAGGTCTCCATATCCCCAAGAAAAAATATTTGAGTATTACTTCATGAGATCAAGGTATTTTCGTCTATCTTCATGGGTTACGGATCTTGAAATATTGAAAATATTAGGCTATTTTTCTGTCCCTATATTGCAATACTCTACTTTAGTTTCAATGGGAATTACTTTGGGGTTCTTTGATACATCATTTTGATCAAATAATTTCTCAAGAGGGACCAAACCCTTTGGTATTACATTATTCTTCAATTTTATAACCTCCATATTTGTAATTTTACTTTCAAAACCATCTAAATATGAATTCAAAACCTGTTGTTCATCCCCATCAAAGCAATTTTCTTCATCTATGCGAAAATTGGAAAATTCCTCAGTCATTTGCAAAAAAATTATCAAGCTAGTTTTCATCTTTGAACACTTGCCAATACTTTACATTATCAGGGATTCTTGGTCTATGTTTGAATTCTATTTCATGCTTCCTATTGGGATAGATAAAAATCCTAAACACACTAGTTGAGGTTTCCAATACATCATCTATCATATTCTGCTCTCTATGAATCAAAGACAAACTATATTATGAAAACATTTGCAACATTTCTAGGACAACATTCCTATAAGCCCTCATCCTAGGGTGCTTAGTTTGATACACACCTTTAATTTGCTTGAGAATCAAATCCGAATCCCCATGGATTGAAATCCTCTTTTCCCCCAAGTCTTTCAAAGTCCATAATCCCAAAATCAATGCTTCATTCTCAGCCACATTGTTTGTACAGTCAAAGGCTAGCTTGAAATAACATAAATTTTAAATTTTCACCTTCGGGCTCATTATCCACACACCAAATCCAACCCATTCTTTGCTAACTTATGCATCAAAATCCATGTTCCAAAGGCCATCATCATATTATTTATGTTCTGATTTTGTTTCCTATAATTCAGCTTCTTTTTCTTCCGATATGCTGACCCTATTTTTACTTTCTTCCTCCAAACACAAATCATTATACAATATGAAACAATCCATATCAGAACGAACTGAATAAATATGATTTTTTTTAGGCCTTCCTTGACACTTTCCATGCATTTCATCAAGTTTTCTATAGAAAATATCCTTGGTTGTCCAAAAACATGAATTATGGCATATGACATTACCATTCGTAAAGTAACCTTCAATTTTGTAGCCCATGATCTTGATAAAAGAATACCGAACTTTGGGGGAATGTCAACAACACTTATAACCACCACTAGGATTTTTTCTGGAATTTGAGTAAGAGAGACAACCAAATCCTTTATTAAACCCAAACATTTCACTTTTCTTGAATCAAAGGAAAACATATCTTTATATGGTCTTGTTATGTCTAAACCAAGTTTCTCCATGATAATATTTGGCATTAGGTTATGTGATGCACTTCAGTCTCACATTGAATTATATAGAATCAAATCATGCACATTCAAGCTAATACAGAAAGGTGGGACATCTCCATCTTGTGAAGCTCCTTCAACTTTTGGACCAAACAGAAGTTCATGATGATCGTCATTCAAATTAACAACATCCGAAACATCTCCAATATTTAGTGATTTGACAATATGGCTCTTGTATTTCTCCTCCTTGATCAATTCATTAAATGGAATATATATTTTGATTTTAGATATTTCGTTTTTCTAAGTTGAAAGAAGATTGACCTTTTTCTACCTCTTTGATGGTTATGTCTTTCTTTTCAAAAATTTTGATGATTGACCTGTTGTTCTCTACCAGAAAATTTTTTCTGTAGATTTAAACATTCTACCATATTTCCACTATTTTTAGCATAACATCTAACTTGGTATTTGATGAAGATGAAGGTTCCTCTTTAACTCCTCTTTTTTCAATTTTCATTTTGGCCTTTTTGTTCAACATATTCGCTTCCACTCCAACGACATTTTTTTTTCATATCCTCCAAACTGGATGGATTCCTTTCTTTGAGATAATAGGAAAGATCAACATCAAAACCATCTACGTAATGAAGCAAAGAAAAACCTGGAGGGGGTTTCATTTCATCCAGTATTGAATTATACACTTCACTAAATCTTGATGAAAAATCCTGAACTGATTCTTGTGGAGCTCTCTTACAGTTTTCATACTCAACCAATATTTGTAGAGGGTTTTTCTTTATTTCCAATCTAGCAAGGAAACTTTGCTCAAGTTTCTGGAAATTAGTAATGCTCCTAGTTGGCAGACTTTTGAACCATATTTTGACCTCTCGTGAAAGCGCTGAGAAAAAAGTCTCGATTTAGTATCCTCATGGTCTACCTCTTCTAGGTATATAAAGTCATTAAATTTATCAAGGTGTTTTTGTGCTATAATAACTCTTGTAGCATCAAATTGAGGCAACTGCTGACCATAATTTTGTGGCAAAGCATGTAGTGGACCTTGTAAATTTAATGGAGCATAACGGGCAGCCATGATTGTATAAGATGGACCTATACTGACTTTTGGGATATGAAATGAGGATGAGGGAGGTAAGGAGGCTTTTGTTTGAACAATTTATTAGGAAGGAGGGGTATGACTAATAGAAACAATAGGAGCATAACACACTGGGATATTCAATGGAGCTGAAAATGTAGGGGCATAAACAACTGAAACAAAATGATGAAATCTGGAGGGCTTAGAAGCAACCTGTTGTAGCTGATATAAAATATCTTCTAGCTTATGAAACCATGTCCAAATATCCTTGTATGCTTCTAATACACTTTATTTTTGAAAAGGAACAGAGGATTCTAACTTAGCCTGATAAAAAATTGTTACTGTTAAATTATTCTCTGATTTAAATCAGAATAAACTCTTTTTAAAATTCAAATAAAATTGAATATGGTGTACTAATTCAACCCTTACAAGTATATATACATATCTTTCGAAAAAACTAGTACTTATTCCCTTCACAGACCTATTTTTCCTGAATAACTTCTCTGGACTAGTCAAGATCTTAGGTGGATTAGGATCTGGATGATTCTTGGTATATATAATTCTTGAAGCCATATTTTCCTACAAAAAATTATTTGCAACTGGTTCTGGAATCACTAATAGTTGGGAAATATTCAACCTATCAGTCTCTCATTCACTGTCACCCCCAACAACTAGATTCATCTCTAATTGCATAATTTTCTACGGAAGTTTTCAATTCTCGTTCCCCCACAACGACACCGCTATGTTATCACTTAGTAATTCCTCCAGGATGAGGAAAGGAACCCAAAGGTAACTACAAACCACTTTGAAGCTGGGATCTAGCCCTTCCAACATGAGATGGGTATCTCTCTATATGAATTTTCAATATCAGGTCTTGGCTAGGTATTAAGATTAGAGGAATAGGTTTTAATATTTTTCTTGCAAGGGAGAGGAAAGATCCATTGGGCATGGAGTCATGTTAGGCTGACTGATTTTCTAGTGAGTGGATGAAGACATGAGGGATATTTTGACACGGGAAAGGTAGGAAATCCTTCTCATGTTTTCAATTAAATTTGTTGTAGAAGAGTGAGAAGAATAATGGTGGAATAATGACATCTAAAGCATCTAACTTGAGGATGAATTCTAAAAGTGGTTAAAGAATAAAAACATTAATTGTTCAGTAAGCTATAACATAGCACTTTGACAGTGAGTTCTGAAATAAATCCTTGCTTAACTAAACACAAAGAAATACATTCAAGTATGATGATAACAAGAGATACAAATTAAAGCACAAGAAAGCACATCACCATTAGAAAATGACACGTGAATCCCTGTAAAATCAGACCTCGGTGTTCTTCATTCACTGAAAAAATATCATAAAAGTACAATGCACAGTTTTTTTTCTTCTGACCTTGACAAACCCTTTTATTAATCAAAATTACAACATATATATAGACCAAAACAAAGTTGTTCCTTTCTTTAGGAACCAAATTCCCCAAAAATATTTTAGTTTCCGCCTTAAGCAACGAATATAGAACCACTTCTCTAGAAACTAGGAAACTATTTTGACAAAGGATTTCTCAAACAAATTACGTTGAATACAATGCCTAAAACAAGTTCTAAAGCTCCTAAACACATTAGGACATTTACCATGACCATAAAAATTAATTACATGAAATTTAGATTCAAATTTTATGGTCAAAGAGTTGATCGTGTAGAAGGTACTCCCTTCTTCAACAAAAACGTAGCACAAAAACACGATGAGTTAAGATTTTGAAATTTTCAAAGTCATTTGAGTGTCTTATTGGACTTGTAATGGAAAATTGGTCAACATGCAAGATAAATCATCCAATAAAATGAGGAATTGGAACTTGGAAGTGGTGATAACCTTTTGACTTGAAGAAGCACAACGACTATCTCTGAGCGCAACACCTCCCCTACAAACTTAGTTCAACGAACTCCAAACGATTTCCAAAATTATTTCGATGAAATAAATAATGGATCACCTATTTCTTAGATGCTAAAACCAAATTTTGAACTATCTGGATTATTTCCTCCTCATCCTTCATGCCCATGCCCACAGCTACGCAGGATGCTGAATTACCCATATTTTCTTGTTTTGCTTTTTATCAAGAATCAGAGCAATGCTCAGATATGGCTGGAAGGAAAGCAGAAGTTGCCTTGTATATATATTCTTTGTAAACTAGTAAAGATACGTATAGTATTTGATGATAATAATAATAATATAAAGTTTGAATAGTGTGACAACCCTCATTCTTTGACCATGTATTCTTCGTGATTCACTTGTCTGCATGATATCATATCATCAAGCCTCAATCATGTAGTTTGTTCCGTTTTCATCGAGAAGTGCGAGAGCGCGGACCAGTGGGCTTGACCTTTACGTAGAGTTTTCTTTTCGTTTGGTTTTCAATACAAAGTTGTAGTTGAATGTGCACCCTACAATTTTATTTGGAGTCTCATGAATGTATTTATTTATTGAGTTTTCATATTTTGTATATTAGATAAATATATTTTTGGATTAATCATATTATTAAGATTTGGTCAAATTTTCGAACCAACTAATGTGGTTCATCCTCACGACAAGGTGAAAAAGCCAAGGTTGACCACTTCCATCCTAGGAGGTTTAGCGAAGCCCTTGAGATTGAAAGGCATACTAAGAATCTCAACACGGATGATGGTTGGAAATTAAGTAAGAGCTGGACTCCAGCTCAAAAAGCCAAGGTTGACCACTTCCATCCTAGGAATTTTAGCGAAGTCCTTGAGATTGAAAGACATACTAAGAATCTCAACACGGATGATGGTTGGAAATTGAATAAGAGCTGGACTCCATCTCTAAAAGCCATGGTTGACCATTTCCATCCTAAGAAGTTTAGTGAAGCCCTTGAGATTGAAAGGCATACTAGGAATCTCAACACGGATGATGGTTGGAAATTGAGTAAGAGCTGGACTCCATTTCTCTCTAGGTGTTTTTTCCCTCCTTAGATTTCCTTTTATATTTTTAGGGTTTTCCCTTATTATTATTATAATTATTTTCTTTTTTTCTTTTTTACACTTGGTTTTTGATTATTTTATCTTGTTTCTCTTTATTTCCCCTTGATTCTTTCTTATATATTATCTTATAATATATTATATCATTTCCTATGTATTATATTAATAAAATAATAAAAAATATTATATTAATAAAATAATGATCATATGTGATTATTATCAAAAACAATTTTTTTACAAATAATGAAAAATATTTAACGTTATAAAATATTTTAATTATATTAAGATATACATTAATAATCTTTTCATTTTATTATAATATTTACTAATTTAAAGATTTATTAATCAAAATATTTAATATTACTCCCTAATAACTAATTAATTAATTCATTAACGACCAATTTTTAAACCACTACGACAACTACTAATTCAGGACAATTATGCATCCACACTATTTATTCAATCAGATATGTTGGCTTTTTTACCTCGTGGTGAGGACGAACCAGGTCGACCAAATCCTAATGATGTGATTAATCAGAAAAGACATTTATCTACTTTATGGATCACAAAAGTCTGAGATCTAACATTTTTTATATTATTTTTTCTTTTATAAAGTTACACAATTAGGCAACACAATTTTGGTTAGGATATATTTTTTTGCAGTAATCTAATTAGCTTGTTCATTTTTATTGCCCTCAAAATCATGGAAATTATGGTAAGATTTTAATAAAATTTTGCAAGGATATTTGTAAATTTAGATTATAGCTATCAAACTTCAATGTTTTGGGTGCTTTTGAGATTTTTGATGGTGGTGAATGTATTTCCACCATTAAAAACATGATTCAAACACTACTAGTGCAAGATTTCTTGAAATTTTTTTTGCTCAAATTCCGATCACTTTTGATCATCTGAGCAATTCCTCCATCTCCCTTCACAACTCCGTATTTTTTTAGTTATTTAATTTTATTTAATGTATAAATAGATTTAAAATATGAATTATTTTAATATTTTTAAATAATGTGTTTTGAGCCATTTATAAGTTTTTAAGATCGTGTAGAATTCACAAACAAATTCTTTATTTAACATTGTGTAGAGTTCACAAATTTAAAATTGGCCCCCAAAAACTTGTTGCGATTTTAACAAATTCTTTATCCATTTTTATAGTAAATTTGCCAGGCGTAAAATCTAAAAGATGTTAGAACACAGGCAAATATTATAGATTTGCCTTTGTCTGAATCCGAAAAAACATGGCTCGGCTGACGTGGAAGGTTATGTATCTAGAAGGCATGGGGTATATTAATGTCTTTTGGAACTTTGTGGCCGTCCAGAACATTCCAAAACTAATCAAAATCTTACGTCACGGCGCAAATGCAATGCACTGTGATGGTAGATAAGGGAAGTGGGGCCCTTGTTGATTTTACTCTTCCCACTATCACCGTAATTTGACCTTTTTTACATTTAGACATATATTTACAGTGAAACCAAATTTGAAAATGTTAACCTGGCAGGTTAAAAATTTAAAAAACTAAAAGTAACTGTAAAGTTGATGTGGAGACATTTAATTTATAATGTAAACATGTAGATTGAATCACATTGATTTTGGATAAAGTAATTCTTTCTTCATTTAGTAAAGTATTGTTTTTTTTTTGGTTATCATAAGAGTAATTTTGAGGATGGTTTATTATGCTTTTAGCAAATTCTGTTTTCAGGGGTTGGTTATCAATGGCTACGAAATGGGGTTTGATAGTCATTGGCCTCCAAAAAGCTCCAAACATATATTTTTTATTTATCTAAATTTCTTATTAGCAAATATTGAGCCATATTTATATGTCATTCTTAGTAAAGTTCTTAATGGTGTTGTATGGTTTGAATTTTGGAATTTTTTAAGATCAAATTTAAAATTTATAATGAATTTCCACACAAAAGTGAACATTTTTCACTAAATTACCATTATAACAACTTAATTATATAATACTTTTATCTAACATTCATATAAAAGTAAAATAAAAAAAATTAACACCTACATTTATATAATATAAAACATAAAATAATAGGAATGAAAACAAATAATCGCAATCAAATTTTGACCTGCTTCCAAACGTATTCTCGTACTTTGAATAAACGTGACGGAAGCAAACCCACTTGTCGTATTTTAAAATCACAAAGCACGCGAGCACCACGTGGACCCTAGACTCGTGAAAGTACAGTTGTCATTTGATACTTGTGTTCTGGACTTAACCACTACACCACTAAGATTCTTCCAGAACCCCACACACATATATATATATGGAATTTTATTTGTTACAAATTTCATAAATTTAATTTACCGTGAATGATATTAACATTCCTTTTTAATTTAATTAATTTTATTGAATATCGTGTTAGTTTTTTATAAAAACATTATTTGCAATTCACTTATAAGATAATTTTGTAAGCTGGTCAAAGCATAAGCATGTGCGATATATATTATAATTTACGGAAGTTTATTTTCTTAATTTAATTAGTGTTATTATCCTGCCGCCCGGCAAGTATAAATACCTATTGTGTTGACTCTCAATTAGGTAGGTCAAACTTATCAAATTTGTTTTGATTTAATAAAAGTTAATTGTATAATTTTTTTTTTTTTTTTTTAATTTATATTTATCTCTAAAAGGATAAACTGTGATTTTGTCTCTTATATTTATATATATCATGTTTTGGGTGAAAATCTAAATTCAAATTTTCATAAAATAAAATATAAGCATTTTTATAAACTAGATAATAAATCAATATTATTATTATTATTATTTCCAAATATAAATTCAAAATTTTAAAATAAAATATATGTATTTTTTATAAACTAATAATTATATTAAAATATTTTTTATTGAATATTTTAGTTTAAATTTTAAGAAATAAAATATATAATTATTGGCAACCTTGATTTGGATGACTAATGTTGGTCAAATGCAAATGCAAGTATAATATATTGTAGATTTTGTTTTTAAATCTAGGTTTGTATAGGTTTATATAGGCATTGAAATCATGGCCTTGCTCTTTAATTACACAAGATAGGGACTTTACGAATGGGTACTTAAATTGATGGAATTCTAAACCTTAACACTAATTTGAATTCAATATGTTACTCTAATTTAACTATACTTAAACAACTAAGCTGAAGGACTAGCTACTATATAGCACTTGTTGAATATTATGTAAATTTTATGAGTAAAGCATTCTTTAAAATTCACTTTAATTATTTTTTATGTTTCAAGTAAGATGTCAAAGCATGTGCTATATATTATAATTTATTGAAGTTTATTTTTTTTTAAGTAGCTATAAATCTCATAAAATTAATTTATGAGTAACAATATGGACTAGCTACTATGTAGCACTTGTTGAATATTATGTTAATTTTATGAGTAAAGCCTTCTTTAAAATTCACTTTAATTAATTTTTATGTTTCAAGTAAGATGTCAAAGCATGTGCTATATATTATAGTTTATTCAAGTTTATTTTTTTTTTAAAGTAATTATAAATCTCATAAATTTAATTTATGAGTAACGATATAGACTAGCTACTATGTAGCACTTGTTGAATATTATGTTAATTTTATGAGTAAAGCATTCTTTAAAATTCACTTTAATTAATTTTTATGTTTCAAGTAAGATGTCAAAGCATGTGCTATATATTATAATTTATTGAAGTTTTTTTTTTTAAGTAGTTATAAATCTCATAAATTTAATTTATGAGTAACTATATGGACTAGCTACTATGTAGCACTTGTTGAATATTATGTTAATTTTATGAGTAAAGAATTATTTAAAATTCACTTTAATTAATTTTTATGTTTCAAGTAAGATGTCAAAGCATGTGCTATATATTATGATTTATTGAAGTTTATTATTTTTTTTAAAGTAGTTATAAATCTCATAAATTTAATTTATGAGTAACGATATGGACTAGCTACTATGTAGCACTTGTTGAATATTATGTTAATTTTATGAGTAAAGCATTCTTTAAAATTCACTTTAATTAATTTTTATGTTTCAAGTAAGATGTCAAAGCATGTGCTATATATTATAATTTATTGAAGTTTATTTTTTTTTAAAGTAGTTATAAATCTCATAAATTTAATTTATGAGTAACGATATGGATGGTTTTCAAGCTTTTGTGGTCGTTAATTAAAGAATAGAAAATCAGATTATCCACAGTATTAACAAAACTTCGTCGACGTTTCAAATCTAAATAAGGATAAGCATGTGAGATATATTATAATTTATAGGAAAGTTCCAAAAATTTCATAAATTTATTCAATTTAAGTTAGAGAGACCTCCCTTAAATTTTAGTAGGCTCCTCTTATTTGGGAAGATAGCTCAATAATAATTATTATTATGCAACCTCCTCCCTTGAAATAGGAAGGAATAAAATTAAACCACCTAATAAATTGAAACCATGTAAATTTTCCCTACTATATTATTAACCTTCATCCTCCCACATGATGTACACCTCCAAACTACGACAAATCCTAACTAATTCATATCTCCCAATGTAATAGTTTCTTTTATTGTTAAATATAAATAGACCTTAGTTTTCGTAATTAAATCACATAAGATATTAGGCCCAACAACATTATAAATATTATACATGTTTAGTCTTGTAATTGAAACATATAATATATTGAGTTAAACAATATAATGGCTCAAATTTGACAATATCAAATAAGCTCTTAGATAGGGAGCTTGACCTTATCAATGGCTCATGGCTAACATAAAATACTAAACCTTAATAACATAGGTGGGATATTTTTGTTATACTTCAATTTCCAGTGAATAGAACTATGT
This sequence comes from Pinus albicaulis, assembly GCA_034641835.2. Classification (NCBI taxonomy): domain Eukaryota; kingdom Viridiplantae; phylum Streptophyta; class Pinopsida; order Pinales; family Pinaceae; genus Pinus; species Pinus albicaulis. Next base: position 1,255,657,830 of record CM076572.1, on the reverse strand, counting down.
CTACCATTCCCATCATGGGTTTTCCTCTTGATAATCGAGTTTTCGACTAAAGTACCATTGTGTCACAAATTATAATTCTAGAACTTGATTTATGATTGGTTATATTTATCATTCATGTTATACTATATGTTTAAGGTTATTGCGAAGTTGCGTTATAATCATACATTTAAACTTATTTTTAAGTTATGTCATATTCATATATATATATATATATATATATATATATATATATATATATATATATATATATATATATATATATATATATATATTTTGGTAAAGGTTACATTTCTATCTATAAATAAAAAATTTACAAAACATGAGAATGTTCAATCTAGTTTTATGTTAAGGAAACGAGACGAGATGGAAAATCGAAGCTTTGGAATTAGCCATATACTAATTATTGATGTAAAAAATCCTTGAAACCTTGCAACTGCTAATGAGAGCAAACTAATCATAAAATACATAATATTTCTCTTCCAAAATTCCATGAAAATAAAACAATGAATATAAACATAATCACACATAGAACACAATAATTTATCTAGGGATCCCAATTGGGAAAAAACCATCTTGGTTGTATTAATCAACTAAGAAATCTAATCTGTTAGCACTCTATAATTCCTCCAAACTGAGGAGAGGAACACAAAGGTAACCAAAAACCACTTTGAAGCTGGGATCTAGCCCTTCCAGTGTTAGAGAGGGCTCTCTCTACATGAATTTTCAATCTTAGGTCATAGGTTAGGTATTAAGATAAGAGGAATAGGTTTTAACAATTTTCTGGCAAGGGAGAGGAAAGATCCATTGGGCATGGAGTCATGTTATGTTGATTTATCTTCTAGTGAGGGGATGAAGAGATGAGGGATCTTTTGACAGGGGCAAGGTAAGAAATCATTTTGGTGTTTTCAATTAAATTCGTTGTAGAAGAGTGAGTAGAATAATGGTGGAATAATGACATATAAAACATATAAATTGATGATGAATTCTAAAAGTAATTAAAGAATAAAAAAACTAATTGTTTAGTAAGCCATAACAGAGCACTTTGACAATGAGTTCTGAAATAAATCCTTGCTTAGCCAAAGATGAAGACATATATTCATGTATGATGATAACAAGAGAGAGAAATTGCAACACAATAAAGAAAATCACCATTAGAAATTGACACATGAATCCATGTAAAATCAGACCTCAGTATTCTTCATTCACTGAAAAAATATCAGAAAAGTACAATGCATAGTGTTTTTTCTTCTAACCATGACCAACCCTTTGATTAATCAAAATTACATCATATATAGACAAAAAAAAAGTTGTTCCTTCCTTTAGGAACCAAATTCCCCCAAAAAATTTCAGTTTATGCCTTTAGAAGCAAATATAGAACCACTTCTATTGAAACTAGGAAATTGTTTTGAGAAAGGCTTTATCAAAAAAATTACATTGAATACAATCCTTAAAATGAGTTCCAAAGCTCCTAAACACCTTAGGAAATTTACCCTGACCATAAAATTAATTACATGAAATTTAGATACAAATTTTACAGTGAAAGAGTTGACTATGTGGAAGTGCAACACATGCGCTATGCTACTCCCTTCTTCAGTGGAAACACAACACATAAGCGAAGCGAGCTAATATTTTGAAGTTTACAAAGTCATCTGATTGTTTTCTTCTACTAATAAGGGAATATCAGCCAAAACACAAGATAAATCATCCAAGAAAATGGGGAATTGGAACCTGGAAGTGGCGATAAAATTTTGACTTGAAGAAGCGTAGCGACTGTCTATGAGGACAACACCTCCCTTGAAGACTGAGTGCAACAAACTTCAAACGATGTCCATAATGCTTTTGATGGAATAGAAAATGGATCTCCTGCTTCTTAGATGCTAAAAGAAAATTTTGAACTCTGAAGGTGACCAAACCACCTTTCAAGAATGATCATTGCGATTTGAAGATTCAATCATGAAATCGCAACAACTGAAAGATGCGTAACATGTTTCATAATTGTTTTATTGTTAGTGATTTGATGGCACAATGTGATTTAAAAACCTAACTGACTATCCTGACCACAGTATTTTGTGCCAATGATGAGAGGACATGACTGACTATGAACTCACTCATGATCTCATATGAGACATCGGCCCTAGAATCACTTAAATCAATATTTAGGGAATTAATAACTATATTTACATCATCTTTCACACACACTAACATAATTACATCAATAATAACACCTTACATTTTTTGCAAATACCAATAGCTTGATCCCTAAGAGATCATAGAAAAACCTTTACACATTTACCAAAATAAATTTAAAATACCAAACTTGTTTTGTGACTACTATAATATAGGATACTAACATTGGCTCCATTGGGGATGGAATCTTGTCTGTGAGGTGCCAAGAATACCGTATACTAGTAGCCTGACCACTGGGATTTATTGAATCTTGACTTGACACATAACTGACTCATCAATTAATACATTCTGAGAATTGGCAACATCTCATCAAAATATTAGGGCCTTCTCCTTGGGCTTCAAATTATGGTGACAACTGCCCACACCTGTAATACTGAAAATTGGAATCCTATATACAATAAAGTAATCAAAACCAACTAATTTTAAGTAAAATAGTGCTTGAGAAACCTGCCATTCACAGGTCCTCCAGCAAGAAATTCTCCTGTCAAATCCTACAACAAATATATATTACTCCCATGGAAAGCCGCAATATTAAATGGTCCTTTCCAAATATTTTCAAATTTTCCATGTTTACCTTTGTCTTCATTCCTAACATCCCACTTTAGAACCAAATCACTATCCTAAAAATCTTTAGCCTTTGTCCTTCAATCAAAACTCTTCTTAATTTTATCCTAAATTGCTTGGGTATTGTTATATGCTTCCTCTCTTGTTTGTTGCAATTGAATCATAAGATTTATTCTCCTTTGTAGGTCATTTCACTCTACATCTACTTCCTGCAACAACTTCATCACTAGAATTCCCACGGAAGAAGGAAAAACCACATCTATTCCATATACCAAATGAAAAGGTGACATACCAATTGACTTCTTAGTGTTCACTCTATCATCCCACAATACATAGATCAACTTCTTGTGCCATGTTTTCGTAGTTTATTGCAGTAATTTCTTTATAATGTTCGCCAAAATTTTATTCGATGACACGACTAAACCATTACCTTGTGGGTAATATGCAGTTAATTGACTGAGTATAATATGATATTTATGACATAATTCAATCATTTTCTTTGACTTGAAAGAAACAACATTTTAAAATGATTTTTTTATGGGGAGAACCAAATCCTGAGAGGATTTATCTTCCATAAACTCAGTGATGACTGAATTTTTTATCTGTCTAGTGGGTATTGCTTCTATCCACTTTGTAAAATAGTATGTGGCTGTCAAGGTCCATTTGTGTTGGGCTGAAGATGATGGATGAATTTCCCCAATGAAATCTAGACCCCACTGCTAGAATGGTGCTTCAACTGCAATTGGTTTAGGAGTGGAGGCAAGAGCTTTCTTTTTCCTTCAAAAAATTGACATTCATGACAACTTGAGACCCTTTTATATACATTAGCAAACAAGGTTGGCTAGTAAAAACTAGCCCTCAAAATTTTTTTAGTTGTGGCTTTCCAAAAATGGTGGCCTCCACAATTCCCTTTGTGAATTTTTTCCATAACATGTTGTGCTTCATCCTCCAATAAAAAATTCAAGAAGACAACTCTTGAGTCTTTCCAATACAAAAATTTATTTAAAATGCAAAATTTTATAGCCTTTAATTTTATAAATCTTTCCTTTGTTTTTATCATCTATGGATAAATGTTGTAAAACATAAAATATATCAACATGCCATGGAGAGGAAAGAAAATTTTTAGATACCTGTTCAGATGCCTCTAAACAGCTGTCATCTAACAAACTAGCTATGAAATTTGTGTCCAATACACTTTGATTTGAATCATTCAACAATTTTTCCAATCCTTGACCCTTTATCAGATTTTTAGGCTTGATCTCCACATCATACTCGAGAGTAGCTTCTATCCATCTGCCTCTTCTACCTTTGGGATTAGGTTGGGTTAGAATGTATTTCACAACAAAATTTGGGACATAAGCAATCACATGTGAATGAAGCACATAAAACCTAAAATATTTCAAAGATTTAACGAATGCATAAGCCTACTTCTCCGTAGTATTGTATTTAAGAGAAGAATCTCTCAAACTTCTGCTACAGAAGGCTATTGGATGTTCATTACCTTGCTGATTTCTATGTGTAAGGACTACTGCAATTGTGTGTTCTGATGCAAGAGAGAAAATGAAAAAATATTTAGTATAATCTGGGCTAGTTAAGATAGAGCACTTGGAAAGGCCCATTTTACCTCATCAAAAGACTTCTTTGTTTCAATAGTCCACCTAATTTCACTTTCCTTTTCTAGCATGTTGGTAAAGAAACTTATAATTTCTGCTAAGTTTGGAATGAACCTTCTTAAAAAATTAACTCTTCCCAAAAAAGATTGAACTTCCTTCTTATTCCTTAGAATATCAATTTTGTGAATTGTAGCTACCCTGTTTGTGTCAATTTTAATTCCATCCTTTGAGATTATATTCCCTAGAAATTTCCATTCCTCCATTGAAAAATGTGGCTTATTTAGGGATATTCCATACCTTCTACACTTCTCAAAAACCTGTCTTGAATGCATCAAATTATCAATTTCAAAATTTGAAATTACGATGATATCATCAAGGTAAATGACAATGAACTTCTCCTTTTATTCAGCAAATGCAATATCCATGGCCCTTTCAAAGATAGACCATGAATTCATAAACCCAAATGGAATTTTACCCTACATAAAGGTTCCCCATGGTGTGATAAAGGTTGTTTTTTCATAATCATTAGGTTGCACAAAGATATTATTGTATCCTGAGAAACCATAAAGCATAAACATCCTCCTAGATCGAAAAATATTTTGTAGTATATGGTCCATCTTAGGTAAAGGATATTTGTCTTTAAGATACACATTCGCTTCCATATTCAACATATTCACTTCCACTCCAACAAAATTTTTCTGCATATCCTCCAAAGTGGCTGGATTCCTTTCTTTGAGATTATAGGAAAGATCAGCATCAAAACCATCTGCGTAATGAAGCAAAGAAAAACCCAGAGGGGGTTTCATTTCATCCGGTATTGAATTATACACTTCACTAAATCTTGATGAAAAATCCCGAACTGATTCTCGTGGAGCTCTCTTCAAATTTTCATACTCAACCAATATTTGCATATGGTTCTTCTTTATTTCCAATTTAGTAAGGAAAATTTTCTCAAGTTGCTAGAAATTAGTAATGCTCCTAGCTGGAAGAATTTTGAACCATATTTTTACCTCTCGCGAAAAAAGATGAGAAAAAAGTCTCAAATTAGCATCCTCATCGTCTACTGCTTCTTGGTATATAAAGCCATTCAATTTATCAAGGTGTTTTTGTACTGTAATAACTCCTGTAGCATCAATTTGGGGCAAGTGATGACCATAATTTAATGGCAAATATTGTAGTGGACCTTGTAAATTAAATGGAGCATAACGAGCATCCATGACTATATAAGATGGACCTATATTGACTTTTTGGATATGAAATGAGGATGAGGGAGGTAAGGAGACTGTTGTTTGAACAATTGATGAGGAAGGACGTGTAAGCCTAATAGAAACAATAGAAGCATAACACAATGGGATATTCAATGGAGCTGAAAATGTAGGGGCATAAACAACTGGAACAAAATGCTAGAGGTCTTAGAAGCAACCTGTTGTAGCTGATATAAAATATGTTCTAGCTTATGAAACCATGTCCAATTATTCTTGTATGATTCTAATACAATTTCTTTCTGAAAAGGAACAAAGTATTCTAACTTAGCTTGATAATTTTTTTTTTTATGTTAGACTGCTATTTGATTTAGATCAGAATAAACTCTACTTAGAATTCAAATCAAATTTACTATGGTGTACTGATTCAATCCTTCCAGGTATAAATACATATCCTCCAAAAAAACTAGTACTTATTCCTTTTGCAGGCCTCTTTTTCCTAAATAACTTCTCTGGACTAGTCAAGATCTTAGGTGGATTAGGATCTAGATGATGCCTAATATGTATAATTCTTGAAGCTGTATTTTCCTACAAAAAATAATTTGCAACTGGTTTTGGAATCACTAATAGATGGGAAAATATTCAACCTATTTGTCTCTAACTCACTGTCACCCCCATGAACGAGATTCGTCTATAATTTCATGTTTTTCCAGGAAATCTTTCAATTCTCGTTCCCCCACAATGACGCCACTATGTTAGCACTTAGTAATTCCTCTAGGATGAGGAAATGAACCCAAAGGTAACCACAAAAAACTTTAAAGCTGGGATATAACCCTTCCAACATGAGAGAGGTCTCTCTCTATATAAGTTTTCAATCCCAAGTCTTGGCTAGGTAAATGGGTTTTAATAATTTGCTGACAAGGGAGAGGAAAGATCCATTGGGCATGGAGTCATGTTAGCTAACTAATTTTCCGGTGAGAGGATGAAGAGATGAGGGATATTTTGACATCGGAAAGGTAGGAAATCCTTCTGGTGTTTTCAATTAAATTAATTGTAGAAGAGTGAGTAGAATAATGTTGGAATAATGACATATAAAGAATCTAACTTGAGGATGAATTCTAAAAGTGATTGAAGAAGGAAAACATCAATTGTTTAGTGAGCTATAACATAGCACTCTGATAATGAGTTCTAAAATAAATCCTTTCTTAACCAAACATGAAGAAATAAATTCAAGTAGGATGATAACAAGAGATAAAATTAAAAAAAAAATAAAGCAAATCACCATTAGAAACTAACGATTGAATCCTTGTAAAATCAGACCTCGGTGTTCTAAATTGACTGAAAAAATATTAGAAAAGTACAACCCTTAATCAAAATTACATCATATATAGACCAAAAACAATTTGTTCCTTCCTCAAGGAACTAAATTCCCTAAAAATATTTTAGTTTCTTCCTTCAACAACGAATAGAGAACCACTTCTCTAGAAACTAGGAAACTATTTTGACTAAGGATTTCTCCAAAAAATTACATCGAATACAGTGCCTAAAACAAGCTCCAAAGCTCCTAAACACATTAGGAAATTTACCATGACCATGAAAATTAATTACATGAAATTTAGATACAAATTTTATGGTCAAAGAGTTGATTATGTGAAAGGTACTCCCTTCTTTAGCAGAAACGTAGCACAAAAGCGCGACGAGTTAATATTTTGAAGTTTTCAAATTCATCTGAGTGTTTTATTCGACTTGTAAGGGAAAACTGGCCAGCATGAAAGATAAATCATCCAATAAAATGAGGAATTGGAAATTGGAAGTGGCGATAACATTTTGAATTGAAGAAGTGCAATGACTGTCTCTAAGCACAACACCTCCTCTACAAACTTAGTTCAACGAAATCCAAACGATTTCCAAAATTATTTCGATGGAATAAATAATGGAGCTTCTATTTCTTAGATGCTAAAACCAAAGTTTGAATTCCCAAGGTGACCAAACTCACCTTTTAAGAATGATCATTATGATTTGAAGGCTCAATTATGAAAGTGTAACAACTAAAATATGTGTAACATGTTTCATAACCTTTGTACTGGTGGTGATTTCATGACACAATTTGATTTGACAACCTAACTTACTATCCTGATCCCATTAATGTATTCCAATGATGATAAGACATGACTAACTATGACCTCAGTCATGATCTTGTATGAGACATCCACCCTAAAATCACTTACCTCAATATTTATGGAATTAATAACTATATTTACATCATGTTTCACACAATCTAACATTGATATAATAAAATCTTACATTCATTGCAAATTCCAATAGCTTGATCCCTAAGTGATCATAGCAAAATATTTACACATTTACCAAAATAAATCTAAAATACGAAACCTGTTTTTTGACTACTATAATATAAGACACTTACATGATCTATTACATATAATCCACTTCAAGCCCGAAGCTCCCTGCAATATTGATCAACTATAAAAAATACTTGACTAATGCTTGGGAAAATAATGCATGCTATGAGCTCCTATTTCCTAGTGCAAATCTGCCCCTAAAAAATTGGAATTTATCCTATTTCCTTGCATATTTCCCAAGAGAAATTTCTCTGATTGCTTCTCAAGCCTATACACAAAAACATGCGTACAATGAATATCAATAGGAAATTCAAATTGCATGACCAACTAGAGCTAATTTTAGCAAATGGAACTAGTTAACTAAGAGTCAGTTGTGTTAACAAAATTCAAACTACTCAACTAGACTCTAAACTATTTCTATGATAGACTAGAGATTATTTAACCGACATACACTAGTAGTTAACACAATAATTTTGCTAAATTATAGAAATCAACTGCGCACAACTCATTGAAAGCCATATAACTTGAATTAACTGAAAATAAACTAGTGATAGGCCACATCACACATGTTAATTAATAGCTAACTTGAATATATATGAGGCCAAATTCCGATTTGCTTATTTAACTAAAGCACAAGTCAAAAGAAGCCATTCCTTGCTACAATTTCAACACTCCCTCTTAGTGAGGAATGGCTTCTTAGAAGAACCTCATCCACATGGATCTGCCTTCATATCTACCAATTTATTTTCTTTCGCAGCTGTTCCCTTTGAATTAGAAAGAGCCATGTACCCTGTGTATCTGGGTGTCTTCTTCTTGATGCTGGGAGAATCAACTCTCTTATGAGATCCCTTAACCAAATCCTTTTTCCACTTGGCTAGAAATTTCCCTATACTAGAAGTCTTTGACTGAGTGGATACCTAAAATCACCATCAACTATGGTCCTCCCCATCATCATCATCATCATCATCCTACTAGTCAACTGAACTGCTAACTGGCTTAGCATGAAACCGAGATACTGATTGAGGCTCCATCTTGAGAGCTTTATCATAAACTCGTTAACCCACCACATCTCTACTCTAAGAACTCTATTCCTTGTTTCTCAAGGCTACACATGCATCAACCACCAATTTGTAGAGTCTATGGATCCTGACACTAATCTTCTTGGCTGGACCTGAAGCAAAATGATTGAGGTAGGCCTTCCCATTATTGAATAATACATCATACCCTTTGTCTCAAATCCTCAATTTTTTCATCAAATCAAGTTTTATGGCATCAATACTAATTTCAAACAGATCAATAAGGGGATTCCACATCTATAATGTTACCTCCTTCCCATAAAAATTTGGAACAATATGGTCTCTAACTCATAGGATCATCCTCCTAGCTTTGGTAGTATCTTCCTCCATTGAGTTAGCTATTGTGCATCAAATGCAAGATGTTACACCATTTTTTTGGTCATCTAACCCATTATCATTAGATGAACCCAAGTACACCATGTAAGACCAATTTTAGCCTAAGTAAAATTGCTTTCACCATGTAAAATAACATTTGTCTATATTTCCTGGTCATATTTAACCCAAAACAAGGAAATTAATTAAATAAATCATCATTTAAATAATATTCCTAGTTAAATTTGACTAAATCATTTTTAAATAATTAAATAAATCATTTATTTATTTATTGTTTAAAAATAAAGGAATTGACCCAAGTCAAAAGACCTTTTCCCTCCAACAAATATAATAAAATATTCCTAAAGAGTGATTCTAGAATTTGATTAATAATATTTATTCATGCACCGAGTTCTAGAACACTCCAATATTTTGTTATAAATAGAAGGGTTTTCCCCATTCATTAGTCACCTCCATTGCATTAGATCACTCTTGATCTACTCTTGGTCACCATTTTCCATTTTTTCTTTATGAGCTCCCATTGAGTTATATGTTTGTCTGGGTTTTCTACACCAATAAGAGAGAGGAATTTTAGATCTGAAATGTTGAGGACTTTCAAGAACCCATCCCATTGAGGAGAACCAGAAAACACCTTTCTTGTTTTCCTCTCAGGTGCCCCCTTTTTAATATAATGCAAAAATTCTTTCAAACACATTGTTCTTGTCTTGTCTATTGGATGCGTGGAGCCATATTTTACTTTATCTGCTTAATGCCTTTTATGCTTCGATTTGGATTTGTGTAGCATTATTTGGATCATCTAATTGCATGTTTAAAGATTTTTGGCAGCCATAATCGATGTTAGGGATATTTTTTATGCGTAGCTAAAGTGATCTTTTAATATGAAAGATTCATACTAACAATTGTCGACTCCACACGGGTTTTCTTTTGCGACCGCTGTCATTTTATATATTCCTGCATATCCAGCTATTTCAGACCCTAGGGTTTCTCTTCCATTTTTTGTTTTCCTATTTTTATGGTGCTTTCCACCTCTAAAACCCTCAAACAGTCAAATTTTTAACTTCCGTGTGTTTCTGGCCTTATTGCGCAGGTGACAGACATCAGCCGCAACTGAGACGACAATTTTTTTTGAAATCTGCTGCCGAGAGAGCCAGATCTGTAGGTCGCACTTATCGGCCCAAAAAGTGCGACCTGGCCTTGAGGTGGCACTTTTCTGCCCCAAATCTGTAACCTGGACTGCAAACAGGTCAGAACCTGCGACCTGCACTTTTTTCTGCAATTTTCCAGCACTTTTTCTGGGTTTGTCTGAAGCTTCTGTCAGGGTTTTCCAGCCTCTGTCTCCACCCATTTAGACCTGTTTCTGCTCTATTTCACTCAACTAAGTGGGAATATTTCCCCTTAGGGCTCTAGTACCCTCCACTTTTTGTGGGAGAGTTTCACTGTTTTAGAAGTCTGAATTTCTAGAGTTTCAGCCTTATTTCTTTCAGATTTGATACCTTAGTTTCAGATCCCTTTAGATCAACTCTTCCCCCTTTCAAATCACCTCATATAGTTTTGTTTGGGTTCACTTCTAGGGCCGCCTCCTTGTCCCTTCTATTTTTAGCTGATCTCCTCCTTTTTAGCAGCAACCTTGCCTCTGCCTCTTTGCTATTCTCTGCACCTCTTTTCAACAGATTTCTCCCTTAGATCCCCGTCCCTCCCAACCTTAGATATATTGGCCTCTTTTTAGCGTGCTTTTCTTAGTTTTTTCCCTCTTATCGACTAGTTTTGAGAGACCCACCTTCTTGGGTTAGATTGATGCATTGTTAGCTGTTAATTTTCTGTTCTTTCGCTCTTAATTACTATAGATTTATTTTCAGTTACGCAGCAAACTTTTTATTTGACTCTCAAAACGTCCGGGTTTAAACAATTAAAATTAACGCACACCACACACTGACCCTAAGTGAAGAAGAGCCTGGTTAACACCGCCTGGCAAAGACTTTAAAATCAATTGACACTACACCTATTTGCCCTTGTTTCGACATTGATCTCCCTTGATTTTGTCTCTCCCTGCTCTTGTCGGTTTTTCTTTTTCCTGTCATCATTGCGCCCCCAAGTCATTTGTCCTGGAGACTTCTTGGAATCCACCCTCAGTTTCTGGTTGGTCGAATTCCTCCTTCCCGTCATCATCGAGTAAGTCCTCCCCCGAGTCCACACTCCGACTCTTCTTCTGATTGTTCGGGTTCTCCCCCTGTTACTTTCACCATGTCTACTTCAGGGCCTACTACCAGCAGCAACCCCAGTTCTACTGCTGGGTCTGTCTCCAGTGGAACCACTACGGGACCTACCTCGACTGCCCCTTTTCTCCCTTATATGGCCGGCCTGAGTCTCCCGGACTTCAATTAGCTGATTAATGATCCTATCCTCCACGATGTTTGTTGGCCTGCTATGCCAACCAAGCTCCCCTCCGACATTCCCATGTTCGAAGGCCTTGCTAGTGAAGATCCCTCTAGCCATATTCGATCTCTCCATATGTGGTGTTCCTCCAATTCCATCACCGATGAATCCATCCATCTTCGATTGTTCCAACGCATGCTTACCGGTGAAGCTTCTAAATGGTATGTTGATCAAGCCACCTCTTCCCATACCACCTTTGCGACCATTGCCCAAGCCTTTTTATCTTATTTCCAGCTCCCTCTCCGATACGACACTGGTACTGAACTCTTAACTTCTTTTCATCAATCCTCTTCGACCCGCCTTTCCGCTCATGTCTAGGAATGGCGACGAAGATGGAGCTTGTGTTGCACTCCCCCCTTTGAATATCGGGTTTACATGGACTGGTTCCTTCGCTCTCTCTTACCTCCCATTAGCAAAGATGTTGCATCCCATTTCCCCCAAACCGAAGAAGCCACCCTCCAAATAGCCTTGAAATATGACCTTATATATGCCCAATCTGGTTATGTTTATACCGTCCTTCCTAACCTCCCCAAGCCCGGTGGCCGTAATTCCTCGGGGGCATCTCACTTTGCCAACAGTATCATTGGTGCCCTATCACATACCTCTACTCAACCTCCTCTGGGCTATGGTTTCCCTCCAGGAGGGGCCAGCCCCTCCGACACGTTCCCCCCTCCAGGTAGCATGTATCCAGGATATGGCATGCCTCCTCCTTTTTCCCACACTCCTGCTTACCTCAATGTTGCCCATCCTACCCCTTATCCGTACCCACAACCTGGTGTCCCAGCTCCTCCAGCATTTGGACCTCCCACTCCCATGCCTTCTCCACCCCCGCAACCGCACTTTCTACCCCCTCCAGGGAAAGTATTTGCACAGAAGGGGGAAACTAATCTTCTTCCTTCTCAAAGAAAGAGGAAAGGCAATCAATCCGCTTCTGGTAATCATGGATCCAATCCTTCCAGTATTGACCCTACCACTGCCAACCAGCCACAGGGCTCCCAGCCCAAGCCAGACAGGCCACTTTCCACCAATAAGCCCTATTCGTGTTGCGGTGTTTATGGTCATTACACTCACGATTGTCCCTTATTACCAAAAATGCGGCATATGTGGGAGTCCCAGGCCACCGTACGGGGACAACACTCCTCCCCTACTGTCCCTCCCACTCCAGCTACTTCTCAACCTGCTGTGTTTACCGATCCTTTCCCTCAACAAGGATTTGTGGCCACTCAACCACCTAATTCCCTGGTAACCACTCAACCTTCCCCTTCTGGTTCCTCCGATTACCAGATTCTCATGATGGCCTCTGACCAACCGCTCACCGTTGACCTCAAACTTCAAACTCGGTCCCGCCAGTATTCCATGCCTCTCGTGCCGTTTGTCTCCAAGTCCCCATCTTCAGGTCCTACTGAGCCTCTGTTGACACCCAATGGTCCCTTACAAATCCCTCCGCCCAAAGCTAAGGTTCATACTAGGACTCTTAAGGGCCCATTATGCCGAAATGCTGCCTCTGGTCGGGCTGCCCATTCGTGCAGTATAGTAGATGATCTGGCACAATCTCCTGCTGCCATTTCAACACTAGAACTCCTCCAGGCGTGTCCTTCTCAAAAGAAGGCTCTACGATCTGCCATGGGTGCTGTAGATCCTGCTAATGACCAATTGATTATTTTCGATGCCCATCAGTCAGACCATCCCCCTCTTCCTCCTTCTACTGCTTTCCAAATCCCAGTCAAAATCCGAAATGCCAATGTCGCTCAGTGTATTATTGATGAGGGGGCATCTACTTGTGTGATGTCTGCTTCGGTTTGGAAACAAATTGGATCTCCTGAGCTGGCCCCTTCCACAATCACCCTTCGTGCGTGGGATGGCCATGCCTCCTAGCCCATCGGCCTCTTTCGTAACTGTCCTATCACCCTTGCGGGTAAGACTGTTTGTGTTGACATGGAAGTTATCGACGCCCCTCTTGACTACAACATTCTTTTGGGGCGTAGTTACACCTATGCCATGTCTGCCGTCCCATCCGCATTCCACCGCAAGATGTTTTTCCCTCATAATGGAAAGATTATCACGATTGACCAGTTGACTTACCATGAACCAAAATCTAAAACCTCCCCTGAGTCCACCATCTCTTCTGTCACCAATAAGCCAACTGTTGATTCTTTGACCAGTGTTTCCCCTGGCGTCTACAAAGACTCCTCCTTGCTTGGAAATTTTCCTGGTCCTCCTCCTCCTCCTGTCTCTGACCCCAGCTTAGTGAATGTTTGCATGATGCAATCGTCTCAGGCTGGCCTTTCACCGCCTGCTTCGGCTAGTCAGCAACCTCAATCTCGCCCACCGCAACTTGCTCCTAGCCCTTCGCTTCAGTCGACCAAACCTTTTTCGCCTGGACCTTCCCATTCACCTCACACTCAGGAACCTCCCTACTCTCCTGAGTCGGTTCCCTCAGGTATCCATCATATAGGAGCCGTTCCTCTTGTTCATTACCCCACTGGTCAGATACCTTTCCTTGGTCCCCCCCCCGACATCTATTTGGTCCCCGTCATGGCCACCATTTCCCTCCCTAATTTAACCTTGGGAATACCAGTATGGTATCTTACTCCTCTAGTCGAGACCCCACCGGGGCACCCCAAGCCATACATTGCTGTGACACCCGTGCAACCGATTCCCTTTGCTCCTTCCACTGCTACATTGCCCGTAGCCCCTCCGCAGGATCCTCCTCATGCTGTGACAGCTACAGGCAAGAAAAGAAAAACTCGCAAGGGGGCATCCAAAGACAAGGCCACTGCACCCGACCCTACCCCTCCCCACCCGCAAAGCCTTGTGCCTTGTGTGATGGTATCGGTCATCCCACCCATACTTGTCCTGAGTTGCCCCGTATCCAACCCATGGTTAAAGTTGTGTTACCTGAATCTACGGTCCCTGAAACCTCTGTTTCTTCCTCATCCGCCGCCAAGAACCCAAAGACTCTTCGCACCAAAAAACCCTATGCTCTGTGTGGTGTCCATGCCCATTATTCTCACCATTTTCCTCACCTCCCGCATTACCGAGCCTATTTATAGGTCATTCGCGAGTACGAAGTTGAACAAAATCAATCTGCCTCTCCCATCCTTGCTCAATATGCGTCAGGTCTACTCGAGGATCCCCCCACTACCATTGACATTCCTCCCCATGATGTTGAGATGTCAGAACCTGCTGCCCCCCTCCTATACCTATCATCATCTACACGAACCTCGGAGTACATTCCCTCTGAATCCACTCCATCTGTTCTGCTTGATCCCCCTTCAGAAACTTTCTCGGGCTCTTCATGTTTTGACCATATTTTTACCTGTTCATCTATCATTCCCCGTGATGACCCGTATCTGTGCCTCTATTCCCATACTGATGATTTAGGTAGCTTTGCAGCGTCGTATAGTTTCCTTGACCTTTCCATTTCCTCCCATAATCATGATCATACCATCCGTATCTCTGATGTTCTTCGCAGCCTGAGTTCCCGCTCTTCATCCCATAGTTCTCATTCATCTCCCTCTCGTCGATCTATGAGTCCTAGAATTCCTACCCGGACTGCTCCCTCCCATAGTTGTCAGTGGATGTCTATCCTCTACTCACGCTTCCATCCTTCTTCTCAGCCCTCCCATTTCTTGTCTTGTGACACTATTCCACCGGCCCTCTTGTCCACACATTATCTTGGCTATGCCGATGGGGCAAGTCGTTAGTCTCGGAATCTCGCTTCAGCGGCATGGTCCATCTTTACCCCCTTGCATACCTTGGTTCTTGAAAATGGGGTTTGCATTGGTAATTCCACCAATAATCAGCCCAAATATGATGCAGTATGTGGTCTCTTAGCCGATGCCCTCTCTCATCACATCCTCCATCTGCATGTTCATTTAAATTCCCTGCTTCTCGTCTCACAACTTAATGGTGTCTATCATGTGCATAACCCTATCCTGTTTAGACAATATTTACGAGTGAAACTTTTGATACATGAATTTAGATGCATTACTTTCAACCATATCCCTCGACGTCAAAATCACTACGTAGATCAAATTGCAAATCATGTTCTAGACTGGCATTTATCACACACAAGACAATAACATTTCACATCATCAAAAAAATGTACATAAATCATATAGATCATATAACATGTGTTTTTAGAGTCCATCTGCTCTGAAACATATGACATGCCCATAACATGGTACAAAAAACAAAACTACAAAAATGGGGGGCACCACTTGCGCCTACATAAACGCTGGGGGGCACCACCTTCCCTACATCTAATCACTCTCTGGAGAATCTCGAGCCAACGGCTCGGCTCCCGCAACTCGTAGATCACGCATAGTCTGACCGACCATCACCATGCATCGCATGATACCTCGCCATTCCGAGGGTAGCCCAATACATAACTCTATGTACTGGTCATCTAAATCCTGCCAACCACGCTCCGACACACCGGTCAACAGTCCCTCACATATACGACGGATATCCTCCAACAGAGCGGCCATATTCTCGTTTTGTGCCGTCCTTGATCCACTTGCACCTGTAGCTCCTGCTGCTGCAGGTCATCCCATATATCTTGTCGTTTTCACTGGAGCTATATCTGCATTCCAAATAATATAAGGATTAGTACCATGAATACTAGTCACAAACTCTAAAATGCACATAATAGATTAGTTGCTTGTCACTTACCATCGAGCCCCCACACTCGACCAGGCGGAAGTGGCAATTTCGGATCTCTCCAATAACTCATCCCACTATAGGGATAGTCATCTATGTATAATGGCATCTGATCCCAATGGGCGAAGAACTCTGGTCGGAACACCCATCCAACTGCCCCTTCCCCTCCTCTACACAGTAGTCATCCCCACCGACGTATCCGGGGCTCTCTCGGACCCCCATTAGGCAACTGTATATGAGGTCGTAAGGTCGGGATCTTCTCAAAGAAGAAAGAGCACAATACCCTCCCATAGGCGCAATCATGATTCACTTGCCACTTGAATAACGACAGCTGTCGTTTCACCGATACCAACATCATCTAGGCCCACCCATAGTAGGTCCCACTCAGCACACTCTCCACAATCATCATCTGCCCTCCAGTGATGTGATGGAACACCTAGCTGCCCAAGATCTGCAACACTACTGCAGCCACTGCCTGGGTCTCCAACCTCTCTAGATCACCAATGGATATCCGTGTCCCTTTGACTCGGACACCTGGTCGACAATGTCGCTTAACAAACTCCATAATGTTATGCCCCCGTGGTAACACTGGCTGTGTATTTCCCACCATCCCCAATGGTGGGCGACCAGTCAAGAAATACAAATCTTGGATCGTCAGCTCAATCCTGTGCCCCTGCACTATAAACGCCTCATGATCTGGATCCAAATAACTGATAATCCGGGCCAACAAGGGCTCCCTAGCCCTCATCAAAGGGTTCTCCAAAAATTTCAGAACCCTAAATCTAGCCAGTGCATGACGGACACCTTGATCTGCTTGGATTTCCGTCCGTAATGTACCTAGGTCTCTCTCTCTCCACTTGATCCATATATCTACCATATCTGCACAAAACCATCATTTTTGTCAGTCTACAGATCAACAAAACTACATTCACTTACACCAAATCTGAATCTCAGCCCATAACAACACTCAAATCACCCACATCTAACAGGTTGCACTTTCTGGGCAAATCCTGGGCCAGGTCGCACTTTCAGGCCAAAACCTGTGTCCCAGGTCACAGTTTTTGCCCCAAAAAGTGAGACCCGACCGTAATGATGAAGTAGGGGCAGTTACTGAGATTTACAACCCTAATCTGAAATTTGAATCCATCAAAAACAAAGAGTAGGATTAGGCCTCTTACCTGCCACTGACGGATCACGATTCCAACACTCGGTTTGTCTACTATGATCGCCGCAAGATTTAGGGCCTTCTCTCCTCTCCACATTCACCACAGCTACACAAGCAAATGAATGATTTTGGAGGGAAAACGTCTTATTAGAAGAAAACCCTTGTTTTTTCTTTCGCCTGCTACAACCAAACCGTAGCTCCGTTTGACACACCGTCTGCACCGTTGGAAAGCTCTCACTGAGCACTCAAATGGGTATCTGTTAGTTTTTCATGTTTTGATACTTCACCAGGACACATTTTCTCCATGAAGGGTCTATTCACTTCTTCTCAAAATGGAATTTCTTCACTTACAACAGTTGTACTTGGGGCACCACTTTTCCTCCTTACTTGTCTTCGTTTGTGTTGATTTTTGTCATGAGATACCCTATTGTACTCATTCTTTTATGGTCCCCCATTGGACCTTTACTATGAGGCGGCACCATTGAGTCGCCCTTGTTTAGAGCATCTGAGTTGAGTCATCATCGCATTCATGGAGTCTATCACGAGTCCCTTTGTACCCCACTATAGTCCTCCATCCTTTCTTGCTTAGTCCCTCTCTTGTGTCGCACATTATTGCCTTCAGTACCCTTGTCCCCTATCCCTCATGATATTGTGTCAGTCACTACCAAGCCATTCATGCCCTTTATGCTCTAACAAGGGATGTCGTCCAACCATTCCTTCGTATCCCTCATTCCATCATCATCATTAGTGTCTATCTGTTCGTCGCTCTACTATTTTCCCTCGTGCCTTCGTTGGGGTTCCCTTATTGCCTCACCTATGGTGGACCTAGTTCTGTCGACATCAGCTCATTTACTCTAGAAGCCAGGTCTAGGGGGGGCAATGTACCTTGGTTCGAGCTCTTCTCAGCATGATCGTGATCTATACAATTGATGGCCCAATGATGCAGCAATAGCTATTGGTGATTCCCGGGCGTGTGTGAGATGTCTTAATCCTCATGAGGGGGTGGCCGTGCAGGTAGCCCCCCACATGCCCGGATGACTTCTTCATTTCCGCCCTTGATGCAGCTCCTCTCATTTGATGATATCGGCCTCAACCGCTTGCAGTGCCTCTTCGATTTGCATGTATTAGTCAGATTTTGCGAGCCCTTCCCCGTGTGTAGGGGGCATTTGGGTGTATTTGTATCTCATGTACTAAAATATTCTAGTATAAGTCCTGACGATTATTCCAGGCATCGCATGTATGTGGGATTCCTCATTTTATTTATCTGGCTCATGTTTAGGCCAACACATGCTTCCTTACTGCGTTCCGTGGTTTTCCGGGTGCCTTATTCTTTGTACTCTTGTCTCGGCGGGCATATGTATGCCTCCCCCGACGCCTTTAACACTGGTACCACTTCATCACCTAGAGACTTGTTGCACCTGTAAGTCTCATCTCCTCCGGGCCTAGTCCTTTAGCACATTAGACTACCATAGATTTCTCTCTCTCACTCCCCTCTTGATGCCTAGTGATTGAGTTCTTACAACGTACTTCGGTCATACGATTTTCTGCTAACACTCGTACGTTGGGGGGCAATCTGTTACACCATTTTTTTGGTCATCTAACCCATTATCATTAGATGAACCCAAGTACACCATGTAAGACCAATTTTACCCTAATTAAAACTGATTTCACCATGTAAAATAACATTTGTCTATATTTCCTAGTCATATTTAACCCAAAACAAGGAAATTAATTAAATAAATCATCATTTAAATAATATTCCTAGTTAAATTTGACTAAATAATTTTTAAATAATTAAATAAATCATTATTTATTTAATTATATTCCCCCCATCTCCCTAAATTAATAAATAAATCATTTATTTATTTATTGTTTATAAATAAAGGAATTGACCCAAGTCAAAAGACCTTTTCCCTCAACAAATATAATAAAATATTCCTAAAGGGTGATTCTAGAATTTGATTAATAATATTTTATTCATGCACCGAGTTCTAGAACACCCCAATATTTTGTTATAAATAGAAGGGTTTTCCCCATTCATTAGTCACCTCCATTGCATTATATCACTCTATATCTACTCTTGGTCACCATTTTCCATTTTTGCTTTATGAGCTCCCATTGAGTTCTATGTTTGTCTGGGTTTTCTACACCAATAAGAGAGAGGAATTTTAGATCTGAAACGCCGAGGACTTTCAAGAACCCATCCCATTGAGGAGAACCAGAAAACACCTTTCTTGTTTTCCTCTCAGGTGCCCCATTTTTAATATAATACAAAAATTCTTTCAAACACATTGTTCTTGTCTTGTCTATTGGATGCATGGAGCCATATTTTACTTTATCTGCTTAATGTCTTTTATGCTTAGATCTGGATTTGTGCAGCATTATTTGGATCATCTGATTGCAGATTTAAAGATGTTTGGCAGCCATAATCAATGTTAGGGCTATTTTTTATGCGTAGCTAAAGTGATCTTTTACAACGAAAGATTCATACTAACACAAGAGGTTTAGGAATACCAGTCTTGATGTATTATAAAACTCCATTACAATCTAACGCAACCTTCATCCCATCCTTCCATGCATAGAAATTTCAAGTTCCTTTTAGGTTATTCTCTATCCTCGAACCATAGAATTACATGATTCCCGCACTTGTAAAATTCCTGCACCAATTTATCTCCTCTTAAACTCGCTTTGGATTTGATCAAGGAACACGATATCTACCTTGTTTTCTAATGTGATACCATGTATAAAATCCTCGAAACCTTGCAACTTCTAAAGAGAGAAAACTGATAAAAAAAGACACTATATATATTTACCAAAATTCTATGAAAAGAAAACAATGAATATAAAGAAAATCACACATAAAACACAAAAAATTATCTGGGGAACCCAACTAGGAGAAACCCCTCTTGTTAGTATTAATCAAATAAGCAATCTGATATATTACATAGAATCTAGTTCAAGCCTGAAGGTCCCTAAAATACTGATAAAATATACACAAGAATTTACCAACACTTAGGAAAATAAGGCTTTCTAGGATCTCCTATTTCCTTGCGTAATTCCCAAGAGAAATTTCTATGCTTTCTTCTCAAGCCTTTAAAAAAAAACCCGTGTATAGTGAATAAATAGATATGTGCCTTCATTCAATATAAATTGTAAATTCGAATATCATGACAAACTAGAGCTAATTTTAGCAGTTGGAACTAGTTAAGTGAGAGTCAATTGAATTAACAAAAGTCAAATGTCTCGGCTAGACTCTAAACTATCTCTATTCTAGACTAGAGATTAGTTAACTGACAAACACTAGTAGTTAGCTCAATTATATTGATAAATTATAGAAATCAACTCCACACAACTTATTGAAAGCTATATAACTCGAATTAACTGACAATAAACTAGTGATAGGTCACATCACACATGTAAACTAATAACTAACTCGAATTTCTATGATACTAAATTCTAATTTTCTTCTTTTACTAAGGAACAAGTCCAAAAAAGTCATTCCTTGTTGCAATTTCAACAACTGATAGTAAGAAGACTAACTATGAAATTAGAATCTAAGTCAATGACATTTAGGCCAAATACATGGTGTCAAACAAGAGGCCTAGACTAGAAATTCATAACAATAAACATATAGGAAATGACATTTGGACTTATCAGAGTCCTTAACTTCAACTTTAATAAGTTCTTTGATACTACCACGAGAGGAGACAAAGTCAAGGGGTATGCCAAGGGGTGAGCGCATGGATATGGGTTACACTCTTTGGAAAAGCAAGGGTTAATTTTAGTGAAAAAAGGATGCTCAATTAAGAAATTTTAAGCACTTGATCGAGAAATTTTTAAGTGCTGGATCGAGCTATTTAGGAGCTTAAAAATAATTTGATTGAGCATTTAAATAAACCCTTGATTGAGCCCTTCTCTAACCCAAGTTAAAGTCTTGATCTAGAGTTATCGCTTGATCAAGCCTTATGGCTTGGTCAAGAGCTTTGGATCGATCAAGCATTATTTCTTATTAAAAACATTAGTCGAGAATTGCACAATTCAATTTTTTAAGATCGCGAGAAAAAATGAGTTTGATGGAATATTTCTAAGCTCGTCTGAGATGGAGGAACTCAATCCAACTACCCATCAACCCCGCCAAAAACCTAGAGGCTCAAGCTAAAGTAGGTTTCCTATATTTTTTATCTCTTTTATTTAACTTTTTTTGCAAAATAAAATAAATTAATTTGAAAAAAAACTAAAAAGAAATCATGAAAACTACAATGAAAACCACAAAAAAACACCAAGAAAACCATTTAAAACCACAAACAACAACCTAGAAAACCCTTGAAGACAAAAAAAAAATAGAAAACCACCAAAAAAACCGTTGAAAACCACCCAAAAAAACTATAATTTAGGGTTTTTTTTTTTCTTAATTTCATTGTATAAGTTATTTGTAATGGTAGAATGTTTATTATAAATATTTTATGTGATGAAAACTTCATTTTTTAATTATTTTAGGATTTAAAGGTTTTTTTTTTAGGAATTTAGTGAAATAAATTTAAATAAAAAATTGACTTTTTTGTTATTAAATATGCATTTTAAATTTCAAACAAATTTAAGGAGAAATATGCCAAAAAAAAATTCAAAACATAAAACAATTAAACTATAACTAATAAATAAATAAATTAGGAGCTTTAGATTAACATATAATGAATATGGTTTCTCATGGTGAACCTCTATTAAATCAAATACGAAATTTTATTCCTTTTTAATTTTTAATTTAAATAAATTTATATTTTCAATATTTTTTAATAATAAATATAGTAATTTATTTACAAAAATTAGTTGTACTTGAATAAATTTTTAACTAAATTAAAAGTCTAAAACCAATTTTTTGTTATTTAATTAAATTTTATTAACCACACACACACACACATATAAGGTATAACATAACTATAACTATTATATATCTACAACATAGCTATATATAATTATATAATATAACATAGCATGTAACATAACTATATAAATTTAAATAACACAATTATAGCTATAACATCTCTCTCTCTCTCTCTCTCTCACACACACACACACACACACACAAAAAAAAAAAATTTAAAAGATAGATTTATAACTATTTAACATAATGTAATCTTCATAAAAACTGTTGTTAGGATAAAACGATTCATTTTTAACCCCCTTCCTACTTGAAAACCACAATCATAAACCTCTGTTTTATCCTCATAAACTTCCTTATTCCTGCACTATTCCAAGAATCCTATCTATCACTGAACTAGTTTTATATTTCATATTTAAGGTTTATTAAGTACTTAATTAATCATTTTAATAGATTTTATGCCTTTAATATTCTTGCAACTAATATTTTCCTTCCTAGAGTAGTTGACAGGAAAACGTATTAATCGTTGTATCAGCATGGTCTAGTGCAGGCATATTCATGCATCGTTGGCAGCCGACCGCTCCTAAACTTCCACGATAGCTCGTTACCTAACGTGGAAATCTCGTTCCAAGTCGTCCTGTTCAGTTGCGGTCATCTTGAGTTGAATTCGAGTGGAGGATAGTAAGGGATATGATCGAAGATTGGGTCATCGACCAATGATTAGATTAGCATTTTGTTATAGCTGCAGGCTTATTTTGTAATGCTAGTTGTTATTTTGTTTTAGCCGAAAGGCTGGAATTAGAATGATTGTATGTAATTTTGTTATGGCCATAGGCCGAAAGGTTGTATAAAATATAGATTTTGGATAGAAATTAGGGAGTGATAGCCATGCTACTGTAGCTCTGGAAAAATTGTAATTCTGTGTTGTTGCCCTCGTTCTGGGTTGGATCCATACTTATGATGTAATTTTGTTAATTTAGAATTAATTCAAGTAGCTACACCATGTTGTTTACGTTCTGTGTTTTAATCTATTACTGATGCATCTTTGAGTCCTGAAGCTTCAAGTTTCCTAAAATGGGAAGCGAGCTGGTTCGCTAGGGCCCAACCAACCCAACTCATTTTCCCTCTCGCTTTCGTTTAGTTTAAGGTGTGTGTGATTTTATTTGAATGCAAAGTGTGAATTGAATTTATGATTTATTTCTTCATAATAATTGTAGTTTTATTTCATTGATAGTTAAAGTGTGACGGATCCGTGGCATGGACATTAATTAAGTTTGATTTACTTTGGTTCATTTCCATTTTTACGAATCTTAGTTTACTTCCGCCTGGAATCATGCAAGCGTGCTATTCCTACAATAGTACATTTACAATTCATGCAACTTGGTTTTGTCGACTCATTACAACAAAGTTGTTTCATTCCTTTCCTTCATAAGAATTCGATGTATTTCTACAAGTGAATTTTCATTGGAAAATACAAGACTTTTTAATACCAAGAATTAAAATCCTAGGAATTAAAGATGCTTTGTTAACTGATGAAGAACGTCGTTATGACACATCAATCTGTGCCTGCACTTTATGTTTTTAAAAGGAAAGAATTAAAACTTAAATCTGAACAGTTAAATTGAACCTTTCCGAGTTAACAAGGATTAAAGGAATATTTGGTTTATGTGAGTAACTATCATAGGGATAAAGGCCTGTTGTCATACTTGAGTTATTTCTTTCACTGCGTTGAAGAAAGTGTGATTTGAATTTTGAATTTTGGTTTATTTCAAAGTCTATTTTCATTGTGAGATTCAGTTTGGTTGAAGCATTCTTTTGCGTGTGCAAGTTATTTCAGAATTCTGATTTGCCTTTGCAAATTATTTTCATAGATTAGCACACCCTTTCTTTTCCCGGAAGTAATTGGAAAACTTGGTGTAGGAATCCCTGTTCTGGTACAGGAACTAATATTCTGTTACAGGAATGGAGTGCTCAAATCTTGAAGCTTAGAGCCCCTACACAAAGACATAAATCTCCAGTATAAGTGTAAAAGATACTTCCCGCACATAAGTCCTGTACCTATACTAGTGCAAGCATACTGCAGCACTACAGGAATAACAACTTGGTGCAGGAAGGCAAATCCTTAATAAGGAAGATCTTTCCAAGGGCCCACTTGTGAACCCACCAACACCCATACTGGAGATAAACATAGAATTTTATTTCAGCAATAAATATTGTTTACAATAGTGTGAAAGTTCCTTTATTTGGTTTCTTTGCAAAGTACTTTATTTCACATTCCGACACTAGAATTTCTTTGGTGTAAATTGATGTGCGATATTTCTTTTAAATTTTGCAAGATATTGATTAAAGAAGTAGGAATAGAGATAGGAAAAGTTCATGCCATTTCTGACATTTCCTGTGCTTGGTCTCTAAGTTTACAAAACACCCGGGTTGACAATTAAGTGTTGAAAGGAGTTTGCTTAACTGCGATTCTCGCACCCAACATTTTGGCACCGTTTCCGGGGAGGCGATTGAATTGGTAAGAATTTTCCATTTTTTGCAATAGGGGTAGGTCTGCTATTATTTTTTCTGCAGTGTGTTTCTATTGTTTGAAGGAATTTATAGGTGTTGAGTTATTTTTGTAGCATTTTATTGAGTTTTGTTTTGTCATTTTTTGAAATGAATGCGTAAAAGGGGTAGGGGTACGAAGCCCACTAATGGCCGAGGAAATACTGGTAAATATGAAATTAATTCTCACATTGGGTCTTGTTTAGCGGGTAGAAAGTCCAAACAGACCCAGACTCATCACACAGGAACTGTCTACTTGGACTCTGGCAACAGTAGTCCAGGTGTGACACATCCCACGAAATGGAAGAGGGAGACTAGTAGAACCCATAGTCAACCTTCTCATCCTATTGAGAGCGGTTCGCTAGGAAGAACAATAATGGTATATCATGAGTACCATGTAAAGGGAACTGGTGAAAATCAGGTAAATGAGGAACAATCCACTTTTTGATTTCCAATTGTGGATCCTGACATAGTTGTGCAAATGAAGAATATTCCACCATCATCTCTTCCTCATTTCTATGGCAAGGTACATGAAGACCCAGAATAATTTCTATTTGAGTTTGATATTTTGTGTAGGAGCTATTATTATTCATGTGATGCTCATAAATTAAAGTTGTTTCCTGCAAATCTCAAGGATGCAGCATTACGCTGTTCATGGGACTAGGGGGAAACACTATCGCTTCTTGGGAGCAGATGAAGAGAGTGTTCTTGTCAAAATATCGGGAATATTGTAAAACTAGAGATATTCAAGGTGAAGTCTTTACTATTGTGCAAAATTATGATGAGAAAACTAGAGATATTCAAGGTGAAGTCTTTACTATTGTGCAAAATGATGATGAGACCCTAGAGGACTACTTAGAGGGATTCTTGTATATCCTCCAAAAGTCAAAGCACAAATTTGATCTGAGTACCATTAGGACCTTATTCTTATGTGTGCTTACTGATGATGTTAGGAACAATTTAAATGTGTTAGGACAAAGAGATATTGCCTAGAAAAATTTTGATCCAATCTGTGATTTGTGCAGGAAGTTCTCAAGGAACCAATATATATCCTGTAAAGGAATTCGAAATAGAAATAAGAAAACCAAATTTACTGATGCTATGATCTTTGTATTGGAGAACAAAATGGATAATATGAAAATTGAAATAATGAATACAGTTAGAAAACAAATAGACTCTTTGAAATTTCAACAAAAACTTTTAGAGGAACAAGACACATTATCTATTTTTTGTCCAAAATTTAGAAAAAGCATCTTTTAAGAGAATTTCCTCTTGATGTTAAAGGAACTAATAAATGTGCAATTTGTGCAGAGAACCATGCCAAGGAGAAATGTACTTCCATACCTGGGCTGAAATTTGTATATGGGGGAGGACAACCTGAAGCCGAATCCTTGCATGCTATGGGAGCATGAAGAAACTGGCCTCAGGTAAGTGCAGGTATGGCTCCTGAACTCACACTGTATTTTTTTAGTTATAATTCACATCCATATTCTTATCCTAACACTAGTCACTGTCAACATTGGTAGCATGGGAATCAATATCATTATGTACAACCCTCCCAATATTGGAAAAAAGGATGGAGAGGGCCAAACCATTCACACCATTCCTATCCCACACCTATGCAATCATACCCACCTACATATGTACCTTACCCAATGCCACAACCATCATTGCCCGAGCTGAGTCAGCCTATGTCACCATTACCTTTGCCTCCACCGTTTCGACCTCCTAAACAACCTGCCCAAACCATACCAAATCCTAATAACAAAGAAGTACAAATTATCCATTCTATGAACCCACTTTTTCATCCAGATATCAGTCTATGCCAGTTGAGTCAGTGATCTCCAATTGAGATCGAGGAAGATAGTAACCTTAGAAAAGCAGAAGTAGCCTATGGTGATGATTGAAGAGAAAGGTGAGGATGAAACTCTTGACCATTCTGTGAGAGATGTCACCATTCAACCCATCCCCATACCATCAGAGCCTTTTCCATCCTCTTAAATCTGGCCTCCCTATCTAGATAGGCTCATTGTGGAGAGGAATGACCCCATTCTTGAATCTAGCCTAGCTTATGAGCTTAGGAATCTTTTTATAAAGTTACATTTGATACAAGCTATCAAATATATTCCCATATGTACAAAAATCATTAGGGAACTTTGTCTCAAGAAGCTAGGAAGGAGAATATTGGAACCTCAAACCATTCAATTTGTTGGAAGAGCAGCAGAGTTAATGACAAGATGTATGCACATGGAAAAATAGACCCCGGAAACCCTGTTGTCTCTATTCAGATAGGTGATGTCCTTGTCTCTAATGTGCTTATAGACCTAGGGGC